>CM076854.1:16892240-17473647 GCA_039519185.1 Astragalus membranaceus | reverse complement strand
CTAGCCATCAACCTTGATTGCAGACGGGTGGAGTATCGGTGTTGGTGAACCAGCTTACCTTTCATTTCTGTTTGTTTAGATTTTTATTACATAAGAATCAAGATAAATGTATGAATGGATGTATGAATGTATGTACAATGTTTACTTGATGCCGGGAACTACAGGTGCCTTATCTTGTCACAAGCGCATAAACTTTTTGTTTTTGATCTAGGAAGTGAAGTAAACGAGGAATCGAAATAGCAACTCAACCTTCTTCATAACTGGGAAGCGAGAAGTAAGTGAAGCCTTGCTATTCGATTCTATTCTGATGCACCTATGACAAGACGGTACACTATTTGGTGATCCCCAGCAAGCAAAATGCAAATGAGATGTAATATGAATGCAAGTAAATGAATGCGGTATGATGCAATTATGATATGAATGATGCGATGATGCAAGGATGCTTCTTTTTTTTTTGTGTTTTTGCAGAAAGAGGATATTTACAGGTGGTGATTTGAAAATTTTCACCCTATATGCCACCTCATATAGGTGTTTATTGAAAAGGGAAAGCATATTTTTTTTTTGATTTTCAAAAATTCTGAAGGAAAAATTGATTGAACTGAATGCAACGATGCAACACACAATTTGGAAAGCCCTTGTGACCTAAAAGGGAAGAAACCTATGATCTAAGGCATTTTAGGGGTAATCTTCTCATGTGGCTCTATTCACACCCTCACAAAGGTCATCAGAGCCACTGTCTCTTTCAGGAAATTCCTTGTAAATGCAGCAAACTGCTAGGTACAAGGTATCATGGAAGAGCACAACTCTGATTGAAACTTTCGCGAGTAGCCAAACGGACAAAGGTTCTGATGGGCTCCCACTACTCGAATCCACTCATCCTATGGTATCCTAACAGACCTGGGTTATGGTCTCTTCCTCTAATCATATAATCTCGGGGTACAAGTGGTGTGTGCGAAGGGCATTTCCTTAAAAACTACCCCACCTGCAAATGAAAATCCAGACAATCCAGACAATAGAAAGCAATAACATGTCGTCTACCCTATGGTTTAATACCAATTAAATACAACTAATCTAGGGTGCCAACAACAATGCACTACTTACCTCAAGAAAGGGAGCGAAGAAGAGGGAACAGGATAGAATGGGGATTGGAAGAATGCATGAGCATAAACATATAAAAAGAAAAGTATTAAAAGAAGAGATAAGGAACAACAAAGAAGACAAATGCATATGGCTACAATCAATGATAAGAAAGAAAGGCAAACAAGGTTTTAATCAAATCAACAATACATTAAACCACACATTTAAATTAGTTAGGCTTGACCCTCGTCTTAAAAAAAGTGTCCCCAGCGGAGTCGCCAGCTGTTGCACCCCGAAAAATCCCCTGTTTGGGTTTCTCAATGTACAACGTGGAAAATTTTGGAGCCGCCACCAATATTTTAATTTTGAGACCAAAACATTGAAAAAAGGTCTTTTGGACAAGGCGGATGGTCTTTTGAAAACTAGAGATACGGGTTCGGGGGTCGATTACGTGCGAGGAAGGTGTTAGCACCGCGCACGTCCTTTCTACCGAAAGGGAACCTCTAATTAAATGTGTGGTTTTAACGTTTGATTTGAAAAATACCTAGATTTGCCTATTTATTTCTTATTTGGAGATGAATGGGAAATCTTTAATGAAAATTTTATTTTAGGTGAGAAGGGGGAAAAAGGGTTTTTAGAAAAAGTGCTTGACGGGACATGGTCCGCTCCTACGTATCTCCCGGTGCGATGGAGAATTCAAAGCTACGTAGTTCTTGGTTTTGAAAATGGTTGTTGGTTGGTGTTTTTTAATGCAGGAGTTTTAGGACTGTGTGATCTGTGTTGGAGGACCACTGGGGGTCTGAAGGAGCCTGGGGCTCTGAAGGGCCACTGGGGCTGAAGGAGCGCTGGGGCTCTGAAGGACCACAGTTCACTTATCCTAAAACGATGATTAACCCGGCCCTACAACCGACTAAATCCCCTACTTTGAAAATAAGACTTTTGAAATGAAAAGATGTGTTTGTATATTCTTTATTTTTAGAAATTGTTTATTTTTGCGCTTGACAGGGGCGTGGCCCTGCTCCTACGTATCTCCGGGTGGAGAATCAAAGGCGACGTAGTTCTAGGTTGTCTTTTTGAAAAGTTTTGTTTTTTTATCTTTTTTTGGTGAGTTTGAAATAGGACGAGCATTAGTGAATGATTAAACTAGCAGAGGCTATGATGAATCACTACTAAATACTCAAGAAAGAGAGTTGTACCGCTAGTCGAACGAACAAAGGTTCTGATGGACTATTGATAACAACTCGTTTTATTATCTTTTTTTGAAAGTGATTTTCGAAAGAGGTTGGTTTGCACGATGATCAAACTAACAAAGGTTATGATGGATCACCGTTTATTATTCTTATGAGAAAAGGACATTGTCACTAATAGCTAAACGAACAAAGGCTCTGATGAGCTACTAGCAACAATGGGTTTAAAAATGATTCCTTTTGCTTGTTTTATGAAAATGATTTGTTTATGGTTGCGAAAAGGATTTTTATTTATTGCGAAAAGGATTTTTATTTGTTGCGCTTGACGAGAACGTGACTCGCTCCTACGTATCCCAAATGGGAATCAAAGCGACGTAGTTCTAAAGAAATTGTTTTTGAAAGGGGTTGAAAGGGGAAGAGTTTTCATAACGATCGAGCAAGCAAAGGCTTTGAGCGATCATTACTAATAACCCTTGATGGCGTTCACGACAATCAAACAAGCCAAGGCTTTGAGTGATAGTCACTAATAACTCGCGTTAATTGGAAAAAGGTTTGAAAGATTTTTTGGAAGAAGGGTGAAGGCACCATCAATGATTGATTACAAAAGTTCAAGCACATTCACTAATCACGAAATCATGCATATGTTGAACATTTAATCAAGACTAAACATGCCAATATGATCAAAAGACCCACTTATCAGGGATGCAAGGTAAGTTCTCAAAGCAAGTGTGTGTGTAGGAGGGAGTGTATTTACCCTAATGACTCTATGCTACAACAGGCATGTAGACTTACGTCTTCATTAGGAGGTCATACACATGGATTGAATGACATATTGAATCAAGACTTTAAAGTGCATCAAAACAAGCAAGCAATTGATCATAGGCATAGAATGATCTTAATTAAACTGAGGAACATATGAGCAACGATTTCTCAATAACATGAACGAAAAGGGGGAAATTGCATCAAGGCTAAGGTAAGCCTATCCTTTGCATTTATGAATAAGTGCCCAAAGGCTAGTAACACAATCAAAGATGAGGGAGCATCAAGGTTTTGAATAACCTATCCTTTGCAATACCCCATGGACCTTAAACCATAAACCTAACTATCTTTTATTCATTAAGAAGTTAAAAAAGGGGGAAGTTGAATCATCTGAAACCATCTTCACCACTTAGAAAATGATGCACTAGGCATAAGTGGGAATCATGTGGTTCATCATCAACAATGACACTAGAGCTAAATTAAATCACATGGATCACAATAACTAAATATTAACAAATAAAAAGACTGAAATACCTCTGATGAAGACAGATATTACAACTCTGAAGAACGCAAACCCCGACTAACCCTTGCAGGAGATCAGCTCAGACGGACCAACGGCGCGAATAGAGAAAAAATGAAGCGTAGAACTGGAAAATGAGATTTGCGAGAGTTGTCTTCTTAGATCTCGTGAAAAATGTCTGTGGAGAAATTCTTCTCTGATCTCGTGAGATGTGTGTGTGTGAAAAATCTGTGAAAAATCTGTGAAAAATGTGTGTGTTCCCCTCTCTGATCTCGTAAAATCTCCTCCCCCAGAATGTGACTTGAGGCTGCCTATTTATAGGCTTAGGAAAGCGTAGAATTTTTTTAAAAAACATTTATTGCGAGGATGAATCGATTGTTTGCTTAGTTGAAATAGGGAGGAATCGATTCATGGCCTTTAGGAGATCCTGGAAATCGATTATGTGGCCTTTGGAAATATGTAGGAATCGATTCTTTATTTTTGGAAATGATAAGAATCGATTATATGGCCTATGGAAAAAGGTAGGAATCGATTTTCAGGACATTTGGAGATCCTGAAAATCGATTTCATAGTCTTTTAAAATTTAAGGAAATCGATTCTTAGCTTTTACATGAGTATGTGTAGAAATCGATTTCATGCTTTAAACATAGGCAAGGGAAATCGATTATCGGCCTAAAGGTGAGATAAAGAATCGATTTTCATGGCTTAGGAAAAAGGTATAAATCGATTATTGGCCATAAGAACAAAATAGAAATTGATTTTTGCTTTGCCTAAAAATGTTTTTAGGTTTAGGCCATAGTGTATAAAAAAAAATTTCCAAAGCTTGCCATGCATGCATAACATATTTTTCAAAACTTGCCATGCATACATAACACATTTTCAAAAACCCTAATTTGATGCATGAGGCTTATTGCAAAAATTGTTTTTAGAGACCCTTTTGTGAGAAATGGCCAAAATGCCCTTTTCGATTTTAACTTCCCAAAACGTGCATTCTAACCCTAAAAATGATGCATAATTTATTTTTGTGTGGAAAATTAGGGTTTGGACCTAAGCCGGAAAAAATTGGGGTATGACAGTCGCCAGGCGACCCTCAGTTAAAAGTCATGATTTTTGATTGGTCGTCAAGCGATGGGTAATCATAGTCAATCGACCATGTGATGTGTTTGACTAGTTTAGCCCTACTTGAGTCCATTCAAACTACCATTTTTATAGGGATTTTGATTAGAGTATTTATGAGACTTAGGATCATTATGATTATGAGAATAAATCGTAATGTCAAGGTTAATAATCAAATTGGTATTACTGTATTGTCTTGCCTTCGATTTTTAAACCTGAGGGTAGGTCGTTTATATCGGTAAGGATTACTTAAGTATTTGTAACATCCCCAATTTAGCTAATTTCGTTTATTGAAATTAGCAAGAGGTCATAAGATAATTATTTATCTAAATTGAGTAATTTAGCCTAATTAATTATTTGTGAGGTGACTGTCATGGATTGGATAGATTGATCATGTGTTTAGTTACTAAATAACGTTGTATGTGAGTTATTGATTGATTGTTGAATTATTTGTGTTTTAAATGAGAATTAGAGGACAGGGGGCATTTTGGTCTTTTCCCACCCATTTAAATGAATTACCCTCAGCTCACACAAGACACAACACACACCCTCATTCAAAACATTACTGACATTGAGAGAAACAGAATTTGAGAGAGAGAGAAGAGAGAGTTTGCGAGAAAGAGTGGAGAAAGAAGAGGAGGAAAATCCATTGATCTTGATGCATGTCTAGGTTCTTTACACCATTGTAATCCTTGTCTCCTCCTCTCAGTTTTGATACTAATTTTTTCACCAAAGAACCAGCAATTCTTTTCTCACCATTTTCTCACCTTAGCACCATTTTGAGAGAAGTGAAGTTTTCTAGCTTACTTATGGTTCCCATAGTGCTCTAGAAGTTGTTTAAGGCATTGCATGTCAGTTGGGAGTGTTATTTAACAAGATTAAGGAGCGGCATTTTCAACTAGGAGCTGATTGAGTGGTTATAGGAGCTGTTTCTGAATTTGGAGTAGCCTTGGGTAGCTTTGGGGTTGATTGAGTCTACTTCATCTTGACAAGGGGAGTTCTATACTCGCTTAGGGAATTTTTTTCGAAATATTGCTCGTATATTCTGCTTCCGTTTTCAATTCGTGAGTTTTAGTGTCAAAAACCGTTTTCGAAATCGTAGCGTTTTATGTGTTAATCATTGATGATAATGTGATTGTTTGGACTGATTATGATGTTTGTTTGGACTGATTTAATGTGTGATGATGTTCGGGAATTGATCGAAACGGGTATTGGAACGATCGGAGCGGCCAAGTTTTCACGAAAAATCAAAATTCTGGGTTGCTGATAGGGACGCACGGGTCGTGCGCCCCTGCGCACGGACCGTTCCCATCTTTCTGTGCTCGTGTTCAAAGAAAATTCAAAACACGCACGGGTTGTGCGCCTTAGCGCACGGACCATGTGTATGTCTCTGTCACCCCATTTAAAAACACGTTTTAGGCCATTCCGAACGGTTCCAATTGCATTCTAATCCCTTCCTTAACCCTATGTATTGATGAATAAACCGTAAGTCGTGAAAAATACGTAGGTATGATTGATGTGACTTGCATTTCCTTAAGTTACAAGTTAAGTGAAATGGATTTGTTAAATCAAAGTAAATAAATGATGGTTCCCTTTAAAGATTGGTTAAGTTATTGCTGGCTTAGGTTTTAATGATAAATGTTAGTAACCACGAGTGAGGTAATGACATGATAAACGTTTAAACGAACTAAATATCCTTTGAGGTTATAATAATAATGATGTTGAGGTTATATATGTATAAATTTTATATACAGAGGATGGGTGACGACCCTATTGAGGTTAGCGTATTAGGGGAAGGGAAGTCATGAGCCTTAAGAACCTAGGCCCATTGAGGTTTGCCTACAGTTTATGGTTAGCGGATTGGGATCACCGGGAATGGAATATTTTTCACGGTGATATGCTATGTTAAAAGAGGTTTCACGTGGCCATTTATATCGGGCTACGATTTAAGTTATGCTAAAGTTATGTAGTACGGTTCACCGGGGTTGCCAAAGCTGGGGTCGGTGTCGTGCTAAGTTAAAGAGGCGTAGTTTATAAATTAAACTATGAGATAGTATAGAGGCACGTAGTTATAATTAAACTACGAGATAAAGCTGTTTCATAATTGAACCGAGAGTTTTAGTGAGGAGTCTCGATAGGACTCACTGAGATAATGTTATCTCACCCTTTATGATTGTGGTTTTTACAGAGAAACAGGGAAAGGCAAAGGCGAAGAGGCATGTCTAGATGATGTGCTCTAAGGAGATGTTGAAGTTTTAGTTTAATGTGCTTATGCTAGATTCCCTTGTTATCTTTGTACTTCCGATTGTATGACTTATACTAGCTAAAAGTTGTAAATCGTTTCCGCTACTTATGTTCTGGATATTGAACACTAGGATGTGTGAGTTTTTTAAGACATGGGACATAAATGTTTAAGTACTCCTATGTTAATTTTTGAAATTGATATGACTTTTTAGTGTTTAATCATCGAAGTTTTAGTTGTGTTCAATATTTAGGACAGGAAATTATCTCTGATGTATACTAAGTTGTGCATTTCAGTATTTCTACTTGTTAGAAATGTTGGGGTGTTACAGTATTTTTGTGTGGACTTTCTAGTTATACCTTAGGTGATAAATGTACACCCTATTACTTTTGTAGCGTGGGGAAGACATTGGAAAAGAAGATTTAGGAACGCTTAAATTCGGGTCTTCGGATAAGACCTCTATTACACCCTCTATTGGCTATGCATGGCCTTGAGGTTATTGCATTTATCAAACCTCAACTATTATTATTATTATTATTATTATTATTATTATTATTATTATTATTATTATTATTATTATTATTATTATTATTATTATTATTTTAGGAGGACTGATTTATGTTATGGATATTATTATTATCATGCCATTTATCATTGTTAATAAAATTACTCAACTATCATTGTTAATAAAATTACTCATAAAACAATGAACAATCCAATCTTGTGTAAAGGTTATATCTCATGGCAATTCAGGCAAATACTTTCACAATAGCCTCTATTAGGTCAGAATAGGGTTAGGAAAGCATTGGCACTGATGCATAATAGTGATACAAAATTAATTAAAAACATAAAAATTAAAGTTATATTTTTTTTGGGTAAGCAAAACCTTAAGTTATATAGTCTGAGTCACGTAATTGCAATTTGGACATCATCATGAGTTTTTAAACCAAAGAAAACATAGGTAGGCCTAGGTGTAGGGATAACATTTGATCACGAAAAAACAAGTAATTTTAAATATAAAGACCAATTTAGCTAGTAAAGTCACTCTGAACCACTAGAAGGTACTCCAAGTACTAGTAGAGGAATTAATGTATAACACCCCAGTATCTCTACTATAGGAGAAACACTAAGATACACAAACTAGCATACATCAGAGATAAATTTGTGTTTATGGATATTGAACAAAACTAAAAACTTTGATGAAAACTCATCAACACATTCCCTCATACCTCATAACTTCATAAAAGAAGTACTTAATTAACATAAAAACATGTTTTAACATCATTTCCAAATCCTATTGTTCAACATCCAAAGACAGAAATAGCGGAAACGATATACACTTCAAGTACAAGTACAAGTTATAATATCGGGAATACATTAAAACTAGGGAATAACATAAGCAATACTAAGTCTTCAAGCTCTCCAAGTGAAGCACCATCTAGCCAAGCTTCTTTGCTTTTGATTTTCCCTGTGTCTCTGTAAAACCACAATATATAAAGGGTGAGATAAACATCTCAGTGAGTTCTATCGAGACCCCTTACTAAACACTCATGGTTCATTATGCAATCTTTTAACTCGTAGCCCCGAATTAGGTAACTACGTGCAAACCTTTTCTTGACTTAGCACAACACCGGTAACCATTTACTCGATTCTCGGTGAACTCGATCCGCTAACCTTGCGCTAGCGGCAAACATGAACGGGGCCTAGGGTTCAGCCTCATGACTTCCCTACTCTTGTATGCTCATTTATTGGGTCGTCAACCATTCTTTGATATAAATAATTACATGTCATTAATCTTGTCTTGTGTAATAACCCTATCTTTATTGAACACAAGGTCCATTCCTTCATCATGTTATTATTATCATTTCATAAGCATTAAGTTTAACTTGAATGAACTCATAGTCCATCCATTCATTAATTCATATTATTATCGCACTCGTGGATACTAACATTTATCGTTCACTAACATAACTTAGAGGATTTTTCACAATTCAAAAATTTCCAGCAACCTTACCTAAATTTCAAGAAAACATTTGACATATCAAACGATAACGAAAAATAACAAATGACCACTCATTAGTAAGCTTATAATGTTTAGTTTCTGAAAACGGTTTTTACTTTCTAAAATTATGAGCCATTTAGTATAGTTTTTCAAAGCCACTTGACTGGTTCCTAAACCCGACAGATTCTGTCCTCTAACTTATAACACCCCTCAAATGACCAATATTCAACCAAATGGCATGAGACTTGAGCTTAAACCGAAAACAATTAAGTCTATTGTTAAATGGAACAAGAACCATTCAAAAAGGAGTTCAAATGAAAACACTATACATGAAATAATGAACCTATGCACAGAATCATTGAACCGGTGCCAAAACAAAGAAATTAAGTCAACAAAACCAGTGCCAAAACAAAGAAATTAAGTCTAGTTTCTAACAAGACTGAACCCACGAATATTAGACAACCAGAGAGTTCCCAGTTACAAAAACACTGAACCTATACCCAGAACAGTCCTAGATTTTTGACCTGGCTTGTGACTACAGTTTCTCCAGTGATACACCCCCAAATATATTCAAACCACGACCAAAAATGAAGAGAATCAACCCCACAAATATTGGATAACCAGAGAGTTCGCAATCACAGGAAAACTGAACCTATACCAAAACGGATCAAACAGAATTTCAGCATATTGTCAATTCCAAATCACCAATCATTACTTTTGCTTATAATTTGCATGCAATAGTTCTCAATTTCTAAAATCCACACAAACACAAACAAAATAAAAACCTAAGGTGGAAGAACTCAGCTTATTGTGATGAAAATCACAAACAGTCACAACAATCAAACAAGTGTAGTCTTCAATCAACAAAGACTACCCGTAAGGGTCTCGAACTCGAACTCAATCTGCCCAAACGCTCCAATCACGACCCTTAATCTTTAACATTTATTCCAATGCTTCCAAACTACAATGTGGGTGCTGAAACTCGCTAATCTATCTCTAATCTTGGCATGCAAAGCTGCAACAACTTCCAAACTCCATTTTTATCAATTTAAGCTTTGGAAGCTTCAAAAATGGTGAAATGTAGTAGAGGAAGAAGTAGTTGACAATGATTGTATCATTGGGAAGAGGGTGAGTAGCTGATTGTGATGATGCAAAGAAATGTGACATGCATGGAGGTTGGATCCCTCTTATTCTCTTCTCCCTCTCACGCCAACTCTCTCTCTCTCTCTCAAGCTTTTCCTTTTTTTTTTCTTTTTCTCTTCTTTCTAACTTCTGAGTTTTGGGGTGTGTGTGTGTGTTTGTTTTGTGGAAGTGAGTGAGAGAGTTAAGTGACTCAGCTGAGGGTTTTTAAAAATGTGAAATGACGGTTTTGCCCTTGCAATCTAATTTCCACTTAAACCCCAATTCTAATCAAACAATCAATCAATAATGCACAATCTCACATCATTAGCAATTTATTTAGCTATTACATATAATCAAATACGCTAAATTACTTAAATTAAATAATTAATTATATATGACCAATTGCTACTTTCAATTAGCGAAATGAGCCAAATTGGGGTTGTTACATAATGCCTACACATACCGTGCATAAATCAATTTATTAATATTGTTTTTTTATACAACTCACTTCATAAATACATCATATCCTAAAAACTAGACCAAGTGTACAAAATAGTTGGTCTTGTTACCATGAAGCATATCGGTTGATCCTGACCAATAGCCCTTGATATCCAATGGTTGAGATGGGAAGATAGTAGGATCTAGTGGAGTTCAGTTCACAAGATCCGTTGATACAGAGTGTATCCACACTATGTTCCCCCACACTACACCTTTTGGATTGTATTGATAGAGCAAATGATAAAGTCCTCTTGAAGATGGCGTATAGAGAACCAACTACATTTATTCTATCATCTGCAGTATGGAAACAAAATAGTAGTTCTTGGCCACCAATGGTTGCAGCACACGGCACCAGAGTGAGAAAAATTATTGCCAACCACTTCCTTTACCGATCATGAGTGTAAAATATGAAGCTGATTAAGCAGCCGCTAGCGACCAGGCACTGCGCTCCACTAGCAATTGTCACCACGAGGTTTTCTGAATTCATGTACAAGAGGCTATATAGCACGCCTACCACAGTGCCCATCAATCTAACAATATCGGACATTGTATGGTAATGGTCCGTTGATCCATCCTAAGAAGTCAATAAAAGTTTAACCTGTATATTGTTAAGAAAATGGCAACAACAAACATAAGTATCTCTCACTCTCGCACAATATTAGCAATATACATCTAACATATATTCACTTATAACTCTCATATACTCAATAAGTGGGCTATAAGGTCACACGAAGGCAACTCAGTTTGCGAAATAAGGGACATGAAGGAGTTGCAAAGTTCCAAGAAGGAGATGCAAAGTTGTCCTTTACATTCTGTTCTGGACTGGACCAAGAGGCCCATTCAGCACTTAGACATGGATTTCCCCAATCACTTTGATCCATATCCACAATACACAAGCCCGTTCTTGACTCTCATACTTGGATGGCTCAGATTCACTCTACCGATCAAACGGCTCACCACGGGCACAATTCCCTATAAATACTGGCACACCTTGCCATAAAGAGGTAGATTCTCATTCCTAGCTAAATCACTCATCTACTCTCAATACTGACTTGAGCGTCAGAGTGGCTTCGCAGGTACCCCTCCCCGGCTCGCACTAACCTCCGGCCAGGCAGCGGGTGACCTAACAACTGCAGTCCACCCAATACTGCAAGGTACAGAACATTGGCGATCACAGTGGGAGATATCTATCTTTCACATCATCTCTACTTTTTGAACTTCCTCCTGCTTTCCCATGGCCCCCAGAGGTAGACCCCAGCCAGAGGGCACTCCCGAAGGCCTTGCTGCTTCCACGCCAGACCAAGACATTCAGGTCCCGGCACCCCAGCTAGCCTCTATCCAGATCCCCGTCCAACCTGAGGATGCGGCGACCATCCGCCAGCTCTTGGACCTGCTGTGCAACCGCACCCAGACTATGTTGCAGCAAGAAGCGCGCCTCAGGAAGATAGAGAGGCGAATGACAGCCATGCCTAAGCAATCCCATCCTCGCTGGAACACCCCTTCCCCAAGGACAATGAGCTCCAGGCGCCGCAGATCGGCACTCTCCTCCTCGACGCGGCAGACACCAAGGATCGGATTCACCTCCAAGTACCCCTCCAACCTCACCTGACAGTACATACTCTCCCCAGGACCTCATCGCTCGCAACCTCCAATTCTCGCGAGAGGTCGCAGAGCCGAGCCAAGACCCATAAGAGGCATCGCCATAAATCTACCTCGAGGAGATCTCCAGCCCGACGTGACCGTTGAGACATAGATCTCGGGGACTGGTCACCTCACAACTCGCGATGTACCTCCAATGAAGGACCCATCACTAGGAAGGTTGACGACTGCCTAATTCCAAGGACCTTAGAGAAGCTCCCAGCTCTCAAAACGTATGACGGGACTGGGGACACTGACATGCATTTGGCCTACTTCTCAATCATGATGCGTTATCAGGGGGAAAGAGAACCGGTCCACTGCAAGATCTTTCCCCTCACTCTCACGGATTCAGCACTAGCTCAGTTCCAGGATTTAAAACAAACTCAGCCTCATCCTGGGGGCAACTAGCTACCATGTTCACAACTCGTTTTGCCACCTCTCGCTTGAAGCCAAAATCTGAAGAAGTTCATAGGGCGATCAGGCAGGGAGAGAAAGAAACACTTAGAGAATATCTGGAAAGGTTCAACAAGGAGGCTGCCAACGTCAGGAACCTCAAAGACAAGAGGAGGCTCTTTTGGATGAATGATGGCCTCATGAAAGGAAGCCTGTTTCAAAGGGACGTGGGGGTTAACGAACCCCGAAGCTCGGATGAGTTCCTTCAGAAGGCACAAAAGTACATGGACTACGAAGAAGACAACATGGCGTACCAAGAGGAAGCCAAGGTTGGCAGCAAGGAGGACGAGCTAGCTTACAAGGCCATTGAAGAACCATGGCAGAAGGAAGCCCAAGATGAGAGAACTCCTCGTGAGTCCCGACCCCGACAAGGTCGCTTCTCAGAGTACTGTTAGGACTTTGGCAAGTGTACCAAATGTCGTTGCAAGTAATAAAATACGGTAAGTAACCGGTCGATTCCACAGGGATTGCGCGTTGACAACAATAGCAAAATTGTAAATTCTTAGATTGTAAAGATTTGGTGATTTGAGTAATCAGTAACAGTACACAAACGTGAATTAATAATGCGAGAAAAACGACTAGGGATCGAATCCTCTCACCTCGCCTATCACATGAACCTTAGCCAATTCAAGTTAATTATTCAATTTCTAGATTCAATTCACTAATTACGGTCAAGGGCAATTCCTTGCCTCAAGACCCCTATTACCCTAAGAGTGAGCCTAATTCCTTAGGTGAGACATGCCAAAGGGTAACGCATTACGATTGAGAATTTTTACACGAATTCACCTAAGCCATCACATATCTCTATGCTGATTACTAGCAGATGATCTAATTACCCAATTTCCAGCTACTAATTCATATTCCTATGCAATCACTAGCCTAGATCATCACAATTATCATATGTAATTGAAAAGCATTAAGAACACAGGTATTTATACAAAGCAAATCGAATAACAACTGAATTGACTAGAGCAATGGTTCACATGATAGGGTTGGGAGATTCATCTCTCCCTAATCTAAGCAAATTAGTTACAATTCATCCTAAGAGTGGAAACCAACATAAGATACAAAACAAACATAAAGGAAGACATTAGAACCTTCAATCCCTTGTTCCCAAGTGGTGAGAAGGCCCCAAAATCGCACCCTCCAGCTGCTCCAAAGTGTGGCTCCAATCCCAAAAAACGAAGTCCCTTCAAAAATTGCTGAAACTGCTTTAAAAACCCTAATTTTCACGCACCATCGCGACGCGGCCCGTGTCCGTCGCGTCGCGACAAAAGACCGAAGCATCTGGCATCGCAAAACTGCTCCAGGTCGCGTCGCGAACCCTCCTGGTCGCGACGCGAAAAAAAACAGAAAGTCCTGGCTTGCAAAATTCCTCCAGGTCGCGTCGCGAACCCTCCTGGTCGCGACGCGATATTGAACAGAAATCAAATCCCTCCATTTTGCTGCATTTCTGGGCAAGTGTCTGGTTCGCCGAATGATGCCACAACCAATTAGAGGTCTTCAATGTCCAATTTAGCTCCAAAAGTGAAGGAATTACTTACAAATGAACTTCCTACTACAATTATCTAAAACTAGACTAAATCCCAGATAATGACTGTGATACAATGAAAAACCTGCACAATTGGTCCTAAAAATGCCTAACTTACATCATATGATTGAGAGTCAACACAACCCCAAACTTAAACTTTTGCTTGTCCTCAAGCAAACAATCAATTCAGACTGTGGCTGATTTTTCTATTTAGCTGTTACATATAATACATCAACCTTAAACACATCAGCACATCAACTATCATCATCAATCTAATACAGTGGCAGGACAACTGAATTGGAAATACCGAATCATAAGCAGGCAGCATTCTCAAGTTTTCTCTGTACGCACATCTCACCAGTGTTTCACTCTTGAGGTGTTTCGGGTATTCACCCAATTCACAGTACCTGCATCATCGTTTCATAGGCTTGACAGAGTTCTATATCATCTTAGACAAATGAAATGCATACACACATTTTGAGGACTTTAAACGTTATAGCGGGGCTTAGGTAAAGGTGGATACATTTGGATAAGTAGGTTGCACTTGGAGTTAGGCCTACCTCTCTTTTTGTCAATTTCACGCAATACTCACCCATTTTCCCAAAGCATTTAACACGACAAGAGAAGGATTTTATTTATTTATTTTTCTCTTTTTTTTATGTATATATATATATATACACATATATTCTTTTTTTCTTTCTTTTCTTGTTCCTTCTCTTGTCTACCATCCCAAACTTATGTTGTTGCTATTCCACGAGCAACCCCAAACTTAAAAATTTCCCCACTCTCACAGCTTTTGTTACCTAACTCCAAGTTAAGAATTAACTAGGCTATGATTTTCAGAGAAACAGCATACAATTTTTAACAATAGGCTCAGAGGGGCTAGTAGAGGATAAACATTAATTAGGTGTGGTTCGAAAGGCTCAGGGGTGCCAAAAGAAATGCCTCAGTGTGTATGAAAATCAAATGCAAAAAACAATTAAGCACAATGTCAAGTTCTGCAGACTAATGCAGGCAAGGAATACACACAATATATATAAGAACGTGTTTAGGCTCAAACCTCACAGTTGGGATCATAGAAATGGAACTTGAGAGATGCTGCTCACAGATGATAAAGAACTTCCGCAACGTTTGTCACGACCCCTGCTATTACTTGATGATAAAACTTGAAGTGCGAGTGTCAAAAGGAAAGATGCAAACATGCGACCCCAAATGCCACACATCATCACTATTGAAGCTGCTTTAACAAAACAAAAACAAAATATAGGGCAGTGGTGTCCCAATATCACAGAGTAAGTTATAATAATAAGTACAGACCAAAGTGCGAAAGGATGTCAAAATAGGGCCAAATACAACCAAAAGTGCGAATAAAAATGTCTGAATAAAACAGTAAAATAAACTGAGCCTCCTGCTCAAGGAAATGAAATGTGCTCCTCCAAATACTCATCCCCTGAAAGAAGTGGATCCTGGGGGTGCTGCTGCTAATTGCTTAGTGAGAGCCTCGATTTGCATAGTCATTAGTTTCTGCTGGGCTAACACCGCGCTGTTTGAATCAAGCTCCAGCACGCCTTTCTTTCCTACAGCCCCCCTATCATTTTGGATCCTGTACTCATTGGAAGCCATGTCTTCAACCAACTGTTTGGCTTCTTCCCAAGTCTTGGTACCTAAGGATCCTCCAGCTGAGGCATCCAACATCATTCTTGTTTGTGGTCTCAGCCCATGGCAAAAGGTTTGTAACTGTAGGAAATCTTCTATGCCATGGCCGGGACACTTCTTGAGTAGTAGCTTGAATCGTTCCCAAGAATCATACAACGATTCGGACTCTCCCTGAGTAAAATTGGAGATATCAGCTCTTTTCCTTATGAACTTAGAGATTGGGAAGAACCTCTCCAAGAACTTGTTCTCAAGGTCATTCCAAGTGTTGATTGTCCCTGGGAGAGTGTTCAACCAATCCTTGGCCCTCCCTGTGAGAGTGAAAGGGAACAGCGGACCTTCTTTGCACTATCGGTTACTCCCTCAGGGTGTGTAGTCCCACATATCTCGTAGAATTGGAACAAGTGCTGATTAGGGTCTTCGGCGTCCGACCCAGAAAATTGCTCTGATTTCAAGGCTGTGAGCACAGAGGATTTGATATCAAACTGGGCCACGCCCACTGGCTGGAATGCTAATGCTTGGGCACCTTGATTTCTTCGCCCGAAGTCACCTAGAGTACGTCGTGGTGGAGGTGGAGGATCAGCCATCTCTTCCTCTTCACTCGAAAAATCTTCCGGTATCGAGGTAGAGGTTGATTGTACCTGTGACAATTCCCTTGCTTGCTGCTTGGTAAGCTTAGCCTTTCGACGATTTGCCTTTGCTAGTTTTTCAATTTCCGGGTCAAACAAGAGTTCTTGTGGACCCTTGCTCCGCATGCACGAATCTCTGAAACACTGAAGCAAACGTCAACAAATTCAAGAAACCAACAAGTAGCAAAATTAAGTAACTAAAAAAAAAACATCAAAAACTAAAAATCTAGAATCAACTCGTTTGCCTTGTCGACAACAAAGTCAACAATCCCCGGCAACGGCGCCAAAAACTTGTTAGGACTTTGGCAAGTGTACCAAATGTCGTTGCAAGTAATAAAATACGGTAAGTAACCGGTCGATTCCACAGGGATTGCGCGTTGACAACAATAGCAAAATTGTAAATTCTTAGATTGTAAAGATTTGGTGATTTGAGTAATGAGTAACAGTACACAAACGTGAATTAATAATGCGAGAAAAACGACTAGGGATCGAATCCTCTCACCTCGCCTATCACATGAACCTTAGCCAATTCAAGTTAATTATTCAATTTCTAGATTCAATTCACTAATTACGGTCAAGGGAAATTCCTTGCCTCAAGACCCCTATTACCCTAAGAGTGACCCTAATTCCTTAGGTGAGACATGCCAAAGGGTAACGCATTACGATTGAGAATTTTTACACGAATTCACCTAAGCCATCACATATCCCTATGCTGATTACTAGCAGATGATCTAATTACCCAATTTCCAGCTACTAATTCATATTCCTATGCAATCACTAGCCTAGATCATCACAATTATCATATGTAATTGAAAAGCATTAAGAACATAGGTATTTAGACAAAGCAAATCGAATAACAACTGAATTGACTAGAGCAATGGTTCACATGATAGGGTTGGGAGATTCATCTCTCCCTAATCTAAGCAAATTAGTTACAATCCATCCTAAGAGTGGAAACCAACATAAGATACAAAACAAACATAAAGGAAGACATTAGAACCTTCAATCCCTTGTTCCCAAGTGGTGAGAAGGCCCCAAAATCGCACCCTCCAGCTGCTCCAAAGTGTGGCTCCAATCCCAAAAAACGAAGTCCCTTCAAAAATTGCTGAAACTGCTTTAAAAACCCTAATTTTCACGCACCATCGCGACGCGGCCTGTGTCCGTCGCGTCGCGACAAAAGACAGAAGCATCTGGCACCGCAAAACTGCTCCAGGTCGCGTCGCGAACCCTCCTGGTCGCGACGCGAAAAAAAACAGAAAGTCCTGGCTTGCAAAATTCCTCCAGGTCGCGTCGCGAACCCTCCTTGTCGCGACGCGATATTGAACAGAAATCAAATCCATCCATTTTGCTGCATTTCCGGGCAAGTGTCTGGTTCGCCGAATGATGCCACAACCAATTGGAGGTCTTCAATGTCCAATTTAGCTCCAAAAGTGAAGGAATTACTTACAAATGAACTTCCTACTACAATTATCTAAAACTAGACTAAATCCCAGATAATGACTGTGATACAATGAAAAACTTGCACAATTGGTCCTAAAAATGCCTAACTTACATCATATGATTGAGAGTCAACAAGTACACCCTGCTGAACACATCCCAAGCTGAGATCCTTGAAGAATGCGTGGACACGAAGTTTTGGGAAATCAAACAACCCAAACCTCTCGTGCAAAGGAAAGGCTGAACCTCTAAAAAGTACTGTCGTTATCACAAAGGTTATGGGGACAGTACCAGCAAATGCAACACCCTCAAAGATGACATTGAAGAGCTGATCCGCGAAGGGAAGCTCGCCGAGTACGTGAATGAAGAAGAGGATGAGACCCGTGACTCTGGATAGGGAGCAGGGCATCAGGACCTGAACCTAGGGCTA
This sequence comes from Astragalus membranaceus, assembly GCA_039519185.1. Classification (NCBI taxonomy): domain Eukaryota; kingdom Viridiplantae; phylum Streptophyta; class Magnoliopsida; order Fabales; family Fabaceae; genus Astragalus; species Astragalus membranaceus. The sequence goes on along the minus strand of CM076854.1, from coordinate 17,455,353 downwards.
GGTCTAGTTAAGAATTTTGTTGTTTAAGCACGAAGACAGAATGTAAAAGCTCAATATGAATGATTAACAAAAGTTCAGCTTGAAATTACAGTTTTTGCTCTAGCTCACTAGCATTAACACTTGTTCCAAAGAAAATTTCTTAACATCAAGAAAGATAAAGGGTCAAACTCCTTAGTTAGGGGAGGAGCGAGGCAAGTTTGAGACCCAACATACCCTGCAAGGAGGGACTGCCCGAATCACAGGGGCAACCTCAACATTAGCTCAAAGCCAAGACCATCCCTCCAAAGAGTTAAGAGTGCCATGGCGTGCCAAAAAAAATGAGTGACCTTGGTGGTCACAACCCCTTGGGCGAGTTCTATCTGGGCTGAGTCCTGGTAAACTGTGCCAAGGGTATACTTCAAGCTGGCCTTGGTGGTCACAACCCCTTGGGCGAGTTCTATCTCGGCCGAGTCATGGTAAACTGTGCCAAGAGTATACTTCAAGCCGACCTTAGTGGTCACAACCCCTTGGGCGAGTTCTATCCGGGCCGAGTCCTGGTAAACTATGCCAATGGTATACTTCAAGCTGGAGTTGGTGGTCACAACCCCTTGGGTGAGCTCTATCCAGGCCGAGTCTTGGTAAACTATGCTAAGGGTATACTTCATTACAAATTGTCCCGACGGGCGTCGACAAACTCATCTGCCTAAAGCAAGGCAAACTTAGCAACTGTCTACTTAAAATTTGAAAGGATGGTGGCACAAAGCAACCAAGGTCACGACGCCCACCCAGCAGGGATCCAAGGTCAAGGCACCCAAAGCGCGCCAGCAGGGGCGCCGATGTCATGAGACAGGGCAGCCAGGCACAAGGCACTCACCCAGCAAGGACGCCAATGTCATGAGACACGGTAGCCAGGCGCCCGACACCAAGGCGCCAACAACAAGCAGGACCCGGCGCCATGGAAGGTGCCTAGCCCTTGGCATTCAGGCAACCAGCACCAAGGCGCCAAATAAAAGCAGGACTCGGCACCATGGAAGATGCCTAGCACCTAGCACCAGGGCGCCGAACACAAAACGCAAATCGGCACCCAGGAGGGCGCCTAGGTGGGCGCCAAACCAAAACACAAACTGAAACCCAGGAGGGCGCCTAGGTGGGCGCCAAACCAAAACGTAAACCGGCACCAAGGAGGGCGCCTAGGTAGGCGCCAAACACCAAAGCGCAGACCGGCACCCAGAAGGGCGCCTAGGTGGGCGCCAAATCAAAACGTAAACCGGCACCCAGGAGGGAGCCAAACACCAAAGCGCAAACCGGCACCCAAGAGGGCGCCTAGGTGGGCGCCAAATCAAAACGCAAACCGGCACCCAGGAGGGAGCCTAGGTGGGTGCCAAACCAAAACGTAAACCGGCACCTAGGAGGGTGCCTAGGTGGGCGCCAAACACCAAAGCGCAAGCCGGCACCCAGGAGGACGCCTAGGTGGGCGCCAAATCGAAACGCAAACCGGCACCCAGGAGGGCGCCTAGATGGGCGCCAACACAAAGCCCAAACAGGCACTCAGAGGGCGCCTAGGTGGGCGCCAACACAAAGACACAAACCAGCACGCAGGAGGGCGCCTAGGTGGGCACCAACACAAAGCCACAAACCGGCACCCAGGAGGGCGCCTAGCCGGGCGCCAAACACATAGCCACAAACCGGCTCCCAGGAGGGCGCCACCATCAGGACGCATGGCACAAGGGGCCTAGGAGGGCGCCAACATCAGGAAACAACACCTTGGCACAAGGCACCTAGGAGGGCGCCAACATCAGGACGCAACACCTTGGCACAAGGCGCCCAGGAGGGCGCCAACATCAGGACCCATGGCACAAGGGGCCTAGGAGGGCGCCAGCATCAGGACACAACACCTTGGCACAATGCGCCTAGGAGGGCGCCAACATCAGGACACGGCACCTTGGCACAAGGCGCCCAGGAGGGCGCCAACATGAGGATACGACACCTTAGCTTGGTGCCTGGCACAAGGATTATACCATGGGAGGTTTGGGTCACAGTCACGGTGAAGAGATCTTATACGACCCGACAAGACAGATGAAGTAACACTTCGGGTAGATCGATAACAATTCTTCAAGCCAAGACCATCCTTCGAAATAATCTTGGCTTGGGGGGCAACTGTTCTAGACTGGACCAAGAGGCCCATTCAACACTTAGACATGAATTGGCCCAATCACTTTGATCCATATCCACAATACACAAGCCCATTCATGACTCTCATACTTGGATGGCTCAGATTCACTCAACCGATCCAACGACATTCCCTATAAATACTGGCACACATTGCCATAAAGAGGCAGATTCTCATTCCTAGCTAAATCACTCATCTATTCTCAATACTGACTTGAGCGTAGGAGTGGCTTCGCAAGTACCCCTCTGGGGCTCGAACTAACCTCCGACCAGGCAGCGGGTGACCTACCAACTACAGTCCACCCAGTACCGCAACGTACAGAATACATTCAAACCAATATAATAACAGATAAAAAAATGTTCATAAATCAAATATAATGAGGTCTTATTAGAACCAACAGAAATGTCATAACTTATGACTCATAAGTTAAATTCAAAATAACTTGTAGCAGAGTTAACAGATGGATCTGGCATAGTGTTTTCTTTTTCTCAAAAATACTTTCTTAGTGAAAATAAATATTGCAAAAAAAAAACTGTGGAGATAGTTAAGTTTAAAAAAGAATAGGAAAAATGCAAATTACTCTTTAATAAACTATTAAAAAAAGAAAAAATTCAAAAAAATGTTAAGAAATTGCAAAATAAAAAACTCTATTTTCCTGAAAAATGTTAGCAAAAAAAAAACTGAAATATAGAGAGGGTGCTTAAGTTAACAAAAGAAAAAATGGGACACAATATGATACCTGTGGAGGATGATTTTGGTCACTGTTAGAAAAGGAAATCAGCTACCAGCAATATTTATCACTGTTATTAGAAAAGAAGTATAACAAAGAAAGCTAAAAAAAATGGGTATGACAAGAATGATTTGAAGAGAGGTGTAGAATGATAGGTAGGAGCATACCTTGTTTGTTGATGGAGGGCAAGGTGGAAGGAATGGAAATGGGAGAAGAATCAAATGAAAGATGCGTTTGAATTTTTTTTGAAAAGAAGAAATATAGAGCAAAGAATGAAGTGAGTGTTTTTTCTAGTGTTAAAATTGTTGTGTGTTGTGACCTAAATAAATAGAGTGAGTGCTGAGATTGCAATGATAGGTTAGAAAATGGTAGATATGTGTTTTGTTTCACAAGGAAAGTTAGTTGCACCTATAAAGTTAGTTGCATTGGAAAACTTAGTTGCAACTATTATTCGAGGTTTAGTATTTATGATTATAAATTATTCATTCACGTGACTGTTGTAACACCCTAATTTTGTCCTATCCAAAAATAAGAAGTTTTATCTATTTTTAATAAAAAATATTTATTTTATTTTCATGCCATGCTTTATTTTATTTTAGTTTGCTACAAGTTCCAATTTTGGAAAAAATAATAATAATTAGAAGTAAAGAAACAAAATAAGCAAAGGAGGAAATAGGGGAGGTTTGTAAAAAAAATATAGAGGTGCATTTAGGATTGGGTCATCTAAAGCCCACTCCTCCACCAAACCTTATGCCCAATTCGCATAACCCTAGACCTAACCCATATCCAACTCCTCCACCAAGCCCAATCCAACTCCTCCACCAAGCCCAATCCAACTCCTCCACCAAACCCAATCCATATCCTAACCCTAACCCATATCCAACCCATAACCCAACACCCAACTCCATCCAACCCACTCCAACTAAACCCTAATTCGCATACCTCCCCCCTTAACCCTAAAATGTGTCCACATTCACTCTCCCCATTAACCCTAAAATGTGTCTACATTCACTCTCCCCCCTAGCCTTAAAAATCATCCACATTCATCCCCTCTCTCCTCCCTAGAAATCCGCCCCCCACTCTCCTTGATTCCCTCCTTGGAACTCTCAATCCCACTTCCCCACATCCACTTCCCCATACACTCCACCCTTCCCATCACTCCCTCTCCCAACGGCTCTCTCTCTTTTCTCTCACTCCCTACGCCCCTTTTCTCTCTCTCTCCCTCACACATCACTCTCTCACACACTCACACACTCAACCCTTCCCCCCCCCCTACGGCCATCTCTCTCTCTCTCCCTCATACATCACTCAACTCACTCTCTCACACACTCACACACTCAACCCTTCCCCCCCCCCCTAAGGCTATCTCTCTCTCCCTCACACATCACATACCCACTCTCATCCTTTCACACACTCAATCCTCTTTCTCTCATACACTCCCACACTCCATCAAAGAAAAGAAAAGAAGCAAACATCACTTCACAACTACAAGATCAAGTTTTAGTATAAATAGGGTTTCGGTTTTGAGGTAGGGGGAGACTTTTTTTTTGGAGAGAAGAGAGTGAGAGTTCGAAACCTTGAAGAGCCAGGAGCAAGAAGGAGTAAAAGCGGATTTGGAGAAAGTTTCTGTGAGAGAGAGATTATTTTTCGTTTTTTTTCTCCTCCACTAAAGTTTCCATAGTTTTATTTTTGTTGTTGTTATTGTTGGTAAAGTCTCACCAAAAGATTCATTATTCAAGGTTGGTTTAGTATTCACTTTTAAATTTCTTGTTCTATCTCATGATCTTTGCATCTCTATTTTGATCAATGTAAATTTGTTGTCTCACAAATCTTTTTTGTTCATCTTCACGCATATTGGTGTTTTGAGATTTTGAGAGATTGAATGTTAGATTTTTTATATAGATGCTTTATATTTTGATGCTCTTGATGTTTTAAAATAAGAATAGTTCAATTTGATTGCTTATCCTTGAATGTCATGTATCTCTTTGAAGAAATGTAGCAAATGTCTTTTTTATCAACAATAATAATTGTCATCAAAATAATAGCAATAAGAAATATAGCAATTTTTTCTTCTAATATTAAAAAGGATTAGGTACCAAAAGAATCAAAAAAAGATTTAAGGTAAAATGTTTCTCTAAATAATTGATAGATCTCTTTTATACCAAATACCAAAAAACACTTCACAAAAATCATTTTCCTAACAATTAATAAAAAAGGGGTAAATAAAACGTTTTTTAAAAAACGAACAAACCGATTTTTGTTTTTTTTTTCGTTTTATTTATTTATTTATTTAATTATTTATTCTTTTCCAACCAAAAATTATCTCAACCAAAAAAATAATAACAAAAGAATCTCAAAGAAAAAGAGAACAAAAAACTTTCATTAGTAAAAAAAGGAGTGGTAAGTAAAACTTTTTTTTTAAGAAACAAGTAAATCGTTATTTACACCCCCCAGGCCCAAGCATAAGGCCCCTTTTGTCACTTAAGCCCAGTTTCGCTAACTGGGCCCTCCCATGCGAATTGGGCTTCATTTTCTGCACCCCCTCTTTTAAAATGCAATCCTTCTCACTGTTTACACCCCATTTTTACTAATACAGCCCTCCTTTTACTTACACCCCCATTTTACTATTGCATCCAAAAAATAATATACTTCCCTTCCCCACATAAATTTTTTTCTTACATCGAAAACAAATATCTTCAAACATCGAAATCAAAATTAATCGTCACTAAGGATCACTCGCGCCGTTGCCGTTTGATTGTGGGTGATGATTTCATTCCTATAGGAGCTAGTAGTGTGGCCACTCTAAACCGTTGTTGTTTGGTCCTCACAAACGCTCTCCTCCAATTTCGAAAACATTTTCAATGCTCAAAATAAAATCCGATTATCATTAACCATCACTCGCGCCGTTGCCGTTTGGACGTTAATGATAATTCATTTTCATAAGAGTTAGTAGTGCGACCACTCTAAACCATTGTTGTTTGGTCACTGCGAACGCTCAACCCCTTTGCGAAAAACTCTAAAAAGATTAAAAAACAAAACCTTTTCAAAAAACCAGAACTACGTAGCTTTGAGTTCTCCATCGCACCGGGAGATACGTAGGAGCGGATATCCTCCGTCAAGCACAATAAACTAAAAACATTTTTTTTCTCCTGGGGACTTTTTCGGGCGCAACAGCTGGCGACTTCACTGGGGACTTTTCTTTTTTTTAAGTGGGTCAAGCCTAACTAATTAAATGTGTGGTTTAGCGTGCTATCGATGTGATTTGGATACTTTGTTACTTACATCCCTTTTCGGCTTGCTCTTCTTATCATGTTGTATGCATGTGCATTTGTTTTCTCTCCTTCCATGTTTATTTTTCTCGTCTTCGCTTATGTGCTTAGTACCCTCATGCTTTTCCACCATCTTGTTATGTTCCTCTCTTCTTGGCCCCCTTTCTCGAGGAAAGCAAAGCACTTGATTATTGTTGAAACCCTAGGGTAGTTAATTTGATATTGAACCCTAGTGTAGACAACATGTTATCGCTTGCTATTGTTTGGACTGTTCTGGGTTTTCCTTCGCAGGTGGGGTATATGTGGGTAGTTTTAGGCGGTATGTCCCCGCTACACACACTCACCCCCTTATGATTATGAGCTTTGAGAGAGGCCTAAAACCCAAGGTCTGAAAAACACCTAGGAGAGTGGAAACGAGTAGTGACTGCCAATTGGACCGATGTCCTTCTGCTCTCACGAAAGTTTTAGCCAGAGTATGCTCTTTATGGTACCTCACACCAGATGGCATTCCATCGTTGTGGGTGTTATCATAAAAGAGATTTAGCTCTGGTAGCCTTTGCGAGGGAGTGAATAGAGCCACATGGGAGGATTACCCTTTAAATTGCCCTAGATCGTAGGTCTCACCCCTTTTTAGGTCACAAGGGCTTTCCAAATTGTGTGCTGCATTGTAAACTAGGCACGTTTTCAAAAAGAAAAGGAAATTTTTCGAAAAAGAGAAAATAGAGAAAGAGTTGCCGTTGTAACCTTTCTTTCGCCGGTCTGTATGAAGTGACATATGAACCACTTTATTTTTTTAAAAAAAAAAAAAGAGGGAGTGAAAGAGTTACCGCTGTAGCCTTTCTCATACCGGTCCATATGAAATGACGTACGACCCGCATTTTCCAAAAATAACTTGAATCACTGCCAATAAGGACTGGTCTCTGAGTTACATAGACATAGAACATCATCATCATTTACACGCATCCTTTGCATAAAACATACATTTTCAATAGTTTTCGCATGCATCTTTGCATCTCATCATGGTTTGCTTGCCGAGAACCCCAAGTAATAAGAAATTTTTGTCATAGATACGGCATGGAATCTAGAAGGGAAACGGTGTATACTCCAAGGTACCCCGCTGTAAACAAGGTAGATGTGACTAGTCTGAAAAAATGTGTTGACCTGATGGGACCTATAGAAAGGGGATCGTTTGATAATGCTTATGGGAACCTCCGGAAGTTGTTGTTGCTAGAGGTGCAGACCGAGGCTATTGCGGCTTTGAGTAGATTCTATGACCCAGAAATCAGGTGCTTTCTTTTCAAAAAATTTCAAATGGCACCCACATTGGAGGAATATCAGCAGATTTTGGGTTTCACTCAGACAGAAGCTGTCCCCTACCGGTATCAAGAACAGTACTACACAGATGAGGGGCTCGCTGCATTATTGCAAGTGAGTGTAGAGGACCTGAAGCTCCAAAAGCAGAAGAGAAACAATGTGATAGGTTTCCCGCAGAGCTACCTTGAAGGTTTAATGGGAGCCTATGCTAGAAGTAAAAATTGGGTTGTCTTCAAGCGAGTTTTAGCCTTAGCAATTTTTGGGGTTGTTCTCTTTCCGCAGATTGAGAGGTATGTGGATGTGACTGTTATTGGTATTTTCCTAGCTTTTCAGAACAAGAGGAGCCCCATTAATCCAATTCCCGCCATCCTTGCCGACACTTATTCTGCTTTTACTCATCATTGTGACTTAAGAAGGAAGAAAATCTCTTGCTCTTCTCACCTGTTGTATGCGTGGCTTCTCATCCATGCCTTCACCAACCCAACACGAGTGGAAAAGTTGATTAGCTACGCTGTAACTTGTGAGGTGAAAGCTATGAGTATTCAAGAATGGATCCAGTTTCTAGGGGGTCTAGATGAGCACTCGATCCGTTGGTATCTCTCATCTTGCTGGGAAGATAGGCCTAAGGTAGTCTTCCGCTGTGGTAATTTTCAAAATGTCCCGCTGATGGGCACTAAAGGATGCATCAACTACAACCCATCTCTGACTCTGAGGCAATTAGGGTATCCAATGAGGAATTTGCTTACTGAAGAGATGATATTCCCGCTTTACATCTATGAAGGGGGACCAAAAGATGACAGTTTGCTTAGAAAGGTCTTGCAAGCCTGGAGTACGGTGGTTCGCATGGGAAAAGTAGAGCTCGCTCAGAGGACTAGTGGTATCACCTTCGCTCAGTGGCTCGAAAAAAGGATCCAGAATGTTCAACTGCCTTACCAAAAAGAGCTGCAAGTTGAGAGGGAAGTAGTAGACGCCAGTGCCCCTGTTGTCGAAGAATTAGGCGAAGTTAAGTTGGCTCTGATGAAGGCAGAGGAAGAGAAGTAATCTTTGCAAGCTGAGATAGAGAAGATGGCTCTGAAGAACAAGAGGTTGAAAGAAGAAAATGCCCTGAAGTATGCTACCATTGAGAGTTTCAGTCAGAAACTAAAAGGGGAAGAGGAGAGCAAGTTAGAAGTTCAAAGGTATCTGCAAGGAGCCAAGGAGGAAATCAAGAGACGAAGCTTGAAAGAGAAGAAAGCCCTGGAAGAAGCCAATCAGTGGAAAGAGTTATGGGATGAAGCAAAAATGGAAGAGAGAACAGCGAAAAGCTTGCTTGCCGAGTCAAAAAGAGAATCCCGCATGTTACAAGCTGAATGGGAGAGTAAGTTAGACAGTGTTGTGCAAGAGAGAGACTCTTTTGAGAACATCCTCAGGGAATATCAGCGGGCCCTAAGAGCAGAGCAAGAGGATTCTGACGAGTTGAAGGAGCGTCTTTGTCACATCAGTGATGCGTACCGTCAAGTGAGGGATGAAAGTCAGTATTGGGAACATCGCTATGTTGAGCTGCTCGGTAGGATTGAAGAGCAGGCAGTCATCATAGAGCTGAGGGATGAGGTTCAACACTGGAAGGGTAGGTTCTCCAAGCTATCAGAATTGGTCAACCGGGCTCTTGCGGATATGCCCAGGAGATTAAGAAAAGCTGAAACTGAGATGTATCCCCTCAACACCCCGCTTGAGGTGTACAAGTTTGTGGAGTACTGCAGAGCCCTAGTTGAGGAAGCCAAAGGAAGAACCGGAAGTACCTCCACCAGCAATAAAAGGAAAAAGAGTGGAAATGTCAAAGCCCTTTGTATTTGAGCTTCTTTATTGTAATTTTTGTTTTATTGTACCTTTCCTTTTTCAATCATTGTATCAGAATGTCGTACTTTCGGATTCAGATTTTGAAGTATTTTGAATACACCCGTTTCGCTTCCAGATTCCAATTTCAGTATAATCCAAAGAAAGCGATATAACAAAAATAATCAAAGATTTACTCGCGTATCTATGACAAGACATAATACACTGCGATTCTCGGCAAGACAAACTAAACACGCATTCATTCGCATTACATTCATTTATTCGTTCTTGTGTTCATAAACGTGTTCCGTCAACAGAAAATTAGGCAAGCTGGTTAACCATCGCTATTGGACGCGTCTGCAAGCAAAAAACATGGAAAACGATCAAGCCAACCATGATCAGAACGATCCGCAGCCACATCAGGATGACGGAATTCCAGGAGGTCCGGATCCTAATGGTCAGGGTCAGCACGATCAGAATCAGGGGAATCAAGTCACTCAAGCTGAGATGGAAGTCCTAAGGGCTCAAATGGCGGAGGTCATAAGAGTGCTAAGTGCCTTAAGAGATGTTGGCACAACTGAAACCGCTGTTGCTGGGACGAACAATCCTCCTCCCCTTCCTGGGTCTGGGATCTCTCAAACCCTCCAAGCTGCGCAATGGCCTCCCTATGGTCTCCCACTGGGCTATGCGCCTCCTGCTGCTGATGCAAACCCTGGAGGAGATCCTTCAGGAACCACGGGACACGCTCAGCCTAATACAGTTGTGAATGAAGTTGGAACAGGGACGCATCAAGCCCAGATTCAGATCCCAATTCCTGTTATTGCTCCAGGAACTCCAGCGGGTTTCAATTCACCAATAATGGTTCATCCACACGTGCAGGGCCCAGTCCCTCAGAATATTGCTCACCGACACATGACCCCGGTCGTGGCGTCGATGAATAACCCTCACTATGGTGCCGGCGTTTTCCCACAGAATTATCCTGCCGAAGCTAGAAGTCAGTATCAGATGCTGGAAGAAAGGTTAAGAGCTGTTGAAGGGGCAGGTTCCCGAGCCAGGAATGCCCATGAGTTGTGCTTGGTTCCTGATCTAGTCCTGCCACCCAAGTTCAAAGCACCAACTTTTGACAAATACAGAGGGACAACTTGCCCAGTCAGCCATGTGACAATGTACTGCCGAAAGATGACTGCCTATGCCCGTAACGATAACTTAATGATGCATTGCTTCCAAGAAAGTTTAGCTGGAGCTCCCCTTGACTGGTACATGCAGTTAGAGCCAACTAATATCCGTTGCTGGAAAGACATGGCGGATGCCTTCATGCGTCAATACCAGTATAATAATGATTTGGCTCCAGATAGAACTCAGCTACAATGCATGTCTAAGAAGGATAACGAGTCGTTCAAAGAATACGCTCAGAGATGGAGGAACCTTGCGGCTCAAGTAAAACCCCCTCTGCTGGACAAGGAAATGGTCCACATGTTTATGGAAACCCTTCCTACAGTGTATTATGATAGGTTGGTTGGCAGCGTAGCCTCAAACTTCTCTGAGATGGTGGTCACAGGGGAAAGAGTAGAGAATGGTATGCGCAGCGGAAGAATAGCTCATAGCCCGACGCCTTCTGCCAGTCAAAAGAAGCCATTTTTTGGGTCTCATAAGAAGAAAGAAGGTGAAACTAATGCAGTCATCGGAGCCAGTGGTCCGTCGCACAGCAATCCATCGCAAGCTATTTCGGTCCCTCCTCAGGCACCGCTGGCACAGCCTTTTCAATCAAATTATCAGTACCGGAACTATAATGAAAGGAAGCCTGCTGTCTTTGATCCCATTCCCATGTCCTACACGGACTTGTTTAATTATCTCATCACCAACAAAATAATCAGTACTCGTCAAATGAAGCCATATCAGCCTCCCTATCCTAGAGGGTACAACGCAAATGCCACCTGCGCTTTTCATTCTGGGGCAGTAGGTCATGTGGTGGAGGATTGTAAAGCATTCAAATATGTGGTGCAAGAATTACTTGATAAGAAAAGCATATCATTTCAACAACCCAATGTAGCCACCAATCCGTTGCCAGGGCATGGAGGATCTGCTATTAATGCCGTTGACCGTCAGGGGGGTCATTGTTTGGTTAGAAAAGTTGATTGCATTCAGATGCCCTTGAATTTTATCCATGCTGAATTATGTCGTTTTGGTGTCATCAAAGAAGGGTGTGCTAGGAAAGACGCCTGTGATAATCCTCGCTGCATCGGGGCATGTGAAGGCTTTACCAATTCTCCAAGATCTCTTAGACAGACACCTGGTCCAAGTGGGAGTCCAGGAGAAAGAAGAAGGTGTATTTACCTTACAATCAGGCAATGGAGGTTTCAGGAGACCGATTGAAATTCCCTGCAATCTGAATTCCAGCCTAGCTGTGACGAGACCCTCAACTGTTGTTATTCCAGTACCTGCTGCTACCCCTAATGGGGAGGCTAGGATGACTCCATGGAGCTGCAATGTGCAAATGCAAGCGGAGGTCCCTAAAGGCACTCTGGATATAACAAACATTGCTGGGGGTAGTTGTATCACAAGGAGTGGAAGGATGTATACTCCTGAAAACCTTAGAAGAGAGCAATCCAAGGGAAGTGAAGAAAGGGCCCGTAAGGGAAAAGACAAGGAAGCTGTAGAGGTCAGGGATGTGTCGGACAAAGAAGCTCAAGAATTCTTGAGGGTAATGAGACAGAGTGAATATCGGGTGGTAGACCAGCTGAATCAAACCCCATCGAAGATCTCAATGCTCTCTTTGCTGCTTAGTTCAGAGGCACATCGTGCTGCACTGCTAAAGGTCCTGAATGAAGCTCACGTCTCCCATGACATTACAGTAAACCAGCTTGATGGTATTGTTGGCAGCATTGTAGCCTCTAATTACTTGACCTTCTCAGACACTGAGCTGCCTCCGGCAGGAAAGAGTCATAATCAAGCTCTTCATATCTCAGTCAAGTGTGGGGACCATATACTTGCCAGGGTGCTTATTGATAACGGTTCATCCTTGAACGTGCTGCCTAAGTCTACAATGGATAAGCTGGATGTAGACTGTTCATATCTAAAACCGAGCTCCACCTTGGTCAGAGCATTTGACGGGTCAGTGAAGGAAGTTTTTGGAGAAGTGGAAATGCCGCTGCAGGTAGGCCCTGAAGTATTTTATGTTGTCTTTCAAGTGATGGACATCAATTCATCCTACAGTTGCCTGCTAGGACGTCCTTGGATACATGCGGCTGGGGCAGTGCCATCCTCGCTTCATCAGAAACTCAAGTTTGTGGCTAGGGGAAAGCTGATAGTGATCTCCGGAGAGGAAGAAACATTGATAAATCGATCGCCACCTGAATATTATGTGGAAGCAGCAGAAGAGTCCTTTGAAACTGCTTTCCAGGGATTGGAGATTTCAAACGCTGTCTTCGTCGAAGGAGAGCCTCGTTGGAAGCCTAAGTGGTCCAGGGCAGACATGATGACTTCAAAAGTGATGCTGGGACATGGGTATCAGATTGGTAAGGGCTTAGGAAAAGCTGCTCAAGGAATTGTAATGCCTATCCAGTTGAGGGGTAATATTGAGAGGTTCGGTGTTGGATACATCCCAAGTCTTGCTGATCGGGAGAGGCTGACATCTGACAGGAGGGAGAAATGGCTGGCCAAACTCAGAGGAAGGGCACCCAATCAGGAGAGAGTAGTCATCGCTAATCTCAAGGACAACTTCCGGAGTGCTGGTATGCTGAACCCTGACCAGGTTAATATGGTTGAAGAAGGATCAAGCTCAAGTGGCCGTGCTGAAGGTCTGGTGCGCTGCTGTGCGGTTGGAGAGAAGCTGCAAAACTGGGAGACCATGGATTTCCCCGTATTTTCCAATTTAAAGTAATTATCATTGTAATGCAGATCCCTCGGCTCTGCCCAAGGCCTTGGAATATTTCATTCGGGCACACATGTTTTCGTCGAAAATCATCAATCAATAAAGTGTTATTTTGAATTTTCAATAAAATTTCTGTCTTCATCTTTTATCTGTGTTGCTTTTTCTTTGTTTTTATTCGCCGCTCCATTCTAATGCAGATCAAAAATAAACTCTGAAAATAATAATGCCCATAACTCATACTGTGATTTTGATTACCCGGTTAATCACGCCGAGGAAGATGTTGAGAATGATTGGGATACTCCTCCAGAAATCATGAGAATGGTAGAACAAGAAGAAAAGGTCATCGAACCCCATGAGGAGTCTACAGAAAATGGTCAATTTGGGTACTGAGGGAGACAGAAAAGAGATCAAGGTTGGTACCGCAATGGAGGATAAAGAGCGCAAAAAGTTGATTCAGCTCCTGTTCGATTACGCCGACGTATTCGCATGGACATATCGGGACATGCCAGGGTTGAGCACAGATATTGTTGAACATAAATTGCCGGTGAAATCAGAGTGTCCCCCTGTGAAACAGAAGTTAAGGCGGATGAAGCCTGAAATGTCTTTGAAAATCAGGGATGAGGTCAAGAAACAGTTTGATGCAGGGTTCTTAGCTGTGGCAAAATATTCTGAGTGGGTAGCGAACATTGTCCCAGTCCCTAAGAAAGATGGGAAGGTCCGAATGTGTGTCGACTACCGTGACTTGAACAGAGCAAGCCCTAAAGATGACTTCCCTCTACCCCATATTGACGTTTTGGTGGACAGTACTGCTCAGCATTCGATGTTCTCCTTCGTGGATGGATATTCCGGCTATAACCAGATCAAAATGGCTCCGGAGGATATGGAGAAAACCACCTTCATAACCCTTTGGGGAACTTTCTGTTACAAGGTCATGCCTTTCGGGTTGAGGAATGCCGGGGCAACCTACCAAAGAGCAATGGTAACCCTATTCCATGACATGATGCATAAGGAGATCGAAGTCTATGTGGATGACATGATCGCTAAATCAAAGACTGATGAAGAGCACGTGGTTAACCTACAGAAGCTGTTCGAACGCCTCAGAAAGTACAAACTCAGGTTGAACCCCGCTAAGTGCACCTTTGGGGTTAGGTCAGGGAAGCTGTTAGGGTTCATTGTTAGCCAGAAGGGAATTGAGGTAGACCCGGACAAAGTACGAGCAATCCTGGAGATGCCAGCACCTAAGACAGAGAAAGAAGTTCGTGGTTTCCTGGGAAGACTAAATTACATCTCTCGATTCATCTTCCAGTTGACTGCGACTTGCGAACCAATTTTCAAACTGCTGTGCAAAAACCAAGAGATGAAGTGGAATGATAAATGTCAAGAAGCATTTGAGAAAATCAAGGCGTACCTTCAAAGTCCACCCGTCCTAATGCCACCTGTGTCCGGCAGGCCCCTCATCCTATACCTCACGGTGCTAGACAACTCTATGGGCTACGTGCTGGGGCAACACGATGAGTCAGGAAAGAAAGAACACGCAATCTACTATATAAGCAAGAAGTTCACAGACTGTGAGGCAAGGTATTCATCATTGGAGAAGACTTGTTGTGCTCTAGCCTGGGCTGCGCATCGACTGAGACAGTATATGCTGAGTCACACTACCTGGTTGGTGTCCAAAATGGACCCAATCAAGTACATATTTGAAAAACCTGCGCTCACAGGTAGAATTGCTCGTTGGCAAATGCTTCTGTCCGAGTACGATCTCGTGTACGTAACCCAGAAGGCGATCAAAGGTAGCACACTGGCAGACTACCTAGCACATCAACCGGTTGAGGATTACCAATCAATGCAATGTGAGTTCCCAGATGAGGACATTATGGCATTATTTGACACAGGGAAGTCTCAAGATGATGAAAGGTGGAGAATGTTGTTTGACGGTGCCTCTAACATGCGGGGGCACGGAATCGGAGCAGTGCTGATCTCCTCAGACAACCGCTTTATACCAGTCACCGCTAGACTAAGCTTCTATGTCACAAACAATATTGCGGAGTATGAAGCATGTATCTTGGGTATCCAGACAGCTCTCGATTGGAAAGTCAAGAGGCTCGACGTGTACGGAGATTCAGCTCTAGTTGTCCATCAAGTAAAAGGAGACTGGGAAACAAGAAATTCAGATTTGATTCCTTACCGTGACTGCCTTCAAGAATTAATCAAGCCCTTTGAGGAAATCACTTTCCAACACATACCCCGCAGCGAGAATCAGCTGGCCGATGCCTTGGCAACTTTGTCCTCTATGTTCAACGTCAGCTGTGACAAAAGTCTGACGACTGTCAGAATCCAGCACAGAGAACAGCCTGCTTATCACTACTGTATGATAGTCGAAGAGGGATCAGATAGTAAGCCTTGGTACCATGATATCAAGCAGTATATCACGAACAGAGAGTATCCTCCCGGGGCTACAGAGAATGACAAGAGAACCCTCAGGAGGCTGTCAGCAGGTTTCTTCTTGAG
Organism: Astragalus membranaceus; assembly: GCA_039519185.1. NCBI lineage: Eukaryota > Viridiplantae > Streptophyta > Magnoliopsida > Fabales > Fabaceae > Astragalus > Astragalus membranaceus. The sequence continues at coordinate 17,439,700 of CM076854.1, read as the reverse complement.
TGGAGACGTCCTTTACAAGAGAAACCATGACTTGGTACTCCTCAGGTGTGTAACAGGAGAAGAATCAGTAAAGATTATGCGAGATGTTCATGAAGGCTCATTTGGGGTTCATTCCAACGGGCACGCAATGGCTAGAAAAATCCTGAGAGCTGGATACTACTGGTTGCAGATGGAATCAGACTGTTACAGTTTTGTGAGAAGATGCCATAAATGCCAAATCTATGCAGATCACACCCATGTACCTCCAACTTCTCTGAATGTTTTGAGCGCACCATGGCCATTCTCAATGTGGGGCATGGACATCATTGGTCCCATTGAACCCAAAGCTTCCAATGGTCACCGTTTCATCCTGGTTGCTATTGACTACTTCACTAAGTGGGTGGAAGCTGCCTCTTATCCCAATGTAACGAGCTCAGTGATTGCTAAGTTCATCAAGAAAGACTTGGTTTGCCGCTACGGCCTTCCAAACAAGATTATCACAGACAACGGTAGTAATTTGAACAGCAGAGTGATGAAGGATTTGTGTAAAGACTTCAAAATACAACATCACAACTCTTCTCCCTACCGCCCAAAGATGAATGGGGCAGTTGAGGCAGCTAACAAGAACATCAAGAAGATTGTGCAAAAGATGGTGGTAACCTACAAGGATTGGCATGAGATGCTCCCATTTGCCCTGCATGGTTACAGAACCTCAGTACGCACCTCAACAGGAGCAACCCCTTACTCCCTGGTTTATGGGTCAGAGGCAGTTCTCCCCATTGAGGTTGAAATACCATCCCTGCGGGTGTTAATGGAGACAAAACTTGATGAAGCAGAATGGGTTCGGTCTCGTCTTGACCAGTTGAATCTCATTGATGAAAAACGGGTGGCCGCAATGTGTCATGGACAGTTGTACCAACAGAGGATGAGGAGGGCTTTTGACAAGAAAGTCCGTCCTCGTGAATTCCAAGAAGGAGATCTTGTGATCAAGCAGATCTTACCGATTCAGACAGACTCTAGGGGCAAATGGGCTCCCAAATATGAAGGACCTTATGTGGTGAAGAAGGCATTCTCAGGAGGAGCTTTAATTCTGGCAAACATGGACGGAGATGAGATCCCAAATCCAGTGAACTCAGATGTGGTCAAGAAGTATTATGCCTAGAAAAATAGACGAAAAAAGAGAAAGATAAGCCAAGGAAAAATCAACTCGCTAGGTTGAAAACCCGCAAAGGGCGACCTAGGCAAAATCAGAGCGGCCCGGTGGATTGAAAACCTGTAAAGGGCGATCCAGGCAAAAATTAGGGTCAGAAAACTTGGGCTTGAGAAAAGAAAAAGGCAATCAGCGCTCCAAAGGTTCGGATGAGGGGGTGATCAGTATTATGAGTATGGATGGTGGGCACCGTTACTTCAGAGATAGAATCACGAGATCTGTTCCTTTTGCTTGTATTTTTTTTGTAGTTTAAAAGAAAGATTGCAATGCACTTTCGATTGGCGTGACTTTCTGCACGTCCAATTTCTATATCAATAAAAGTCCAACTTTTCTTTCATATGTGTACTTTTCGTGTCTCTGTTTTCATCTGTTCAGTTTCTTTCAAAATAATAACTTTTATGATTGATGAAGTCGAATTGCAAAACATGTGCACATTCAGAGCATTACAGGATCATTACGAAATCTTTGAAAAAATACGGAAAGAAGTGATTCCCCAAGTGAATAAAATTGCGAAAAAGGCAGTCGTGAAAACCAGTATGCAATCCTCGCGGATCACCGTCCTGGAACAGCCTTCGCCCGGCAGATCGATTTAACCAGCAAAAAAAAAAGAGTGCCAAAGAAAAACAAATAAGCAGAAAAAAGAAAGCTGCTTAAAGAAAACAAACAGAATAAACAAAAACAAATAAGCAGAAAAAAGAAAGCTGCTTAAAGAAAACAGACAGAATAAACAAAAAAAAAAACAAAAGAGAAAATCACAGAAGACGGAACATAAAAGAACACAACATCTTCATTCATCATACCATCCATACCATTCGTCATCAAACAGTGGTGCATTACACTTTCAAATTCGTATCTCAGAAAAGCGAAGAATAACAAAAGAAAAGAAGTGAATGAGGAATCAAACAGAAAAAGCATCCCACCAAAATCAATCATTGCATTCATGTGCATCCAAATACCCAAACGCATGCATTTCATGCACCATCCAAGCAGTTGTTTCGGACCAGAGGGTCCCAAAAATCTCTTTTTAGAAAAATCACCATCAGCACTGAGTTAGTAAACTCCATCAACCCAGAGTTAGTAAACTCCATCAACACAGAGTTAGTGAACTCCTTCCACAGATCACAACATCGTGTACGAGCACGCGATGGATCCATCAGACTTCGTTAAGTCCTTCGGATTAGTTGTGTCAGCCTAAGGCATAGCGTAAATCCATTGATCAAATCAGTTTCGGACCTGATGTTGATCGGCCGCTCGAAAAGGCCACCCTCAAAGCTCGGACTCGACAAGAGTTCGTTAGAAGGTTTTTAGGCAACCTCCGAATTCCCAATTTACCGTTTTTCCCAATTTACTGCTTTCCCGTTAATGCGACAAGTGTTAACCCCCGTTCCCAAAAAGAAAATAACAAAAAGAAAATCTGAGCTTTTCCGAAGCGGACAAAATTAGTGTTATTTCTATATCTTTATTTCCATTTCACCAACAAATATGAAAAGGCCAAGTCATATTTCTTGGCGAAATGTGAAATAAAGAGGGGCAGCTGTAACACCCTAATTTTGTCCTATCCAAAAATAAGAAGTTTTATCTATTTTTAATAAAAAATATTTATTTTATTTTCATGCCATGCTTTATTTTATTTTAGTTTGCTACAAGTTCCAATTTTTGAAAAAATAATAATAATTAGAAGTAAAGAAACAAAATAAGCAAAGGAGGAAATAGGGGAGGTTTGTAAAAAATATATAGAGGTGCATTTAGGATTGGGCCATCTAAAGCCCACTCCTCCACCAAACCTTATGCCCAATTCGCATAACCCTAGACCTAACCCATATCCAACTCCTCCACCAAGCCCAATCCAACTCCTCCACCAAACCCAATCCATATCCGAACCCTAACCCATATCCAACCCAAAACCCAACACCCAACTCCATCCAACCCACTCCAACTAAACCCTAATTCGCATACCTCCCCCCTTAACCCTAAAATGTGTCCACATTCACTCTCCCCATTAACCCTAAAATGTGTCTACATTCACTCTCCCCCCTAGCCTTAAAAATCATCCACATTCATCCCCTCTCTCCTCCCTAGAAATCCGCCCCCCACTCTCCTTGATTCCCTCCTTGGAACTCTCAATCCCACTTCCCCACATCCACTTCCCCATACACTCCACCCTTCCCATCACTCCCTCTCCCAACGGCTCTCTCTCTTTTCTCTCACTCCCTACGCCCCTTTTCTCTCTCTCTCTCTCACACATCACTCTCTCACACACTCACACACTCAACCCTTCCCCCCCCCCTACGGCCATCTCTCTCTCTCTCCCTCATACATCACTCAACTCACTCTCTCACACACTCACACACTCAACCCTTCCCCCCCTACGGCTATCTCTCTCTCCCTCACACATCACATACCCACTCTCATCCTTTCACACACTCAATCCTCTTTCTCTCATACACTCCCACACTCCATCAAAGAAAAGAAAAGAAGCAAACATCACTTCACAACTACAAGATCAAGTTTTAGTATAAATAGGGTTTCGGTTTTAAGGTAGGGGGAGACTTTTTTTTTGGAGAGAAGAGAGTGAGAGTTCGAAACCTTGAAGAGCCAGGAGCAAGAAGGAGTAAAAGCGGATTTGGAGAAAGTTTCTGTGAGAGAGAGATTATTTTTCGTTTTTTTTCTCCTCCACTAAAGTTTCCATAGTTTTATTTTTGTTGTTGTTATTGTTGGTAAAGTCTCACCAAAAGATTCATTATTCAAGGTTGGTTTAGTATTCACTTTTAAATTTCTTGTTCTATCTCATGATCTTTGCATCTCTATTTTGATCAATGTAAATTTGTTGTCTCACAAATCTTTTTTGTTCATCTTCACGCATATTGGTGTTTTGAGATTTTGAGAGATTGAATGTTAGATTTTTTATATAGATGCTTTATATTTTGATGCTCTTGATGTTTTAAAATAAGAATAGTTCAATTTGATTGCTTATCCTTGAATGTCATGTATCTCTTTGAAGAAATGTAGCAAATGTCTTTTTTATCAACAATAATAATTGTCATCTAAATAATAGCAATAAGAAATATAGCAATTTTTTCTTCTAATATTAAAAAGGATTAGGTACCAAAAGAATCAAAAAAAGATTTAAGGTAAAATGTTTCTCTAAATAATTGATAGATCTCTTTTATACCAAATACCAAAAAACACTTCACAAAAATCATTTTCCTAACAATTAATAAAAAAGGGGTAAATAAAACGTTTTTTAAAAAACAAACAAACCGATTTTTGTTTTTTTTTCGTTTTATTTATTTATTTATTTAATTATTTATTCTTTTCCAACCAAAAATTATCTCAACCAAAAAAATAATAACAAAAGAATCTCAAAGAAAAAGAGAACAAAAAACTTTCATTAGTAAAAAAAGGAGTGGTAAGTAAAACTTTTTTTTTAAGAAACAAGTAAATCGTTATTTACACCCCCCAGGCCCAAGCATAAGGCCCCTTTTGTCACTTAAGCCCAGTTTCGCTAACTGGGCCCTCCCATGCGAATTGGGCTTCATTTTCTGCACCCCCTCTTTTAAAATGCAATCCTTCTCACTGTTTACACCCCATTTTTACTAATACAGCCCTCCTTTTACTTACACCCCCATTTTACTATTGCATCCAAAAAATAATATACTTCCCTTCCCCACATAAATTTTTTTCTTACATCGAAAACAAATATCTTCAAACATCGAAATCAAAATTAATCGTCACTAAGGATCACTCGCGCCGTCGCCGTTTGATTGTGGGTGATGATTTCATTCCTATAGGAGCTAGTAGTGTGGCCACTCTAAACCGTTGTTGTTTGGTCCTCACAAACGCTCTCCTCCAATTTCGAAAACATTTTCAATGCTCAAAATAAAATCCGATTATCATTAACCATCACTCGCGCCGTTGCCGTTTGGACGTTAATGATAATTCATTTTCATAAGAGTTAGTAGTGCGACCACTCTAAACCATTGTTGTTTGGTCACTGTGAACGCTCAACCCCTTTGCGAAAAACTCTAAAAAGATTAAAAAACAAAACCTTTTCAAAAAACCAGAACTACGTAGCTTTGAGTTCTCCATCGCACCGGGAGATACGTAGGAGCGGATATCCTCCGTCAAACACAATAAACTAAAAACATTTTTTTTCTCCTAAAAAAGCAACAAACACTTTTGCCAAAAATAAAAATTTTCATTAAGTCTTTTCATTCTCTTTTCGAAAAAAGGGCAAATTTAAGTATTTTCCAAATCCGCACTTAAAACCACACATTTAATTAAAGGTTCCCTTTCGGTAGAAAGGAGGCGTGGGGTGCTAAGACCTTCCCCATACCTAACCGACCCCCGAACCCAAATCTCCCGGTTTTCCAAAAGGCCATCCGCTTTCCAAAAGGTTTTTCTTCAATATTTTCCTTATATAAAAAAAATATTGGTGGCGACTTCATTGATTTTCAAAAAGTTGTAAACGAGGAAAGATTCCCTCGGGGACTTTTTCGGGCGCAACAACTGTGAAGTAATGTATCAATGTGAGTTTGGGGGATGTTGTGGTGAGGATGTCATGTGTGAGTTAGGGGTGTTTGTGGTGTAGTATGGTTTGATTTTGAATTAAAAAGTCATTTGAACGATAAGGTTTTTTTTTTTTTTTTTTTTTGATAAGTCAAAATTATTATTAGAGATGGGCACTAGGGGTGCCACAACCCGTTTACAGTCAAATTTGGAGTAAACAATTTATCGGGTTTGTATCCCAATCTACGTAGGCGATGGATCCTCCGTTCCCCAATCTATATGCTACCCAGCCCCAAGTTAAACCATTTACATTGTGTAGCATTTGAGTAACGTTGGGGATGCCTCCTCTAAAAATTACTCGATTCCTATTGATCCAAATAACCCATAGTGCAGCCACCCAAATCAAAAATCGTAGTCTTTTCTTTTTCTTACCTCCTACCATGATTCGGTTTTCCCACATATGCTCCCAAGCTCCATTGCTATCCACTCCATTCATGCCGAGCCACTCGTATATTCCTTCCCACAACCGAACTGATTTGTTGCAGCTGAAAAACAGATGAGCAGAGTCTTCTTCCGCAGCATGGCACATCACGCAGCTGCTGCTGGAATTTTCAGACAGTATTCCGCGTTGATGAAGCAGACTCTTTGTAGGTAACCGGTCGATTAACACCCTCCATCCGTGTACCAAAAACTTCGAGGGAGCTGCTGTGAACCAAAATTGTTTTAACCTCTTCAATTGCGCATCAGAAAGCAGCGATTCAGCAGTGGCGCTTGTCAATCTACTGTACGCAGATTTGACCGTAAACTGATGTGACAGAGATGCCTTCCAATACCACTTGTCTTCACGCTCTTTCACCGGACTAACTGCGCTCAGAATGTTGTTGAGTTCTGCTGCCGATTCAGCTAGTTCCATTGATAATTGACTACACCATTGAAGCTTCCATTCCCATCTATCTCCAACCCAATCACCAAAATCTGCTACTATACCTTCAGCTGAATCTGTGATGCTGTATAGTTGAGGGTACATTGCTGCCAAATTCCTTGGAGTGCACCAGCAATCTTTCCAAAAGCTTGCCTTATTACCACTACCCAATTTAATCCCTATCAAGTCTTCAAACCAATTATCTTCTTCCCTTATTCCTTTGCCAATTCTATTTAAATCTTTCCACCAAACCGAGCTTTGAGCTTGTGACAAAATTCCATTCTTGCCATATAGCCCTTCTATTAATTCCTTCCACACGTTTTCTTGCTCATCCAAAATCCTCCACCTCCATTTTCCCAATAATGCTATATTAAATGCTTCCATATTCCTAATTCCAAGTCCTCCCTTTTCCTTTGGCGAACAAATTCGGCTCCAACTCACCCACGCCATCTTCCTCACGTCACCACTACCTCCCCAAAGAAAATTCCTTTGGGTTGCCACCATCTCTTTTACAACTTTTTTGGGCGCCTTATAAAAAGAGAAATAATAGAGTGGTAGACTAGCTAAAACCGAGTTGATTAAAGTCACCCTCCCCCCCATTGAAAGTTGTCTACTTCTCCAAGTTGATCATTTATCTTTCATCTTCTTGACAACCGGCTGCCATGTGCTATATCTTCTAGGATTTTGTCCCACCGGCACTCCTAAGAATTTGAATGGAGTACTTCCAACTTTGCAATACAAAAATCTAGCTCCTACATTTACCTCCTCTTCATCCATACTAACCCCAATCAAGCAACTCTTGTGGAAATTAACTCGTAACCCCGAGACTAATTCGAAAATCCTCAAAGCCGCTTTTAGACACCACAAATTCTCTCTAGACTTCGAGACCATGAATAAAGTATCGTCCGCAAATTGAAGAACCGGAAACGATAGCCTCTCACCAATCTTAAATCCCTCAAGCCACCCTTGGTCTACACAACTTCTCATCAAACCCGTGAGTCCTTCCGACACCATCAAGAATAAAAATGGTGCCAATGGATCACCTTGTCTTAACCCCCGCTCCATAATGAATTCACCGGTTGGACTACCGTTAACCAAAACGGACACATTTCCCGTGAAGATACACGTTTTCATTCAAGACCTCCAAGTGACGCAAAACCCCATTCTTATCATCATGTAATCCAAAAAATCCCAAGCTACCGAATCATATGCCTTCTCAAAATCTACCTTGAAAAGCACCAATGGTTTCTTCTTCTTCTTCGCAAAATTAATGACTTCATTTGCCACTAAGACTCCATCTAAAATTTGTCTACCTCTTAAAAAGGCTGTTTGTGTATTAGAAATTACACCGGGGAGAACTTCTTTAAGTCTTGATGCCAACACCTTAGAAATTATCTTGTACATGCTTCCAATGAGTGAAATTGGTCGAAAATCTCCTAGCTCTTGTGGGTTTTTCTTTTTCCCAATTAAAGCAACGAAAGAAGAAGTAAAAGCTCTAGGTAATTTACCGTTTGTATGAAATTGATGCATGACACCCATAATCTCCTCCTTAATAGTATCCCAACACGCTTTTATGAAATTAAAATTGAATCCGTCGGGTCCCGGACTCTTGTCCCCATCACAACTCCGTATAGCATCCTCTACCTCCTTAACGGTAAATGGAGAAGTAAGGTTTTGTGCCTCTCCCATGGATATACTTTTAAACCCGATCCCGTCAAGAGTAGGCCTCCTATGAAAAGTCTCGGTGAATTGTTGTTGAAAGTGCCTCTTCACTTCTTCTTTAATCTCTCCTACCTCTTGCTTCCACTCCTCTCCCACCTTTAGCAATTCAATTTGGTTCCGTCTTGTTCTTGTCTTGATAGCTTGATGAAAGAATTTTGTGTTCCCATCTCCTTGTTGGATCCAGTCAACCCTAGCTTTTTGAGCTAAGATTGATTCCTTATGAGTCAATTCCTTCCAAAACTCCGAATTCAATGTCTTCCATCTCTCCGCCTCCCATCCTTCTTCACTCACTACCTCTTGTTCCATTGAGTTCATGTCCTTCACCACTTCTTCAATCCTAAGATCCTTGATCCCATATACTTCTTTGTTCCACACCTTCAAGCTTTCTTTGAGGTGCTTTAACTTCTCCTTCACAATATGCGCCATCCACCCTTCCACTTTTAATTCCTTCCATTTTTCCTCCATAAATTTTTTCCCCTCTTCATGCTTGAGCCACCCATTAAAGAACCTAAAAGGTTTTGGACCCCAATTCTTCCTTGAAACCATAAGCCACACCGGACAATGATCCGATATGTCTCTATCCCCAATCCATTGTGCTTTAATTCCCCACTCCTCCTCCACTCCTTGTGATAATAGAATTCTATCAATCCTACTTGCCGCCGCTCCATTAGGTTGAAACCATGTAAACTTCTTTCCCAAGCAACCCGGATCCACAACCCCCATTTCCTCCATAAAGAACTTAAAATCCTGACACTCTCTCTCACTAATCCTGATATTTCTACCCCTTCTTTCGGATCTTCTCAAAACCGTGTTGAAGTCCCCACCTATGACCCACTCTCCTACACTCATGCTCTCCTTTTCCCTAATGAGCCTAGCCCATAGATCCCTTTTGCTTCTTGCCGAACACCCCGAGTAAACATTTATGAAGTAACACACTCTACTACCTAGTTGAGCAGCAACACCTATAAACCCTGATTGAGAGAAGGTATGAAGGACACTGAACAAACCTTTGCGCCATAAAGATAGAATACCGCCCGAGAGACCTCTTGATGGAAGATAATGCCATTCCACATCATCTCCTCCCCACAAGCGAGACACCAAAGAATCATCAATCTCCATCCTCTTAGTTTCTTAGAGAAAACACAAATCAAATCTTTCTCTCATGATAAGACTTCTGATCCTCCTTTGTTTGGCCTTATTGCCAACCCCACGAATATTCATTGTCATAATCTTCATAAAGAACCGTTTGGGTTCACCAACTTCTTCTTTGCGACCTTGTCCCTTGCTTCCATTTCTTTTATCTTCGCAATAATCCCTTGGTCGTCTGCAATACCATTATCACTCACACCTACCATCTTCGCAAAAGTCCAAATCTTTTGTTCCTTAGACATGCTTGTATCTGCCCACAGTGATTTTGATCCCGTTAAAGCAAGTCCAGAGCTTGAGGACATCTCCATCTCCACAGAATTATTATGTGGCTCAGAAGGTACGGAGTGAGGAGGAGGTATCTGAGGAAGATCAACGACGAGGGGGATTGCAGGCAATTCTTTTTCAGTAAAAGATTCAATAGAATTGGGAGAGATGGAGTCACTTGTGGGTGGAAGAGAGTCGGGAACAATAGACAAGGGGGAAGAAGAGGGGAAGGGCGAAACAACTGGGGGAGAAAGGGTAAGGAAAGGGCCAGATGAGGAAAGTGATGGGTCACGATGAGAAGAAGGGGAAAGAGGCCCAGATGAAGAAGGGATGGGGTTGCGGTTAGCAGCAGGAGGTGAGTTAGAAATTGGCTCAAGAAGAAAAGGGCCAGCACTGGATGGGCCCTCCTTTGAATTTATGTTAAGGGGAGGAAATGAGAAGGTTGAGTTACTGGATTCATTCCCCACGGTTATTTTGAGAGAATTACATTTACCTATTGCACTTAATGACTTTTGTGCTTCTCCAAACTTAGTGCAAATCCCTACATTAATCATCATATTGTTCTCCTTGGGTTCATCACAAGTAACTTCCTCTCCCCCCACTACTGCCGCCTCCATTACTTCACACCCAATAGGATTATTCTCCACTAATTGCTCATTATTATTATTAAACTGATGTTCCCCATGTGTTTCCACCACCATCAACTCTCCACCTTCCTCCTCAGACAACTCCACATCGCCGTCGGCCACCATCACTGAATCAACTTCTTCATCACTGTTGATACTTTCTTCTGAATCATATTCGCTGCCACTTGCAGAATTCACAGATCCCACTTTTGTCTCACTTCTCTTGCTCCATTGTAGAGGGCCATACCAATCCTCCACCACCTTGATGACAAATAATTCTCCATTGATATTGAACTTTTCCACAAAATTAATGATGTCATGTATTTTTGTTCTGATAAGGATTCTGGCAACATCCATAGTCTTCTTTTTTCCTGTAATCTCATCAACATTTACAAATTCCCCTGTGCATATCATTAAACTTTTGAAGAACTCATCCGTCCACGCGTGAACCGGAATGCCGTAACACCGCACCCAAGTGAGTCTATCGTTATCTACCTCCCCAGGGCTCCATATCCTTATTTTCCTGAACCACGTTCCCAACCAATCTGCTGCATCATTTAAAAGAGCTTCCATTTCTCCTTCTTCTAGACTCTCAAGCAAAACGAGGTTGGAACCAAGCGATGTTGCTCTAACTGAGAAGTATCCTTGTTGTATGAATTCCTCTTGTATATTATATGACATCCCCGGATTCCACACTTCTCCAACGTAGGCTTTTTTGAATTTTTCCATCTGTTCTTCGCCAATAGTAAAATGCCTATGAGCCCAAGTCCTTCTCAGAGTTTTTGGAGGGACATAATCCACGTTTTGGTTTGGAGTCACGTCTGTATCTGGTTCATTTGGAAGATCTGGTTTTCTGATGGTTTTTGTTTTCGGAATCCAGGTTTTTCTCTGCACCTGGTTGTGTTTCACAATCGAAGCGTATGAAGGTTTGTTTTTGGTTTTTGAAGACGATGGGACGTCAGGTTTAGGGTCGGAAGCTGATTTGGTATTGAGGTTGTCAGGACCTGTGCTAGTGTGCGTAATACCTGGTTTAGAAAATAGCTGGGGTGGTTTAGGGTGGATAAGGCCTGTTTTAAGGTAGGATTGGGGTGGTTTAGGGTTGGCAAAAAAAGGTTTAGGTTTTTGGAATTTATCAGTGTTGTGGTTGTGGATTGATTGGTTTCTTGAAAACCTAGACAAGTTAACCAAGATCTTCTTTCTTCCTATGATGATTTTATCTAGCTCCGTACCAAATCGTTCCGGTTCCGTAACGTTAACTGCCCTTGCAAATCCAAATCTCCTTCCAACCTTATCTCTTTTGATCGGAATCACCACTTCTTGAAAGTCTCCATAGTTCAGAAAAGCTTTCAACATATGTCTTGCTTTGAAATTTTCAGGAAAGTTGGTGAAAAAATATGTTGTTCTTGCTGCCTTCTGCGGAAAATAGATAAAGCTTCTCGCCACATCAGCTCTTTTTTGCTGAACCGTCGCCTTCTTCCTTCCTACAATTTGCCAGCCATCGTTCTCTTCGCCCTGCTTCGCTCCCTTCTTACCTTCTCTCGGTATCAGTTCAGTTGGGATAGGTAGTTGCTTGCTCAATCTAGTTTTCCTATTCTCAGCCTCACTACTCTCAACCCTCCTAACCCTAGCGCTCTCTCTCTCTCTCTCTCTCTTACTACTCTCATCTCTCTCGTAGAAGAGGATCATCCAAAGCATTACTCATCCAAAGCATTACTCATCTCTCTCGTAGAAGAGGATCATCCAAAGCATTACCCTAAAAATACACGCGGTTTGGTTTGGTTTTGTTGGTTTCTTTAACAAAAATCCAAACAAATGTAGTTTGGATTGATTGGTTTTTTACGAGTCGGAAAAAATAATTTAATCTAGGGTTTAAGGTTAAAATTAATTAATTAAATTCTAGATTTAAATATTAAAGAGAAAAATACTAATTTTATTATTTATTTTATACTCATATAAACCACGAAACTTAAAAGAAAGAGTGTGGCAAAGGGAGTTTTAAAAGAGAGAGAGTGTGGAGTAAATGTAAATGTGGGATTTAAAATGTAATCTAAAAAGAGAATTGAAGAAGGCTTCTAATACAATCGAATTGCAAATAAATTATAACGGATACATTTGAAGAAGGTGAGACACTTGCACCTTTGTATATGGTCCTTATTGATGTGACAAAACCTCTCCCAGCAGGATACTGGGTTCCTAGAGCTGGGTTGGCTAAACTTTGGGTAAAAGAATGATTTAAAAGAAAGTAGAAAATTTAATATAATAACAATAATATTAATAAAAGTATTATTTATATTTACTTAAATAGGTTAGCCTAGTATGCCTAAAAGGCTTTTTCGATGGCCTATAGCCCGGCCTGGTCTATTTAAAAAAAAAACCTGGCTGTGGGCTGACATAGGCTGGGCCATAGACCCCTGTTGGACGGCCTGACTATTCCCACCACTAGGTAAGTTACAAATACGAAAGGCTACAAGACCTTTGTTTTAACTGTGGTGTGCAAGATCATGACAAAAAGGGTGTAAGAAGGAGAAGGTGATGATTACTTACCATCATAGAGTAGCTGAATATAACATGGGTCTCACAATGCCTTACCAAGCCTCTTGAGGCCCTCTTGAGAGACCATGCCAGGAGGCAGAGTAGTAGGGAGGCCCCCAAAAGCGATGTGGCCAATGCTACTGATGCTCTCCTCAGGGTAAGAATGAGGGAACTTCCTTTGAAGAGGAGTTGAGTGGTAATAATTACCCTAGAGATCAGATGAAAGAAGCTTAACAATTATATATGGAATATAGAATACGAATTAAATAAACCTAAGAATACATTGGCGATAGTATCTAAAAACACAATTTAATACCAATTCAACATATCCTAAGAATTCATACACGCAATGAATTAAAATCATTTAAACTGATAATTCAAAATAATTCATAAAACAATCACATTAAAAGAACATAATGGAGCTAGAGTATTCAAAAAGTATAAATAATCGGAAACATAATGTTGCTGATATTAATGAACATACGATAATAATAAATAACAATAACACCGAAAGCTAAGACTAGCTTCCCATATATCTCTTCAGTTTCGAGAGGATTGCTCCCAACATCAACCTCCGTCTTCATCTCTAAGTCAAGCTAAGACAACCTACGTCAGGATCACAGTTTTCATCTCTATCATCTTCATCTTCATCTTCATCTTCATCTCTCTCTGGCAGTTGTGCATCTGGGGGTCGCTCCTGGAATGGGACACTTGGCGCATGTTGAAGCCTGGATAAATAGTCAAGAATTTTAGCCATTTTTTCATCCAAGAAATGTCTAGAGTTCATATTTTCCATGTTACTAATAGGAAAGTGAAGATCATAGTCAGGAGCAAAATATTCATAATACTCATGTTGAGGTAACTTATCATCAAGTTCAACCCCAAGAGCAACACCAGTCTCATAACACCAACATCTTGCAACATTTCTTATTGTATAACCACCTCCACCAAGCAACATAAGAGGAACATTAAAAGATCTCATATATTTAACACACTCAGCATGACCTTTTATTGATAGATTAAAACAACCTAATCTATCTCCAGATAAAGAATCAGCACCACATTGTAATACCACAGCACCAGGCTTATAAACCTCCATAACCTTTGCCATTATTGGCTTAAACAGATAACTATAACTCTCATCATCAATTCCATCATTCAAAGGAACATTCAGTGAATAATATTTCCCTTTACCATATCCAATATCAAGAATATCACCTGTTCCAGGAAAATAATCCCCAAACTTATGAAATGAAACTGTCATAACCCTATCAGTGGTGTAAAATGCCTCTTCTACACCATCACCATGGTGTATATCAATGTCCACATATAGAACACGCTCATGTGTCTTGAGAAGTTCCAAAATAGCCAACACAATATCATTCACATAGCAAAACCCAGAAGCTTCACATTTCTTTGCATGATGTAACCCACCAGCCCAATTAACTGCAATATCAGATACTCCTTCGTTTAATTTTAATGCACCACCAACAGAACCTCCTGCATATGATTGACAAAAAGAATAAAGACCATCAAACAAAGGACAATCTTCACCAACGTTAAACCTTTTCATCTGTCTCAAAAGATCTGATTTTGTTTCCGCAGAGATGCTTTTCAAAAAAGAGACATAATCATCAGCATGGAACTGGCAGAGATCGTTGTCTTTAGCAGCAATAGGCTTTTGGATTTGCATTCTTTGAAGTAAGCCATAGTGGACTAAAAGAGCATGTGTCATTCGAATCCTATGTGGTCTCATTGGGTGACCTTGACCATAGTAATAGTTTCCAATTTCTGGATCATAGAAATATGAAACCTTTCTCTTCACACCATCTGAACCTGATGGAAGGGAATTACCTCCACTTTCCATTTGAATCCTTTGTGGTTTCGTTGGATGACCTTGTAAGAATTTTATACCTGTGAAAAGAACTAGAAAGCAAATGCTGGTTTAGTTGGAAAGAATTCATTAGTCTTAAACAAATTATATTTAAGTATATTTACTTAAAATAAAATATTCTAATAAGATAAAATATTCTAATTAGAAATTTATTATTTATTTAAAAAAATAAATAAATTAATTATTTTCTTATTTATTAATAGTCATTATGCTAATATCAATATTTACCTTAAAGAAAATCTCCAAATTAGAAAATATTTTAAGTACTTGAAAATTTATAAATAATATGCTTGTATTATTTTTTTATAATAAATTAATATATTTTAATGTATGTAAGGAAATATATTAAATGAAGTCATTTAAAACTTTCCATCTAAAACTTCTGGTGTTTTGAAGTATCAACATTTCATTTGTTACGAATTTTTTATTCAAAATGAATACTAAATCCCCCCCCCCCCCCCCCCAAAAAAGGAATACAAAATTTTCAAAATATATATAGAATGACTAAAAAAACTATCATTAATGAAACTAACATAAAAAGCATTTATTTTTCTAGAGAGAAATACATAGAAAACTAATTAATTACAGATAACCATGAGGACTCTATTTATTTTTCTGGTCCAACCCAAAATGCACAACTAATTAAAACTTGTTTAAAAAAATTTATTTCGATGGAAGAAAAGTTAAAAAAAATTATTTAAATCTGCCTAATAAGTTTTTATATTTATAATACTTTAAAACATAATTTTCTTGCAATTCTCTCCTATTCTGATTTTGGTATCTATATGCAATACTATCAACGATGGCCAATTCTTAATTATTAGGCATCATTAGCTTATGTAATGGAAAACACTCATCACCAGAGAAATTTAGGATGCTTAAGAGATCATATAGGTTCTAATTTGTAGGCGAAAACTATATCAACCTACCTAGTTTAATTAACGTCCACTGAAAGTTGATGTATTTGGTCCAAATTCTGGACCAAATACAACAATATTTGTTAACCAACTTTTTGTAGACAAACTTTTACTTATATTTTTGTAAGAATCTATATATAAGAATAATTCCTTATCAAATAAAAAACTTAAGATAATATTAAAAAGACATCAAAATCTACACTAAATTATTGTTTCCCATGAGGTAATCATATTCAAGGCACTATCTAGCACTAACCATGGTCATTCAACAAAGATTTTAATATCGGTTTGTCTCGTTGAAGGAGACTAATCCTTTCCACAAGACATATCCTTCTTTGTTTACATTGAATTATTTTAACATCATCTTACATTTTTTTGTTGGACTTGTATCTTTTGTACTCATGTAAGAAATGCTTTTACTCCAAAAATATTTAATTTCTAGCTAATACCTTAAGATCTGACTAGAATCTATCTTCTGCAGTCTCCCTTGGTCTACTGAATGCTTCTCCAAGAGTCCTTAGGGATCAATCTATAAAATTACTGTTATTGACAGATCAAAATCAAATGTTACGAAACAAATCATATGAAAAAAAGTCAAGAAAAAAGTAGATATTCCACATACGAAAGATTATTATCAAATTAAAAATCATATGGGATACTGTGAAGCAAACCTCGATAGTTTTATGCAAGTCTCTCGGATAAAATTTTGGATCGAATCAGATCCATGAAGCATAGAAGTTTTGTTGACGTTTTGCCTCTCGTTTACAAGATGCCTATGATGTCCACCACTGTCTTATATATACTATAGATGTTGGAAAACCCTAATTGATTTGGGCCCTTGTATTTGTATTTGATTTGGGATGTTTAACTTTTTACTCTTGAGCATCTGACAAAAAAAATAGGTGGGCTTACAAAACAAACAAAACTAAGTCATGTTCAGTAAACAATATTCAAAAGCCTTTTTAGATAATTTACTCCCTACTAATTTTTTTTAAAACTAAATTATTGCAAAGGCAAACTTTTTTATTTTAGTCCTTATGTTAATCACTTTGTTAACAATTGCCTATGTGCCAAACAAATATCCCTTCTAGATTTGCCACCTTATTATTTTTCATTTTATTTTATTTTATTTTTTAAATGGTGACTTGGATCCCAAATAAAATTAGGGTTATTCATCATTCCCATTTCCAAAATCCCTCTTCTTTTTCAATTCCACATTTCCATTCATTAATTCCTTCATCATTGCTGTAACACCCTAATATTTCTATCAAGTAGAAATGCTAAGATGCATGAAATGACATAAATCAGAGTAACATTTCCTGTTTCCGATATTGAACAAAACTAAAAACTCTTAACATAATCCAAAATCAAGAGGCATACATAGCTCAAGACTTCTAAATTATAACCAAGTACCATGTCCTTTTTACTAACAACTCTTATTGTTTAATATCCAACAACAAGAAATTAGCGGAAACGATTATTAACTGGTAGCTAGTACAAGTCATCAAATCGAGGTACAATCACTAAGGGAAAAACATGATGAACATAAGTTTAAAACTTCATGCTCTCCTTAAGTTCTCATCAACCATGCTTCCTTGCCTTGTTCTTTCCCTGAGTATCTGTAAAACAACAACATATAAAGGGTGAGATAAACATTATCTCAGTGAGTTCTACCGTAACCCCTCACAATGACTCTCAGTCCATTTATTCTTGTTGATTTAATTGTAGTCCATTTAGGTCCTACGTGCATATAGCTTTTCTTGACATGCCATAGTACATCTTCTGTAAAAGCTCTGCCTTTACAGTCGAACCTCTCCACTAACTTACACTAGATTCAAACCTTGTGAGGCCTAGGTTTTGGGGCTGATGACTTCCCCTCCCCTAGTATACTAATCAACTGGGTCGCCACCTGGGCTTTGATATAATTTATATATCCTGACTTGATTGAACATTTAGTTCCATGAATAAACAGTCGCTTGAACATTTAGTTCCATGTATAAACAGTTGCTTGAACATTTAGTTCCATGTATAAACTGTCGCTTGAACATTTAGTTCCATGATAGTAAACATAACACATGTTCGCTCACGTGTACTACTTTACGGTTTTTGAAACAATTATGACTTTCAAAAACAATTAACCTTAAACCTTGCAATCATGTTCAAAAACCGAGTATCATTGGTCCAATTACATGAGGGACGGTTGGGGAGATGATTGGAAGAGGTTTGGAACCGAAAGGAGCGGCGAAACGAATTTTTGGCAATCGGGGACTGAAGACCTGGCACGACCCGTGCCTGACCTGGCACGGCCCGTGCCAGACCTAGCACGACTCGTGCTGCCTGGAAATGCAATTCTAGTCAACCAGAAATGTTGGCACGACCTGTGCTAGGGGTAGCATGACCTGTGCTGCCTGTAGCAGAGTCACAATTCGCTTATTTCGTTCCGTTTCGCTTTTCCTATCGTGTCCAATCCGTAACCCCATCAAAATCCAACCTCAAAACAGATAATACCAGACAATATTCCAGTCAAAAACAAGTAACATCAACCAATGTCACAACAATCACACGATACATATTCATTAAATCGTTAAAACGACGCCGAAACGAGACATTTTCGAAAACACATTTCTAGACTCGAATTTCATAAAAACGAAATAGTACATAATGTTCAAGCAACTAACAACAATCAAAACTCCAATATTAAAACCCTAATCGAGTAGAACTCACCGATGGTGATGAAAATCACGCAACATCCGAGACTTTGAAGTTAAACGACTCCGAAACTTCACGAACTCGTACCAAACGCGTCCAAGACTTCAAAACCGAAACCCACTCACTATGAACTTCGAAATCAACAACTCTAATCTTCCTTGCTACTGAACTTTCCTTCTATTTGCTTCAAGATACAATGTAGCTTCAATTCTACCCCAATCTAGCCTTCACTTGAACAAGTAAAGTCCCTAATGGAAAGGGAATTGATGGATGATGATGGAAGAGGGAGAATCAGCTATTGTAATTAGTACCACTGGAAAGGGAATTGAAAATGGAGAAGAATGGGTTAGAAATCACCTACATGCATCAAGGTTTCTGGATCTTCCTTTCTCCTTCTCTTCCTCTTCTCTCTCACGATTTCTTTCCCTTTCTCTCCCTATTCTCTTTTCTATTTTTCTGGTTCCAGCTGAATGATGAGGATGAAGTGAGGGTTATAATGTTTTAATGGGTTGAGGGTTTAAATGGTTGGAAAAGACCAAAACGCCCTTGGCTCTCTAATCCTCACATAATTCTATTTCTACCCCAAAACAATCACATAATTCATACAATTAACAATTAAATGTTGCTTTCACGCTTTTAACATGTCCATGACATGAATTATTATTTTATCGAATAATAATTCGCTAGTTAATTTCTTAAAACGAAGTTAACCGAAATTAGGGATGTTACAATCACCCCAACTTTTAAAAATTTTGTCCTCAAAATTGAACAAAACATACCTCATGAAAATAGATACGGATATCTAGCCCGCATGTCGTCCTCTAATTCCCATGTAGCTTTCTCGATCGGAAATCCATCCCAAACTGCTTTGACAATGGGAATTGTCCTCGTTCGAAGCGTCTTCTCGCCACGTTCCATGATGTAACTAGGACGGGGTTGAAAAGACAAATCCGGCCTAAGGTCAATCGTCTTGAAACTCAACGGTTGACTCGGATCGGAAATGTATTTCCTTAGTTGAAATACATGGAATACATCATGCAGATTGGACAAAGCTGGAGGTAAAGCAATACGGTAAGCTACTAGCCCAATACGCTCAATATACCGAGGACTGAGTTTCTTCGCCCGCAATGCTAGCTCTACCGGTACCAATTGTTGGAGAAACTCTCAAAAATACATGACCACCAGACTCAAACTCTAGTGGTCTTCTTCTCTTGTCCGCATAGCTCTTCTGCCTACACTGGGCAGCCTTCATTCTTTCTCTGATTTGCCGGATCTTTTCGGTTGTCTCAAGAACCAAATCGGGTCCTAATAACCGATCTTCACCGACATCCCACCAACACAATGGCGTTCTACACTTCCTCCCATACAAGGCTTCAAATGGAGCCATTCCGATACTGGAATTATAGCTGTTGTTATAAGCAAACTCCACCATTGGAAGATGATCTTCCCATTTTCTTCCGTTATCAAGAACACAAGCCCGAAGCATATCTTCTGAAGTCTGAATAGTCTTCTCTGTCTGACCATCTGTCTGCAGATGATAAGCGGTACTAACAAACACTTTTGTTCCCAAAGCTTGGTTTAAAGCTTTCCAAAATCGAGAAGTGAATTTTGGATCACGATCTGACACAATACTTGTAGGAACTCCATGCAACCTGACTATACTCTTCAGATATTCCTCTGCTAACTTGGAAACCTTACTGTTCGAACGAACAGGAATAAAATGAACTGATTTGGTTAGACGATCACAACTACCCAGATGGAATCGTTACTGGCTTGGGATCTTGGTAATCCCATGACAAAGTCCATAGAAATATCTTCCCATTTCCAGACTGGCACATTCAGTGTCTGTAACTGACTAGCAGGCTTCTGGTGCTCTGCCTTAACCCTTTGACAAGTTAGGCATCGAGTCACAAATTTTGCAACCTCTACTTTCACTCCTGGCCACCAGTACATCTGTTTCAAATCCCGATACATCTTGGTAGATCGATCCAGGATGTATGGAATACTGACTTCGATGTGCTTCCTCTAACACTTGCCTTTTGATGCCATCATCCTTTGGCACACAAATCCTATCGTTGAAGCAAATCATCCCATCATTATCTTCGGTAAAATTTGGTAACCTTCTTTGAGCTTACAACTCTACATCAATTTCTAGAGCTGAGCAAATCAGATTTCTCAATAAACTCAAAATCTGGATATGACTCAACACTAACCGGTTCTTCCCATGCTTCAAATTCAGATCTAAGTCTCTGAAAGACTCTAGCAGCTTCATCTCATGCATCATTAATTCTGCCGCATGAATAGACTTCCTACTCAACGCCTCAGCTACAACATTCGCCTTCCCGAGATGATACTTCAACTCGAAGTCGTAATGCTTCAAAAACTCAACCTATCTTCTTTGCCTATTATTCAATTATGTCTGGTCGAACAGATACTTCAAGCTTTTGTGATCACTAAAGACTTCGAAACGAGAACCGTATAGGTAATGTCTCCAAATCTTTAGGGCATACACAATTGCTGCAAACTCTAAGTCATGAATTGGTTAATTCTCTTCTTGCGGTTTCAACTGTCTGGAGGCATAGGCTACCACTTGTTGATTCTGCATAAGAACACATCCTAAACCCTTCACAGAGGCATCACTGTAAATTTGGAATCCCAGTGACGGATCTGGAAGAATTAGGATCGGAGCAGATGTCAACCTACTTTTCAACTCTCGAAAACTTTCCTCACAATCGGAACTCCATTCAAACTGCTGACCCTTGCGAGTTAACCGAGTAAGCGGAAGGACTAACTGTGAGAACCCTTCAATAAACCTCCGATAGTAACCAGCTAGACCTAAGAAATTTCTTACTTTGGTCACAGACATTGGTTGTTCCCAATTCAACACTGCTTCTACCTTACTAGGATCGACTGCGACTCCCGACTGAGATATCACATGACCCAGAAACTTTACCTCAGGCATCCAGAAATCACACTTTGAGGGCTTTGCATATAGCTTCTTTTCTCGGAGTACATTCAGAACAATTCGGAGATGCTGAACATGCTCCTCAAGGGTCTTCGAGTATGTAACGCCCCAAATATTTAATTAAATTATTTAATTAAATATTTAGGTATCCATTTATTTATTTATTTATTTCAGTTGGTGTAATTTTATTAGCGTTTGATTAAGAGGTGTATAATTGAATATTAGGGGATGGTGTTAGTGATCGGGCTTAAGCTGGAGGAAAGCCTGTGATCCAAGAGCCCACTAGCTAGGCGCCTAGGCTAGGGTTTAGTCTCATTATGCGATTAGTGTGAGAAAATAGAGAGAGGAGTTGCGAATAGAGAGAGGAGAAGAGAGAAAGGGTTTCGGCGCACCCAAGGGAGAAGAAGAGGAGGGTTCGCAAATTCAAGGAGAAGAAGGAAGCTGTGTTGCTGAGGTTATTGTTGGTGACGTGATCAAGAAAATTAGTGCTCTCCTACTATAAGGTAAGGGCGGGGTTCTTCCTTATAATGGGGTTTCATGATGGGGTTATGTGGGGATAGGTCCTATGATACCCTTTGATTGATTTTGATGTTTGATTTGGTGTTAGTTGAACTATAACTAGGTTGGATTGAAATTTGGCATTGTTGGTGATTGTTGTGACTCTAGAACTTGGTGTTCATTGTTGTTATTATTAAACGCATGCTAGGTGTCCGATTAAATTGTTGTTTGGTGTTGTGATTTACAATTTATGATAATTGGCATTGGGGTTTAAGGATTGGTGAACTAGATTGGTGACTAAATCGAATTGGTGATTTAATATGGTGAAATTCTGAAATTTTGGGTCCCTAGGGCGCCATGGGCGCCACATCCTCGGTGTGTTGCGTTTTCTGCTGTGTTGCTGTTTTAGGCGCCCTGTGCCTGGGCGCCGTGTCTGGGCGTGTTCCCTGTGCCATGTTGCGTTTTCGTTTGTGCTGTAGGCTGTCTGGGCGCCAAGGGCGCCAGTTCCTGTGTTTTGGTGCAGTTCTGTGTGTTTCCAGGTGGACTGGGCGCCAAGGGCGCCATCTCCTGCAGTGTTGCTAGGCGCCCTGCTCCTGGGCGCCATATTCAGTGTGTTGCCTGTTGCTGGGCGCCAGTTTTTCTGTGTGGCTGTTTCTTGCTAGGCGCCCAGTGCCTGGGCGCCGTGTCTGGTGGGTGTGTGCGTGTGCCAGTGTGTGTGTTGCGCGCTGTCTTGGCGCAGGGGCGCCATGGGCGCCTGTGTTTGGGTGTGTTGCGCGCTGTGTCTTGGCGCAGGGGCGCCAAGGGAGCCATATCCTGCCATGTTGCGTTTTTGTGTTGCCTGGGCGCCAAGGGCGCCAGTTTCTGTTGCTGGCCAGTTTTCAGCATGTTGCCTGCTAGGCGCCCAGTGCCTGGGCGCCATTTTCAGGATGTTCCTCAATTTTTCCCCGGTTTTGTTTTTGACATATCTTTTGACTCGGGAGTCCGATTTAGACGTTTCAAAATGTTTTGGAAAGCTTATTCAGAGGCCTAGCTGAATATTCTAATTCGAGGCAAAGTGGTCCATTTTTCTGGAAAATTGTTAACTGTTGGTGTAGTCGTTAAATGGTGATGTTTTAAAAAGAAAGTTATCATGTCTCAAATACTTTGAAAAAAAAATTGTTGTGGTCTCAAATATTTTGGAAAATTGTCGTTTGTCTCCGGTGTTGGGAAAAGTCCTCGCGTCTCAGATGTTTTGGAAAACTGTTGTCTTCTTGGTGTCTTGGTGCTGTTTGAGCTAGGTGTGAAGGCTCAAACCTTGGTGTTGTAGGAGCTAGGTGTGAAGGCTCCAAATTTTGGTGTTCAGTTGTGTCGGGTAGTCTTGGTGTTTCGGTGTCCTTGGGGCTAGGTGTGAAAGCCTAATTTTGGTGATATTCGGTGAATAATTTTGGTGTGTCACATTGTGACTAAATTGGTGATTGTCTGTGTGCATTCATGGTGTCGCATACAGTATCTGCATTTATTTTGGTGAAGGCCTTTGGTCTTGGAGCTGGGTGTGAAAGCTCAATTTTTCTAAAACTAGTGAGCCGGGTGTGAAAGCTCAATTTTTGGTGAATTGGTGAGCCGGGTGTGAAAGCTCTCAATTTTGGTGACGCCTCTATTTACAGGCACACCCGTTGGTGTGGGTTGCATTCATGCATTGTCATGATATTTGGTGACTGGTTGTAATGTTTATAATTTGACGTATGTTTATAATTTGATGTGTGTAGTGGAGTGGTAGATATAGTTGTCATATTCTAGCATAATTCCTATCATTTTACGCTATTATATTGAAGATATCTCACCCCTTCTGTTTGAATGTTACCCCTATGCGGTAACGTGCAGGTGATGCGAGTGAAGGCTTAGGTACCTTCGCTATTCTGAGTCGGTGTCGTCGGTGTCCTTTGCTTTCATGTGTAACACTCAAGGGGGGGGGGGGAATAAAGGCTAAACTTTGGTTGTTGCATTTTATTTGTTGGGGTCTATTCAGGACGTCATAATTTTATTGTTTGAATCTTATTTCTATTTCCGCTACGTGGTGATGTATTTTTGACAAAGTTATTTATATCGTATGAGACGTTTTATTTAACAATGAATGTGTGACATCTCTTTTCGAAATATGAAATAAATTTTTGTAACTCTGATTTTATTAAATAATTACCGGGTAGAAAAGGGGTGTTACAGAGTACACCAAGATATCATCGATGAACACCACTACAAACTGATCCAGGTACGGGTGGAAGACTCAGTTCATGTAATCCATGAAAACCGCGGGAGAATTAGTTAGACCGAAGGTCATCACTACAAACTCGTAATGTCCATACCGAGTACGGAAAGCTGTCTTCGGAATATCTAAAGCTCTCACTTTTATCTAGTGATACCCCGACCTTAGATCAATTTTAGAAAACACTGCAGCACCTCGAAGTTGATCGAGAAAATCGTCTATCCTTGGTAGAGGATACTTATTCTTAATAGTCACCTTGTTCAATTGGCGGTAATCAATACAAAATCGCATGCTCCCATCTTTCTTCTTGACAAGCAATACCGGAGCACCCCATGGTGAAGCACTAGGCCTAACAAACTTCTTCGATATCAACTCTCCCAGTTGAAATTTTAATTCCTTTAATTCTAAAGGAGGCATTCTATAAGGAGCAATAGAGATTGGCCCTGTGCCCGGAACCAACTCCTTTCGAGAATTCCACCTCACGATCCGGAGGTAAAGATGAAACTTCATCCGGAAAAACATCCAGAAATTCATTAACAACTTGTACAGAGGACAAATCTCAACCAGTTTCAGTCGATGCAGACAACATAATAACATAAGCTTCCGCACCTTGAAATAATGATTGACTTGCCGACGTGAATGAGATAGTTGGTTCAGAATTTGACTTGGGTAATTCAACTGATTCTTAGGCAAAGCTGACAGTTCAGTTGAAGCAGTCGATGGTGACATGATTTGCTGCCATCCAGTTCATACCTAAAACGATGTCCATACCTCTCATAGGTAAACAAATAAAGTCTAAAACGAAGTTTCTGTCTCCTATGGCTAGAAGACAGCTTTGACATAAAGACTGGGTCTGCACGCGACCCTTGGCAGCAGTTAAGATAGTTATCGGTTCGGATAGCGGAGATAAGGATCATCCCAACCGGTCAACACATGATTGAGAAATAAAACAATGAGTAGCACCTGAATCATATAATATACTAATAGAGTTATTGAAAAAAGATCCCAAACCCCTCAGTAGATTATCTGAAGACTTGACTTTCTCAGCATCCAAAGTGTAGATTCTTCCATGAGTAGATCCTGCACGATCATCTTCACGCTTCTTCTTCGCAGGGCATTGGGTAGCATAATGGCCTTCTTTCTTGCAGTAGTAACAGGTATTAGACCCAACTTGGCATTCACCACGATGAGGCCTACCACATTTAGAACAAGCACTGAACTTTGAGGAATCTGATGATTGGGCTTGTTTTCCTCTGTTGAAGTTACCCTTTGACTTTGCCTGCGGGGTTGATGACTCAGCCCCCTTCTTCTTTCCTTTCCAATACTCTCTTTTCTCTTCATACATCCTATTGAGATTCGCTTCGGCAACATAGGCCTGTTGCACCAAAGCAGCATAATTGGTCATAGCATAAGAGCTAAGACCTTGGGCAATATCAGCACGGAGGCCTACCTTATACATCTGTATCTTCCATTCATCATTCAGAGCTTACCTTGCTAACTGATAGAATTGAGACAACTTCTTAAACTTGGCGGTGAATTCACCCACCGTCATATCACCGTGCCTGAGATTGCCAAATTCTGTCTGCTTACTTAGCTTCATCACCGGAGGAAAGAAATGTCCGATAATCAATTCTTTGAAGTTAAACCAGGTAATAGGATTTTCCTGATTCACCATCTGTTCATGAGCATTGGTCCACCAAGTTTGGGCTTCCTCTTCCAGCATGTGAGCTCCAAAGAGTACCTTTTCTTCTTCGCTGAATTGCAGAGTCCTGAAAATTTTCTCCATAGAGTCCAACCAGTAATGAGATATCATCACATCCAGTCCTCCCTTGAAACTTGGGGGATTCATCTTTTGAAAACGGAAATAAGCTCTATTCGGATCTTCCGGAAGAGGCTGCACATTGGGCTGCTAATGAGCCTGTTGTTGCATTTGCAACATATCCTGCATCATCTTTTGCTGATTCTCAATTACATTCTGCATCCACTCTGGATGAGGATCAATGGGTAGGTTTCTCCTACCTCTTCCAGCCATGATTCTGCGAAATATGCAAAGTATTAAGTTGATCAGGCTCAATGTCTAATAGCATACTAAGAAGAATCAGACTTAGAAGACGCAAAAGATTCTTAACATCTAAGTCCGACTAGATCGAACCGCTCTGATACCAAAATATAACACCCTAATATTTCTATCAAGTAGAAATGCTAAGATGCACGATATGGCATACATCAAAGTAATATTTCCTGTTTCAGATATTGAACAAAACTAAAAACTCTTAACATAATCCAAAATCAGGAGGCATACATAGCTCAAGACTTCTAAATTATAACCAAGTACCATGTCCTTCTTTCTAACAACTCCTATTGTTCAATATCCAACAACATGAAATTACCGAAAACGATTATTAACTGGTAGCTAGTACAAGTCATCAAATCGAGGTACAATCACTAAGGGAAAAACATGATGAACATAAGTTTAAAACTTCATGCTCTCCTTAAGGTCTCATCAACCATGCTTCCTTGCCTTGTTCTTTCCCTGAGTATCTGTAAAACAACAACATATAAAGGGTGAGATAAACATTATCTCAGTGAGTTCTACCGTAACCCCTCACAATGACTCTCGGTCCATTTATTCTTGTTCATTTAATCGTAGTCCATTTAGGTCCTACGTGCATATAGCTTTTCCTGACATGCCATAGTACATCTTCGGTAAAAGCTCTGCCTTTACCGTCGAACCTCTCCACTAGCTTACACTAGCTTCAAACCTTGTGATGCCTAGGTTCTGGGGCTCATGACTTCCCCTCCCCTAGTATACTAATCAACTAGGTCGGCACCCGCGCTTTGATATAATTTATATATCCTGACTTGATTGAACATTTAGTTCCATGAATAAACAGTCGCTTGAACAATTAGTCCCATGTATAAACAGTCGCTTGAACATTTAGTTCCATGTATAAACAGTCGCTTGAACATTTACTACCATGTATAAACAGTCGCTTGAACATTTAGTTCCATAATAGTAAACATAACACATGTTCGCTCACGTGTACTACTTTACAATTTTTGAAACAATTATGACTTTCAAAAACAATTAACCTTAAACCTTCCAATCATGTTCAAAAACAGAGTATCATTGGTCCAATTACATGAGGGACGGTTGGGGAGATGATTGGAAGAGGTTTGGAACCGAAAGGAGCGATGAAACGAATTTTTAGCAACCAGGGACAGAAGACCTGGCACGACCCGTGCCAGACCTAGCACGACTCGTGCTGCCTGGAAATGCAATTCCAGTCAACCAGAAAGGTTGGCACGACCCGTGCTAGGGGGAGCACGACCCGTTTCGCTTTTCCTATCGCATCCAATCCGTAACCCGATCAAAATCCAACCTTAAAACAGATAATACCAGACAATATTCCTGTCCAAAACAAGTAACATCAACCAATTTCACAACAATCACACGATACATATTCATTAAATCGTAAAAACGACGCCGAAACGAGACATTTTCGAAAACACATTTCTAGACTCGAATTTCATAAAAACAAAATTGTACATAATGTTCCAGCAACTAACAACAATCAAAACTCCAATATTAAAAACCCTAAGTGAGTAGAACTCACCGATCGTGATGAAAATCACGCAACAGCCGAGACTTTGAAGTTCAACGACTCCGAAACTTCACGAAATCGTACCAAACGCATCCAAGACTTCAAAACCGAAATCCACTCACTATGAACTTCGAAATCAAAAAGTCTACTCTTCCTTGCTACTGAACTTTCCTTCTATTTGCTTCAAAATACAATGTAGCTTCAATTCTACCCCAATCTAGCCTTCACTTGAACAAGTAAAGTCCCTAAGAGCTTAAAACTCCATTAATGGCCAAGGTGGAGCTTCAAGTTCGAAAATGGAGGATGATGGAAGAGGGAGAATCAGATATTGTAATTAGTACCACTGGAAAGGGAATTGAAAATGGAGAAGAATGGGTTAGAAATCACCTACATGCATCAAGGTTTCTGGATCTTCCCTTCTCCTTCTCTTCCTCTCCTCTCTCACGATTTCTTTCTCTTTCTCTCACTACTAGAAAAGCGGACTTTAGCCACGGTTAGATAGGCACGGTTAATTTGACCGTGGTTAACAAAATAAAGGATCTTCTTGTTAGCTACGGGTTCACCGTGGCAAAACCACCAATGCTTGTTAGCTACTGTTTAACCGTGGCAAACTCACCAGTACCTGTTAGCTACCATTCCACCGTGGCTAAACCACCGGGAAATTCTAAGTGTAAATTTTATTCTCCCTCTAAATTTTATTCGCCCTCAGTTTGCTTTTTCCCTCAGTTTCGTTTTCCCTTCGTTTTCATTCTTCGCTCCACCGTGCTTTCAATCTCAGAATCGCTCCTTTCATTCTTCCCTCAGTTTCGTTTTCCCTCAGTTTCGTTTCCATCTGAAACTATTCGCTCCTTTCAATCTCAGAATCGCTCCTTTCATTCTTCCCTGTTTCGTTTTCCCTCAGTTTCGTTTCCATCTGAAACTATTCGCTCCTTTCAATCTCAGAATCGCTCCACGGTCAATCGCTCCTTTCAATCTCTCAATCGCTCCACAGTCAATCGCTCCTTTCAATCGCTCCACTGTGACTTTCATCGGTTCCTTTCATCGGTTCCTTTCAATCTCTCAAACCGATTTCCTTTCAATCGCTCCAAATTTCATCCAGGTGAGATTCTCTCAAACCGATTTTCCCCTCAGTCCGATTTTCTCCCTCTAACCTAGGGTTTTCTTTATCATTGTCTTCTCCCTTTTCTCTACAGGTGAGAACTCAGCGGAGAGGATAAGAGCATCAATAATGTGGTTGAGGTTGCTGCCATGGTTTTCTCTAACCTAGGGTTTTCTCTAAACTTCGATTGAGGTAGGTTGATGCCATTGATTTCTTGCTTTTCTTTGTTTTCTCTATCACTGTCTTTTGATTTTGCCATTCCTTGTAGCCTGATTGATTTTCTTTATGCGTATTGGCGATTCTCATATAAGAGGGGATCTTTAGTTTTATTTTTTTCTTGATTTTGGAGTGAAATCTGTTTCTCTATTAGCGATTCTGTTTTCTCTACTGTATGCACTTCTACTGTATTTTTTTCTTGAAACTTTTTCTGTCAATGGAATGGGGGTTGGATTATAGCATCTGTCATAGGCTATGTCATAGCCTTTAATCTTATTGAGTGTGTTAGTATAAGTGTGTATTAGCTACTGTGTGTGCAAATGTGGCAAGTTTGATATTTGGTCAGTTTGACGCATCTTTGAATCTCTGTAGTCAATAGCGGTCGTAGCGGCCGCTATAGCGGCATAGCGTTGCGTAGCAGTCCCTAGGTGCTACTCAATTTGCCGTTGTGTTGCAGTTTTGAGTAGCAGTCGTAGCACCGCAAATGGCGGCCGCTATAGCGGCCAAATAGCGCTCGTAGCGGCCGCTACGATGAAATTTCATTAAAAAACCAGTTTTTCCGTCACTTTTAGTCATTCCCTCTTTTATTTAGGCTTTTTGGTCAATTTTAGCAAACTGAAACAGTGAGCTTTGTGCCTCCATTCCTCTTTCCAATTTGTCTTTCTTGCATTGTTTGTCTTCTGCATTCATTATTTTGCATGTTTCATTCATCTATGCTGCAATTTGTGTTGTTTTTACGGTTTTCTTTGTCTTCTGCATTCATTATTTTCCATGTTTCATTCATCGAAATCCTTGTGATTGACTCAGGTAATACCGTTTGTTGATTCTACTGATAATAAAGAATACTATTGTTTAGTAATTATTAGTTTTTGTAATACTAATGGTTATATGCCATTTGTTATATCATGTTGTTTTTTTTATAGTATGGAGCGACTCTTTTATTATCAGTCATCAAAATACTATTTCGTTAATATTGATCCTATGTTTTATTAATACTATTTGTTATATGCTACTGATACTAATATATATTGTTTGATTTATTTATTCACATTTGAGCCATCGTGTGTATTTTACTTATAGTCAGATCTGTATATACTTTTACTAATATTGAGTTTTGTGAATACTTTACCTAATAGTGAGATTTGTGAATACTTCTACTAATAGTGAGCTTTTTGAATTACAATGTCTATGTTTATATATTTGGGTTATATTGTATCAAATAGTATATTTTGCTGATATCTTATCTATAATCTGTAGGGCACAAAAATGAGTTTTGAGAATGTCAGAGGTTATATTTGATTCAGCTCTCGAGACACACCATTGACCTTGCACCTATTGGTACGTACTTCTTTCTTTGTCTCTTAGATTATCTACTCTTTCTTTGTTCATCTTGTTTAATTATGTTTAATGAGTAAGACTATATATTACTTGCATGTGTGATTACTAATGATTACTTAGTAACAATGTTGAAGTTTTATATTATATCATTATCATTTCGTACCTTAAAGGCATGAATAATTTCATTTTATTTTGAAAACAGAGTTATCCAATTATGATTGATAAGAGTTGGATTGACAAGCCAATAAAATCAAATGAGTTCTTAGATGGGGTGGTCCAATTTTTGGACTTTGCCTTTTCAAATGCAGCAATCAATGGACAAATATTATGTCCTTGTAATGTATGTGGATTTTATCCTCGTAGTAGAGTTGAAGTGTTCAGTCATCTCCTTGAAAAAGGCTTTCCAAGCAAGTACACATTTTGGAACATGCATGGGGAAAAACATGATCAACCTAATGTTGAATCAGTAAGCTAAGTAAAAGAAGCACCAGTTAGACAATATCCAATGCAAGATATGTTAAATGATGTCTTTGGTGTCTTTGTTGATCAAGGAAATCAAGATTCTTGTCCATCTAATCTTCCTAACGACGACCACCCCATGGGCACAAATGATGTCGGTAATAAGGAGTTGAAAACAATTAAAGAGTTAATGGAAGATGGAAATCAAGAGCTCTATCATGGTTGCACAAAATATAGCAAATTGTCATTCATTGTTCGTCTCTACCATATAAAAGTTTTGTGTGGCGCAACAGATAAAACATTTTCAATGATCATTGAGCTTCTAAGTGATGCTTTTCCCCATGCTAATCTACCATCATCTTTCTACCAAGCTAAAAAGATGATTAAGAGGTTAGGTCTAAGTTATGATAAGATTCATGCTTGTCCGCAACATTGCATGTTGTATTGGGGATCACCAGAGGATGAGAAAAGAGATAAATGCAAGATTTGTAATACATCCAGATGGAAATCAAATGAAAATGATGCTGCTACAAATGATGTGATGGACGATCAAAAGAAAAAGAAGCGCCAACCAGCAAAAGTATTGCGATACTTCCCACTTATACCAAGGTTGCAAAGGTTGTACACGTCCTCTAAAACTGTAGAACTATTGAAATGGCATGCTATGGTTGAAAATCCAGATGGTTTGTTAAGGCATCCTAGAGACACTAAAGCATGGAAGAATTTTGATTCACTTTATCCAGATTTTGCTTTAGATCCTCGTAATGTACGACTTGCATTAGCTACAGATGGTTTCAATCCATTTGGAACTTTAAGTTCTTCTAATAGCCTTTGGCCAGTGATGTTGTATCTTTACAACTATCCTCCATGGTGTTGCATGAAGCAAACTTCTCTTATCATGTCAATGATAATTCCCGGTCCCAAGATGCCTGGCAATAATATTGATGTTTACTTGCAGCCTCTAGTTGCAAAGTTAAAAAGCTTGTGGGCTGGTGTTGACGCTTATGATTCTTCTACTAAGGAAACGTTTCAAATGAGAGCTGCATTGTTTTGTACGATTAGTGACTTTCCTGGGCTTGACAATTTATCTGGGTGGAATACACATACATTGTTTTCATGTCCAACATGTAAGTTTGATACGGAATCTAAAAGGCTGAAATTTGGTAGGAAAAATTGTTTCATGGGGCACCGTCGATATTTACCCATTGATCACAAGTATAGGCACAACAAACAATCCTTTGATGGCTCCGTGGAGCTTAGACTTCCCCCTATTCCAATGACAGGCTCAGACATATTAAGACAAATTGAGGATAATCGTAAAAGGCCACATGGTGAGGGTACAAGTCAGGATGGCCCACAACAATGGAAGAAAAAAAGTATCTTTTGGGATTTACCTTATTGGGAGCATAATCTTATTCGACATTGCCTTGATATGATGCACATAGAGAAGAATGTTTGTGACAATGTATTGTTCACGGTGCTTGATGACAAAAAACGAACAAAAGACAACCTTCAAGCTCGCAAAGACTTGCAAGAAATGGGAATCAGAGAAAGACTTCACCCATATCCCAATTCTTCTAAGTTTCCTCAATCGTGCTTTAAAATGAAAAATATGGAGAAAGATATGTTCCTAAAGATTCTGAAAAATGTGATTTTCCCAGACAGTTACACATCAAATATTTCTAGATGTGTTGATACTAAGAAACGCAAGGTCTTTGGTTTAAAGAGTCATGATTCACATATTCTGATGGAACATCTTTTTGCAATTGCTTTTAGAAAATCTCTTCCTAAAGAAGTTGCTTCAGTGTTGATTGAGCTATGTAACTACTTTAGAGAAATATCATGCAAGGTTCTAGATGTCAAGAATATAGAGAAACTACAACAACGAATTGCTTTGACCCTTTGCCATATGGAAATGATATTCCCTCCTTCTTTTTTTACTGTTATGGTTCATTTAGTCATTCATCTTGGAGAGGAAGCAATGATCGCCGGTCCCGTGCATTATAGATGGATGTACCCTGTTGAAAGGTATATTGTATCTATCATTAAGTTGATAATAAACTATAATGGTTTAATTTTATGAGGCTCAATTTATTTTATTTTAGGACCCTTGGCCATTTAAAATCTTATGTTCGTAACATGGCTGCACCAGAAGGTTGTATAGCTGAAGGATACATTATGGATGAGTGTCTTACGTTTTGTTCAAGATACTTGGAGGATGGTGAGATTGAAACAAGGTTCAATCGACCAAGACGCAATGACGATGACGGTGGAGACAATGCTAGTAGTGAATCTACGACTTTGTCAAATTTGTTTCCTACTTCAGGTAGGCCAATTGGAGCTATCAAGATATTTTCACTTCCACCCTTGGAGAAGACACAAGCTCATCGCTATGTGTTAACTAATTGTGAATTAGTTGATGTATTTCGTGAGTAAGTTTTATGTTTTTACATGAAATAAATTTTTAAATTATCATCCATTTCAAGATCATTTTGAATAAATAAGAAATTTCTCATCCAGGAAGTGTAGAGTTGAGATGGCTAGGATGCATCGTGGCAAGAGAAACTTATCTAAATTTGTGGAAGAATATGTTCACAAACATTTTCACGAGTGGTTTAAAGAATATGTAAGGATATATATCGAGCTCACTTAGTTTTTTCATCTCAAAGTCTTGTGGCATATATAATTATCCTAACAATCCCCAAAATATACTAGGTTGCAAGAAAGGATGATCCAAATATTACAACTGAAATTGAATGGCTTGCAAAAGGGCCAAATGACATTGCAAGGAGATTTAATGGGTATAACATTCATGGATTTATGTTTCGTACACAAAGGAAGGAACAGGGACTAAGGACCCAAAATAGTGGTGTTGTTATGTCTGCTATTACTAAGAGGTTTTCAACTGGAAATGATCCCATTGAAAAATCAAGTGATGACATGTACTATGGGAAATTAGTTGACATCATAGAACTTGATTACTATGCTAAGTTAAGGGTTGTGCTATTCAAGTGTATTTGGGTAGACACTACACCTAACAAGGGAATCAAAATAGATCAATTTGGGATAACAAGTGTAAATTTTTCTCGCTTAATACATACTGGTGTGAATGAAGTTGACGAACCATTCATCCTTGCAACCGATGCTAGAATGGTATATTATGTTGATGATCCATTTGAAGAAGGATGGTCTTGTGTATGTCATATGAAGCCTAGAGACATATATGATATGGGAGATGTGAACTTAATGGATTCAGAAGAGATGGAAGACATACCTTTTCGGGAGCAAAATGTGGAGAACATTGAAGATTTGCAATTAGTGCAAGATGATCTCAATGAACAAGACCAAGAACAAGAACACGATGAATCAAATAGTGAAGGAGATGATAGCATGATGTTAGAGTAGTTTGATTATGACCTTTGTAATTCAGCCGCAATTTATTTTTGTGCTTTTGAAATTGTTTGTTGTTTATGAACTTTGTATGCTCTTGCTTGTGTAATGACATGTTCATCTTATGATTCATTTAAGATATATTTTCGATCCATGTGTTAGCTTTTGTTAGTAAATCATGCAGATATTGGACTTGAAATGAGGCAAAAACGGAAGCAATCTGGAGAACCTATGTTACAAAGATTATGTGGACAAAAAAGTCAAAATGATGAGACTCTCCAAGATCTGCACCAGCAAAGTATCAACAATCAGTTCGATGATCAATTTCAAAATGTGGACATAACTAATAGTCCAACCAATGATGATTCATCTGACCCTTCCTTAAGCCCAAATGAAGTTCAACTAGAACAAGAAGTTGAGCCTCTACTTGTCAAAGTTAAAGGTAAAAATACTATCTTATTATTTCATGGTTTTCTCATTAGAAAATATTAACTTTGTTTTGTCAATTTAATGGTAGATATTTGTACCGGAGAAACTATTACTCGAAAAATGGTAGCAAGTCAGGTTTGGCATTTGGGAAAGACTAAAAAAGTACTTGTGGAAATCAATTGTAATGGCCAAGGCAATGATAGCGGGTCAAACTTGCTTGTGAGGTTTCTTGGTCAAATTGCTCAAAGGTCTGCGTTTTGTCCTTTATCAGTTGCAAGATGGGATGAGATGTCAACAGACAGTAGTATCAATCAATGGAAGTGTATTGAGGTTATTATCTAAACTTCTCAACACTTTTATTTGATGATTGGGGTTATTATCCAATACTAACATATAAATATAACATTTCAAGGATCACTTAGAGTTTGATTATGCTGCTGGTATCAAATGGGTGAGGAGTGTATTAGGGGATAGATGGAAAGCCTATAAATACAAGTTAAGGTGTCACTACTTCTACCCTAACAAAAGTAAGGACGAGATACTTGCTACTCTACCTCCAGGCGTTGATTCTGTTGAGTGGGCTGCTTTTGTTCATTACTATAAAAAGGAATACATGAGGGTATAAATATTCTATAGAAAATTATTTTACTATATTCTTCTCTTGTTTAAAACAAACTGAGAACTTTGGCAACATATATTGACTATCATGGTTAAAAATTGTAGAAACTAAGTGAGCAAAATGCAAAAAATCGTAAGAATCTTAAAGTCTCACATGCTGGTGGCAGTAAGAGCAATGCAAGAAGGGCTCATCAGATGGTAAGTAGTTGATTAATTATAAGCTAAGTTACTGTTAGTATGTCAAAGTAACTCTATGTTCTAACATAGAAACTTATACATGATAGTTGTTTGTAATTTATGTATTTTAGGAGCTAAAATTAGGAAGGCCGGTATGTCGAAGTGAGGTTAAATTGGCAACTTTACTAAAGAAGGATGGAAACTATGTGAATGAAGAAGGAAAAGCCATGGCTGTAAGTATATCAGCTTTGTTAAATTGTGAATTTTAAAAGCTTTATTGGTTAATAAATGCCTTGAGTTAATGTTAGATGTTGCTGATGGGTTTAAACAAGCTACAACTGCTGCTTTTCTGGCTGATATTGGTTAATAAATGCCTTGTGTTGTTGATTGCATATTACCATTTTACTTAATTGCATATTACCTCTCAACAATGATTTCAAGAGTGACTTCAGTAGGATGCAAAAGCTTTCCTTAGTCAGCATCATTACACCTGAGTAAAAGCTTCCAATAATAAATAGCTTATAGTTGCACTGAAATTATGGGATAAGAAGACAATTAAAAGGTAAAAACTAAACTACTGATCCTAATAAGAATCAAAACTGCATTTTGCAATAGACACTTACAAATTCAGTCATCCACCATCAACTTCATTGTTCTATTGCACTTAGAGTCTTCTAAGTATTCTTCTCCTATTCTTGGATTCTTTACGATTAGGTTTTGAGCCTGAGCAGGTCCGTAGAAATTATAGTGCCAAGGTAACAATAAAATCGAAATAAGGAACTTTTTGCTAAGAACAAACCAAATATTAATATTAAGTCTTGTGATGACACACTGTTTTGGTTAAGGATTTGAGTTGTATACCAACCTTTTGTTTGTAGTCAAAAGAGATACTATTTGTCCCTGTTGTTGATGAAGGATGATTCAAAGACCCTTTGTTCTCTGGCAAAATGAACATATTTGACTGCATATAACAAAAGAAGATACCAAATAATGACATGTTAATTACAAAACCCAAACAGGTAAACAGCAATTAACATTTCAAATTAAAAGAAAAATTCATCAGGTAACCACTGCACATATATGGGTCCTGATTGTAACCACTGCACACAAATGATTATCAAGTTATTAGGATGTATGGATCCTTAATTCATATATGCAATCATATAAGACCCTGCAATAAAGTGCATCATAACCTCCACCTTATTAGATTTTTGGATGCTATAATGGTTTTAGTTTTGTGAATCATATACGTAGGCATCCAATTATGCAGCACCAGGGGAATTGAAACTTTCAAGCTTCTTCTAGCTTAGACTCTGACATTTAGCAAATCATATATACTCGATCTAGGAGCCTATATTCCGGAAATCATTTATACTCTAGCTTAGTTTACTCAAGAAATATCCGTTATCATTTATTTACATTCATGTACACCTTGAGAACTATCTATGCTTCTGCCACATGAATATTAAAAGGAAACAAAACATAACTTCTAATGCCAAAACTCCAACTACTACCTTAATCTCTATAATAGCCAGCTGCCCTGTGAGGAATGGAATTTGAAAGAAGCATACACTTGTGCAGGAAGCTGGTGGATTGTTTAACTGTGTGTAATATTAGTTGAATAACAAAGACATATCTGTACAAAACTGAAATATGTAATTCACCAGTGAAAAAGAAATCATCAAAGAAATCTGACATTTTCAATTGCAGAATCGACAAATCAGAACATTAGAATGAAGTTGAAAACTGTACTACTATCAGTTAAAAAGATTAGTAAGATGGCAGTTAAACATAACTTTCTTTTCTAGTTATTCTTCCTTATAGTTTCTCTCCCTTCTAAGTAATTTGAGTATACTGCACAATCAAATGGAAATAAACGAAAGCAATGAAAGGATTCTACCTCTATTTACTTGTCATTGACATCAAACCTAACATTAACTTGTCCCCTGTTGGTATTTGAGTTATGCAGCAAAAATAAGTTCAATCACTACCAACTCACAGACCAAAATACACCTTAAAAAGAAAATATCATACATTATATACTTAAACTTACTGTCTGAAACTGGAAAGAGGATTTTGCATCAACATTTGGGACACTGCAAAGTATGTCTAGCATTGCATTATTAAAACTAAAGTCTCTATTTTCAAAGCATGAAATATAGACAAATCAAGCACTTGGACATAACAAAAAAAAGTTCATATCTAATCTAAATAGAAACTATACTGCTAAGCATTGGGAAATTAATTCTGCTAACCAAATATTAAAATTCTCTCACTAATAATATACTGCAGAAGCTTATTATTAGTGAGAGAATTTTAATATCTTTGTTTGATATGGGGAATTAGTTTGGTGGAGTCAAATAATTTATCTCTTATAGTATACTTAATGGCACGGGCGGTTTTTATTAAGTAGTGTACTTGTATGAGCATTAAGGTGATATGTTTGTAGCATTCATATTTGAAGAAACTGGTTTTTATTAAGTAGTGTACTTGTATGAGCATTAAGGTGATATGTTTGTAGCATTCATATTTGCAGAAACTGCATCTGCATCCATCAGCTACTTGGTTCTCATGTGTATGATTTAGAGGGTTCATTTTAGCATTGAGATACTGTCTAAGGGTGTATGATTTAGAGGGTTCATTTTAGCATTGATATGCAATTGTGCTTTTAGTCAAATATGCACTACTTAATTACACAAACTTGGAAACATAATTACCCTACTTTGAAAGCTGTGACTAAGATGACCAATAAAGGTACTGCATCTGCTATAGTGGTTAACATTTGGATAAAATAATTCAGCACCTTTTGTTATTTGAAGATTATATATTAACTGTTATTTTTTTGCTAATATATAGGATAAGATTTCAGAGAGCTTATCTGAAGACCAAGAATGGGTAGCAACAAAAGGTGTTCCATCAAAGATTAATGCTTATCCCGATGACGCCATTGGGAAACTATGTGGAGCTGAACACTCAGGTCGAGTGCGTGTTTTAGGTCCAGGTGTCTCTCCAACTTATATTTTTGCAAACCGTCGGCATTTCACTGAAATTATCCAAGTTGGTATCTCAAGCCAAATGAATGTCGAGAACTTAAAGAAGCAAGTAGTAAATTTGGAAGAAAAACTAACAGGATATGAAGAAACAAAGGAACAACTTATAGAAACTACGGAGCAGCTTACACAAACCACCGAGAAGCTTGGACAAGCAACAAATAAGTTGACAAAACTTGAGAGGTTCTTGGAACATAAATTTGGAGATGAGTTATTTATGTTTGACCTATAGGTTCATCTTAGTTATTGTTATTTAGAGTATGTATGAGAACATCTAGTTACTTATTTGTTGTTGGCCGTTTTTGGTTTCATATTTCATGTTAAGGCTATTATTACTTTTGAAATGGATGGTACGTAGACTTAGATTTTTATCATTAGTAATCAATATATTTGGACTGTTTATCTTCTCATTGTCTATGTGTACCATGAAATTTGAATGCTATCAGGTGACTATCAGGTAAAAATGAATTTTAGTATCTGGTAAAAATGAATTTTAAAAAAAAAAAAATTAGGTTAGCTACGGTTAAACCGTAGTTACATATTGAAAAAAATAATTTAGGTTAGCTACGGTTAAACCGTAGTTACATATTGACCAAGATGCCGCGAATTTCTCGCGCCAAGATAGACACGGTTTGACCGTGGCTAACATAGGCGTGTTACAAAACCAAATGGATGATTTAGCCACTGCATAACCGTAGCTAAAGAAATGTCTCCACGGTTGCTTTTCGCGTGGCTACCGAGGAAAAAGACCGTGGCTAAAATTTGGCGACGCCACATCCTTTCACGGTTACAAAGACCGTGGCTAAGTATGTTCGCCACGGTGTTTGGGCCTGTTGGCTACGGTTTTGACCGTGGCTAATCATCGTGTTTTTTGTAGTGTCTCCCTACTCTCTTTTCTATTTTTCTGGTGCCAGCTGAATGATGAGGAATAAGTGAGGATTATAATGTTTTAATGGGTTGAGGGTTAAATGGTTGGAAAAGACCAAAACTCCCTTGGCTCTCTAATCCTCACATAATTTTATTTCTACCCCAAAACAATCACATAATTCATATAATTAACAATTAAATGTTGCTTTCACGCTTTTAACATGTTCATGACTTGAATTATTATTTTATCGAATAATAATTCGCTAGTTAATTTCTTAAAACGAAATTAACCGAAATTAGGGATCTTACAGCTTTGGCTATGAAAACGCCATCAACATGTGTACTACAACGATACGTTCAGACTATGTTCTCAAATTGGAAAACACACACATCTGTTGGTTTTATATCATTTTCTATTTGGAAATCTAGCCATCCATCTGTTAGTGAATTCAACCAACATATTTATGATAAAGATGAAGAAACCCTAATTTTATTTGGGATCCATGTCACAATATAAATTAAAAAATAATATGTGGTAAATCTTGAAAGGATATATATCTGACACATCAGCAATTGTTAACGGAGTGATTAACACAAGTACCAAAATAAAAAAGTTTGCATTTACATGGATTTATTTTTTAAAAAATTGCAGGGGATTAAAGCCGAATTTCTCATATTTGAAGAGACCAAAAACATATTTAAAATGTCAAAAAAATTATTATTATAATAATAAATTTATTGTTGTCAAAAAATAATAAATTTATTAATTAATAATTCTCTGTGGTTATACAACACTTATCTAAAAAAGCTGATTTTTGACTCAGGAAGAGGACTGCAAATAGGCTTGTTGCAATCAAGTGGATCAAGAAACAATGACCATAATTAGTTTTGTAGATAACAAATATTATTCGAGAAAAATTTATTTCTAATGTGTTTTTCTAGTATGCATAACTTATATTATATTCTACAAAAATAACGTAGAATAAAAACAGGTTAGCAATGCACATCATCTGCTCTCTTTATATAGTGATTCCCATCTAGTGAAAGATTATCTATTCCTTAAGAGCTCTTCAGGTTCAAGGCTCTCTAAAAGTGCTCCTGGTTGACTTTCAGAATGAAGCGTCAAGTCCAACAGCATCTATTGAGTTCATGCCAAGATTTCTCAAGTGTATGGTACTCACTGTCTAGAGACTTCAACACATTAAATGAGAAATTTAATACTATCTAAAGTAAAGATATGGTATGAGGAATTATTGAGATAGCATAAAAAAGATTGCCTTACTTTAAGTTTTCTTATCTTACTTGAACTAACAATGTTTTCTAATATGGTATTAGAAAACTAAGTTTGCAAAAAGATTTTACAGAAACTCTATTCAAACCCCCCCACTTTCTAGTGTTTTTCTTATTTTAAGAATCAATTATCCGACTTAAGAGTGTTTCCACATGGATGTCTTAAAGACCTAAGAAGTTTTTGTCTCTAAAAGTTGAGTATCTGTTAAACATAATGACTTTAGTTGTATAGAAAAATTCTAGAGCTTTTCACTCTCTCCATTCTCAAAAGTGTGCTTTGCACTCAAAATGGTTTTTTCTTCTCATCTATCTAATCACATTTCACACACCAAACAAGATATAGTTCGCCGCCTTCTCAATATGCTAGAATTGTTCTTTCATGATTAATGGAGGAAAAGGTTAAAAAGTTAAGATGTTTAGAGTAAGAAAGGGACCAAGCCTAAACTTGGAGTGCGAGATTCCTCCCGTCAGCTAAAATGTTCTCATAGTCAAGGCTTATCAAGCGAGACCAAGTCTTGTTAAGTACTAGTTCATGCTCAAATGTTAACCTTATCTTATTACTTATATCAGTTAACGAAAGCATATTACGAGGAGGCAAGCTTTTAACTTTCGGATGTTCTTTTGGACATAAAGCTAATACCTGTAAATACCTTTAGAATTTCATCTCTAGAATTACAAGCGCTTACAGGTCAGTTTGAAAACCTCATGGTCTAACATTGTCGAACCTAGCATTTTACTCTAGGACGCATATCGTGGGGTTAACAAATTCTTCATTGCATGTAAGTAAAGTAGGAATAGGAATTTTAGACCTCTTTAGGAATAGAACTGTGCCATCGTTAATGATAAAATCCTCTTAGACTCTAAAAGACAGTACATAGCGTGAATGATGTTGGAACCAAGTAGATCCAAAAACAATGACCCTTAATT
The DNA here is from genome assembly GCA_039519185.1 of Astragalus membranaceus. Taxonomy (NCBI): domain Eukaryota; kingdom Viridiplantae; phylum Streptophyta; class Magnoliopsida; order Fabales; family Fabaceae; genus Astragalus; species Astragalus membranaceus. Next base: position 17,398,100 of record CM076854.1, on the reverse strand, counting down.
GATTATTAATATTAACACATATCATTAGATAAAAAAAAATACTCTAACATGCGTTTCAAGTGTGCAGGAATCACACAATATATATATATATATATATATGAAAACCAGTGTTCTATGACATAAGAAGAAATTCATCCAACACTTATGGTTGACAGTGCTATCATGTATTCTCACAAGATAGAATCTAATATATGTTCAACTCGTGAATATTTTGTTCCTAAGAAGCATTTGTTTATAAGAAGCTCAACAATCAGAGTGCATCTTCTCACTACAAAAGGCATCTATCCATCAAAGTATTTGTTTATAAGTTCAAGCAATTTCATCAAGCTTCTGTTTTTGCTCACATCCGATTTCATTACTAGAAAGCTAAAGGTCATTTAATGAGATATTTAATGTTATTTAAAATAGTTATTCAAACTACAAGGTAACAAGGAACAAAGAGAGTGAACTTGTAACACCTCTTTTCTACCCGACAATTATTTAATAAAATCAGAGTTACAAAAAAATTTCATACTTCGAAAAGAGATGTCACACATTCAACGATAGTTCAAAACGTCACATACGATATATAACACTTTGTCAAAAAGGGACGAAGCTCATAACACCAGTTTAGTTAACCACGTCGCCAAAATACATAACCACGCAGCGGAATAGGAATAAGTTTTCAAAACAATAAAATCATAACGTCCTGAAAGGACTCCAAATAAATAAAATGCAACAGCGAAAGTCTAGGTTCGTCCCTCCCCTGAGTGTTACATATCAAAGCAAAGGACACCGACTCAGACAAGCGAATGTAGCTAAGCCCTCACTCGCAATCATCTGCACGTTACCGCATAGGGGTAACATTCAAATTATAAACACACGTCAAATTGTAGACGCCACAATCAGTCACCAAATGTCATGTTAATGTATGAATGCAACCCACACCAACGGGCATATGCATGTGGTACCAAATCACCAAAAGTTTTGCCTGTAAATAGAGGCGTCACCAATATTGAGAGCTTTCACACCCGGCTCACCAATTTAGAAAAATTGAGCTTTCACACCCGGCACACTAGTTTTATAAAAATTGAGCTTTCACACCCAGCTCCAAGACCAAGGGCCTTCACCAAAACAAATGCATATGTTGTATGCGATACCATGAATGCACACAGACAATCATCCAGAAAATAGTCACAATGCGACACACCAAAATTCAATCACCAAATATCACCAAAATTGAGCTTTCACACCTAGCCCAATGAGACCGAAACACCAAACTACCCGAAACAAAGGAACACTAAGATTTGGAGCCTTCACACCTAGCTCCAACAACACCAAGGTTTGAGCTTTCACACCTAGCTCAAACAGCACCAAGACACCAAGATGACAACCATTTTCTAAAATATTGGGACGACGACAATTTTCCAAAATATTTGAGATGCGACAATTTTTCTTTTCCCAAAAACGGCAACATTTAACGACTAAGCCAACGGCTAACAATTTCCATAAAAATAGATCACTTTGCCTTAAATTAGAATATTCAGCTAGGCCCCTGAATAAGCTTTCCAAAACATTTTGAAACGTCTCAATCGGACTCCCGAGTCAAAAGTTATCGCAAAAACAAAATAGGAACAAAACTCAGACACATGCTGAAAACGGCGCCCAGGAGCAGGGCGCCTAGCAGGAAAACGCAACACAGAAGACTGGTGCCCAGGAGCAGGGCGCCCAGCAACAGGCAACACAACTGAATCTAGCGCCCATGAGCAGGGCGCCTAGCAACACTGCAGGAAATGGCGCCCTTGGCGCCCAGACCACCTGCAACACAACAGAAACGCACCATGGCACAGGAATTGGCGCCATTGGCGCCCAGACAGCCTACAGCACAAAACGCAACACAGAACCAAGACACGCACCATACGCGGGAACGGCGCCCATGGCGCCCCTGTGCCAATACAGCGCAAACACAACTCAGGAACAGGCGCCCATGGCGCCCCTGCGCCAAGACATAGCAACACACACACACACTGGCACACGAGACACGCACCAGACACGGCGCCCAGGCACAGGGCGCCAAAAACAGCAACACACACAGGAAACACGCACAGGCATGGCGCCCAGGCACAGGGCGCCTAATTCAGCACAGAACATCAAGGCAACAGGGCCAGGCACGTCGCCCAGGCACAGGGTGCCAAAAACAGCATCTAGGACAATGGCGCCCATGGCGCCCTAGGGGTCTATATTTTCGTTATTCCACCAATTTAAATCACCAATCCTTAACCACCAATGTCAATCACCATGAATTGTCAATCATCACACCAAACAACAATTAATCGAACACCTAGCATGCAATTAGTTATAACAACAATGAATCACCAATTTTTAGAGTCACAACAATCACCAACAAGCCAAATTTCAATTCAACCTAGTTATGATTCAACTATCACCAAATCAAACATCAAAATCAATCAAGAGGTATTATAGGACCTATTCCCACATAACCCCATCATAAAACCCTATTATAAGGAAGAACCCCACCCTTACCTTATAGTAGGAGAGCACTAATCCTCTTGATCAAGTCACCAACAATAACCTCAGCAACACAACTCCTCTCTACTCCTTGAATTCGCGAAATCCCCTTCTTCTCCTCTCTTGGATGTGCGACGTCCCTCCTTCTCTCTTTCTCTCCTCTATTCGCAACTTTTATTTCTTTTCTCAAACAAATCGCAAATGACCAAAACCCTAGCCTAGGCGCTTCACCTATGCGCCTAGCTAGTGGGCTTTTGGATCACGGGCTTTCCTCCAGCTTAAGCCCGATCACTAACACCATCCCCTAATATCCAATTATACACCTCTTAATCAAATGCTAATATAATTACACTAACTGAAGTAAATAAATAAATAAATGGATACCTAAATACTTAATTAAATAATTTAATTAAACACTTGGGCGTTACAACTCTCCCCCACTTAGAATGTTTTCGTCCCCGAAAACTCACCTGAATCAAACAGCTCGGGATAGGACTCCCTGATGAATCCCCATCACATGATGTTTTTCACTGCAAAAAAGGGGAATTTTACTTGATAATTTGATGAATGAATGGAAATTGTTAGGAGAAAATTAATGAGTTGTTCTATTTGAGATTTAATTGCTTTGCAGTGTTTATGCTGGGTTTTGTGGTGTTTTTGTGCCCAGGGACTAGGTGAAGAGAGGAACGAAGAAATGCAAGCAAGCAGACTCAAAAATACAAGGAAGTGAGCATTGCGCTGCAATTGCGCTGCAGTTGCGCACGGAGCGCAAACGGGGCGCAAACGGAGCGCAGAATCACAGGAGTTCCTGCCAAATTGCGCTGCAGTTGCGCGTGAGGCGCAACTGAGGCGCAAAAACTGCACTGTAGCGTCCTCATCTGCGCTTAAGTGGCGCTGGGAGCGCGAGTGAAGCGCAAAATACTGGAAACATGTTAAAACAAGGGACAGACGCGTTTTTTTGGGGAATGCTGGACGTTTGGGGAAACCCTAGCACGCGAGAGAGCTCCTTCCAGCTGACGGCAAGCGAAGAATCAAGACTTGGGAACAAGAATTGAGGATTCTAATGCATTCATCTTCACCTTCAACTTGTAATTCTCCATTTTTCTCTCCTTTTATCATGTGTAACTAAACCCCAATGTTAGGGATGGATAAATTTTAATGTAGTGCTATTGTTGCTGATTTAAATTGATGTTCTTCATGTTCTTTCATCATTTGTGAATTGATTTTCCGGGCTTAAACATTTCTATGATTGGAAAATTGTAGAACTTATCTTTATTCAATGATCAAATGGGAATTTTATCGTTAGAATGTTTGAATTTCAATTCCTTCAGTTTGTAGCTTAGGAATAATCTATGAATTGATGTATGTTGCGAATCCTCGTTGTTATTGCTTGTTGTTAGTAAATGTGCTTAAGGAATTAGGACTTTTATTAATGGTTTAAATAGTTATTACCCCCCTGCAAATATACCCATTATCCAGTTACCCCCCTACAAAAAAAAAACATTTAAAACAAACCTTGCAAAATGTAAAGTTATCCAGTTACCCCCCTGCCGTTAATTTTTCTGTTAAAAATTGTAAAAATGTCACATATCCAGTTACCCCCCTACCACGTGTCACCTTATTATTGGGCCTCTGTGACACGTGGCACTGACATGCCACGTCAGCATCTATGTCACCTGGGCCACGTGGCACTGACATGTGCCACGTCAGCAACCAATGGATGGCTGCCACGTGGCACTGACTTGGCTAAGTGGAGGTTAAATCTTACTTTAAAAATAAAGATTTTGGTGGCCAAGGGGTGTTGAACCCGCAACCATTCTGTTAAACCCTATCCATATTACCATTTGGCCAAATCAATTTTGGTGTTTATTAAGGCAACTAACTTTATATATTACATAAAAAACTTCAATAAAAACCAACAACATAAAACTTCATCTTCTCCAACGCCATTGAAACCAAAACACAGCAACATAAAATCCACAAAACCTAGAAATCGTTCATCATCTTATTCAATCCTAATTCTGAAGGCAGTGTTCCATTTAACTTATTCTCAAAAACTCTAAAATTCCTAAGACTTGTGATTAACCCTATGCCTCTTGGAATCTCACCAGACAATTGATTTGAATACAAGTGCAGTATAGTTAAATTCTTTAAATTTTCAAATTGTTGGGGTATGGAACCCGTGAAATTGTTCATTGCCAAATCTATGTGGGTTAAATTTAAAGCCTGAACCGAAGATGGAATCGCACCAGACAACTTATTACGGAAAAGGAACAAAAACTTCAAATTCCTTAACAAGAACAAACTACCAGGAATACTTCCCGTTAAATTGTTGGTTGACAAACTACCAGGAATACTTTCCGATTTCTTTTGGAAATGTTCCATTGAAGTTGTTTTGATAGAGGTGTAGAGTTTGAAGCTCATGGAGTTTTCCGGTAGCCGGCGGGATGTCACCGGAGAAACTGTTACCGCCGAGGTTGAGGTATGTTTGTGTTTTGAGGAGATCGATGTTGTTAGGGAGAAAGAACAAGAACTTAGATCGATGTTGTTAGAGAGGAATTGATTTAGAGAGGAATTAGTTGCTGGTTGATTTAGGGAGAAAGAAGAAGAATTTGGTAGAAATTATCTTTAATGATGTGGGTTGATTTAATTTGGTAGAAATTGATCTTTGCGTTCTGGGTTGATTTAGGGAGGAATTGATCTTTAATGATGTAATATATATTTGTAGATGTGTTTAGAAACACATATTATGTTGTAGCCTAGTGGTAATTGGACCCTCCCAACAACCACAAGGTCACGAGTTCAATATCCATCTCATGCCAAAACTTTGATTTTTTTAGTAACACACAATATTCCACTTAGCCAAGTCAGTGCCACGTGGCAGCCATCCATTGGTTGCAGACGTGGCACATGTCAGTGCCACGTGGCCCAGGTGACATAGACGCTGACGTGGCATGTCAGTGCCACGTCTCACAGAGACCCAATAATAAGGTGACACGTGGTAGGGGGTAACTGGATATGTGACATTTTACATTTTTTAACAGAAAAATTAACGGCAGGGGGGTAACTGGATAACTTACATTTTGCAAGGTTTGTTTTAAATGTTTTTTTTTGTAGCGGGGTAACTGGATAATGGGTATATTTGCAGGGGGGTAATAACTATTTAAACATTTATTAATTAACAAAGGACTATTCACCTAAGGGATTAGGGCTTGGTTAGGATTGTGGATTCAATAGCAAATGAGAGTGAGATTATCTTTTGGAATTAAATCAGTGACAATAGCATGAAATTGAAAGGCATTCATCCCTAGCATCTTCTCATCATATTCTTCCTCAAACGTTCCGTTTTTTGTAATAAAAACCCAAAAACATTTTTATCGCTTTACTTCGAGCTTGATAGCTCAACAACTATCAAACAAACCCCTTTTAATTTGGTTTCTATTAGCTGTTGTGAACGTCTTAGTAAATTAACTTCGATCCTTGAGGACGATATCTCGGTACTTACCGGTTTTATTACTTGCACGATTCGGTACACTTGCCGAAAAGTTATCACTCCCACATCTTACTCTCCAACTCCCAAGTCATGCTCTCACCGGCAGCTCCTAGCCAGACCACCTTCACCAATACAATTTCCTTGCCTCTTAACACCTTCACCTCATGGTCTTCAATTCGCACAGGCATCGTCTCCACCGTGAGATTATCCCGCACCTCCACATCATCCATGTGGATCACATGAGATGGATCCGAAATGTACTTCCGAAGTTGCGACACGTGAAACACGTCGTGCAAATTCGAAAGGTTTGGCGGTAAAGCCACTCTATACGACACATTCCCAACTCTCCCGGAAATCTGATAAGGACCAATGAATCGAGGAGTGAGCTTCTTCGACTTCAAAGCACGGCCAACACCGGTCACTGGAGTGACTCTCAAAAATACATGCTCACCCTCCTGAAACTCTAAATCTTTTCTCCTCTTGTCGTGATAGCTCTTCTGACGACTCTGCGAAGCCTTCATCTTCTCACGGATCAACTTTATCTTCTCGGTTGTCTCCCGAACAATTTCCGGTCCAAGCACCACACTCTCTCCAGACTCATACCAACACAGCGGGGTTCTACACTTCCGACCATACAATGCCTCAAAAGGTGCCATCCCGATACTAGAATGGTAACTATTGTTATACGTGAACTCAATCAACGAAAGGTAGGAATCCCACGAACCTCCCTGTTCCAAAACACAAGGCCTCAACAAGTCTTCTAATGACTGAATCGTCCTCTCTAACTGACCATCTGTCTCAGGATGATACGCCGAACTCAACCTCAACTTAGACCCCAACTTTTCTTGCAAACTTTTCTAGAAATCTGAAGTGAACCTCGGATCTCTATCCGAAACAATACTCTTAGGAACTCCATGAAGCTTCACAATCTCCCGGATATAAATCTCTGCCAACTTCGACACCGGATACGTGATGCTGATAGGAACAAAATGAGACGATTTCGTTAACCTGTCAACAATCACCCAAATTGCATCATACCCTTTCGCAGTATTAGGCAATCCCGTTACAAAATCCATCGAGATGCCATCCCATTTCCACTTTGGAATTTCCAATGGTTGCATCAACCCAGCAGGCCTCTGATGCTCGACCTTTGACTTCTGGCAAGTCAAACATGCATAAACGAACTGCGCCACATCTCGCTTCATACCAGGCCACCAAAACAACTTCTTCAGATCTTGATACATCTTTGTCGCTCCGGGATGGATACTTAACTTACTTCGATGACCTTCTTCTAAAATTGCTCTCTTCAGCTCTGCGTCTTCAGGAATACAAATCCTATCACGGAATCTCAAAACACCATGCGCGTCCAACTTAAAGTCACTACCCTCAGGCCGATCATCCCCGACCATCAAATCCACCAACTTGATATCCAACTTCTGGGCTTCTCTGATATTGTCAAGGAACTCATTATTAATCTTCAACATACCCAACTTAACACTTTGAAGCGACACCTCACAAACCAAACTCAAATCTCTGAATTCCTCAATCAACTCTAACTCTTTAGCCATCATTGCCGACATATGCAAGGACTTCTGACTTAAAGCATCAGCCACGACATTAGCTTTGCCTGGATGATAGTTCAAACCGAAATCATAGTCCTTCAGCAATTCCAACCACCTTCGCTGCCTCATATTCAGCTCCTTCTAGTCAAACAAATATTTCAAACTCTTATGATCACTGAACACCTCAAATCTGGACCCATACAAATAGTGCCTCCAAATTTTCAACACAAAGACTACTGCAGCCAACTCCAAATCATGCGTTGGATAATTCTTCTCATGAATCCTTAACTGCCTCGACGCATAAGCAATCACCTTCCCATCTTGCATAAGCACGCCACCTAGACCCATCTTCGAAGCATCACAATACACCACAAACGGCTCTCCCGGATTTGGCAACGTCAAAACAGGAGACGTCGTCAATCTCTTCTTCAACTCAAGGAAACTTTCCTCACAACGAGCATCCCACACAAAAGCCTTACCCTTACAAGTCAACTGCGTCAACGGAAGGGCCAACTTAGAAAAACCTTTGATGGACCTTCTGTAGTAACTAGCCAACCCTAAGAAGCTTCTAATCTCCGTAGCCGACTTCGGACTCTCCCACTGCATCACGGCATCAACCTTAGATGGATCCACAGCAATACCACTACCATAAATGATATGACCCAGAAAACTCACTTCTGACAACCAGAATTCACACTTAGACAACTTTGCATACAACCTCTTCTCTCTCAGGATCTCCAATACTAATCTCAAATGCTCCGCATGCTCTTCCTCCGACTTCGAATAAATCAGGATGTCGTCAATGAACACAACCACGAACCGATCCAAGTAAGTATGGAATATACGATTCATGTACTCCATAAATACACCCAGCGCGTTAGTGACACCGAACGCCATCACCGAATACTCATAATGCCCATACCGCGTCCTGAAAGCAATCTTCTGAACATCTCCATCCTTCACCTTGATCTGATGATAACGTGATCTCAAATCAATCTTGCTGAACACTCGAGCACCCACTAACTGATCCATCAAATTGTCTATCCTCGGCAGTGGATACTTGTTCTTAATGGTCACCTTATTTAGCTGCCTATAATCAACACACAACCTCATGTTTCCATCCTTCTTCTTCACCAGCAACACAGGAGCTCCCCACGGCGATACACTCGGCCTAATAAACTTCTTCTCAAGCAGATCTTCAAGTTGCTTCTTCAACTCAGACAATTCTGACGCAGACATCCTGTACGGTGCCATAGACACAGGCCTCGTACCGGGTACAGGATCAATAGAAAACTCCACTTCCCTCTCAGGCGGCACACTAGGGATCTCATCAGGAAAGACTTCAGGAAATTCGCGCACCACTCGCATTCCTTCGATGATAACTTGATTCTCTACGGACAGTGATGCCATCAATGAGAATAACTGAACTCCCTCCTTCGCTAACTTCCGCAACTGACTAGCAGATAACAAACCACACTCTTCCTCTCCAAAGCTCACATACTTGCGACGACAATCAATGCGAAAATGGTTATGCTCCAACTAGTTCATGCCCAAAATTACATCTAATCCATTCAGCGGCAAACAAACAAAATCCACAACAAAGTCTCGGTCGAAGATCGACACGGGACACTGAGAACATACAAGAGAAGTGGTTACCAATCCCTTAGCTGGAGTGTCGACAACTATCTCCCCATTCATAGCAGACAAAGCAAGATTCAACCTCTTACAACAATCAGCAGCAATAAAGCAATGAGTAGCACCAGTATCAACAATAGACTTTAAAGGAGTACCATTAATGAAGCACGTACCTCTAATGAGTCCATCATCTTTAGTAGGCTCTTCACCTGCTAAAGCGAACACTTTTCCACTAGAGCTTTCCTTCTTCGGCTTCGGACACTGTGTACTGATATGCCCTCCTTCACCACAGTTGTAGCAGACCACTACCTTGCTCTCACATTCGGCCATCACATGGCCGTCCTTACCGCACTTGAAACACCTCTTCACGTCGCTTCTGCACATGACACTCCTGTGGCCAGGCTTGCCACACTTAAAACACACAATGCTAGCAGGGGCATCTCCCCCACTAGTCCTCTTGTCAGCACCAGCTCTCTGCTTACCCTTGCCCGCAGGGACCTCATACGGCTTACTACGGCCTTGAAACTTGCTCCTCTTATCGTTCACAATCTTGTAGTGAGCATTACTATCCTCCTCAAAAATTCTGCAACTATCAATTAAGTCAGCAAAGACACGGATCTTCTGATATCCGATTGCTTTCTTGATCTCGGGCCTCAAACCATTCTCGAACTTGATACACTTGGAAAACTCAGCAATAGCTCTAGTGTAATGCGGATAGAACTTTGTTAGCTCCACGAACTTAGCAGGCATACTCCGATACGGACATACTCCCTTGTTTCAGCTCCAGAAACTCAATCTCTTTCTTCCCTCGGACATCTTCCGGATAATACTTACGGTTAAACTCTCTGCTGAACACTTCCCCTGGTAATCTCTTCATTAGCGGTCTCCAACCTCTGCCTCGCCGCTAACCACCAATCATCATCTTCCTCAGCTAGCATATGCGTCCCATAGCGGACCTTCTGTGCTGGAGTACAATCCATCACTCGAAAAATCCTCTCCATTTCTTCCAACCAAGCTAAAGCACCATCGGGATCATACTTGCCCTTGAACGTGGGCGGATTATCTCTCTAAAATGTCGCCAGACTGCGAGTCCCAGCATTCTCACCGGCATTCTGCTGATTATGCACAGCCTGTGCCATAGCAGCTAGAGCAGCAGCGATTGCAGGATCGTTCCTCCCAGCCATTTCAATTCACTTGCTACAAAACAAACAACAGTTAGATAAAACTGACAACACACCATTGTCAATTGACACTACGACTGGACAACTTGGCCGGACAGATCGAACTTTTGCTTTGATACCACTAATGTAACACCCCTTTTTCTACCCGGCAATTATTTAATAAAATCAGAGTTACAAAAAAATTTCATACTTCGAAAAGAGATGTCACACATTCAACGATAGTTCAAAACGTCACATACGATATATAACACTTTGTCAAAAAGGGACGAAGCCCATAACACCAGTTTAGTTAACCACGTCGCCAAAATACATAACCACGCAGCGGAATAGGAATAAGTTTTCAAAACAATAAAATCATAACGTCCTGAATGGACTCCAAATAAATAAAATGCAACAGCCAAAGTATAGGTTCGTCCCTCCCCTGAGTGTTACATATCAAAGCAAAGGACACCGACTCAGACTAGCGAAGGTAGCTAAGCCCTCACTCGCAATCACCTGCACGTTACCGCATAGGGGTAACATTCAAACAGAAGGGGTGAGATATCTTCAATATAATAGCGTAAAATGATTGGAAATATGCTAGAATATGACAACTATATCTACCACTCCACTACACACATCAAATTATAAACACACGTCAAATTTTAGACGCCACAATCAGTCACCAAATGTCATGTTAATGTATGAATGCAACCCACACCAACGGGCATATGCATGTGGTACCAAATCACCAAAAGTTTTGCCTGTAAATAGAGGCGTCACCAATATTGAGAGCTTTCACACCCGGCTCACCAATTTAGAAAAATTGAGCTTTCACACCCGGCTCACTAGTTTTATAAAAATTGAGCTTTCACACCTAGCTCCAAGACCAAAGGCCTTCACCAAAACAAATGCATATGCTGTATGCGACACCATGAATGCACACAGACAATCATCCAGAAAATAGTCACAATGCGACACACCAAAAGTCAATCACCGAATATCACCAAAATTGAGCTTTCACACCTAGCCCAATGACACTGAAACACCAAACTACCCGAAACAACGGAACACTAAGATTGGGCACGTGTAGCGCTTTTCCCTTTTCACCCGCTACACCCGTATAATGGAAGAATGTCTGAGGATGAACTGTATGTCGGTCTTAGACTAAATGATCGGACAGTGAGTGTATAACACATGAGTCCTTGATAGTGCATCCTATAACCATTGTGTAGTCTCTTAAGACAATTGAGTCGTGTCTATTTTTTTGTCACGAAATACAAGCCTTTGTTCTAACCTTGAAGTTTTATCTTGGACTGATTCGAGAAAGGAATGGAACGGAAATAAATTGAATCGAATAGAATAGCGGCTTGAAAGTCAACCTGTTTTATAAAATAACTCTGTTGCTTCAGTCGAGATTTTTAGTAAAATGAGTCAAGCGCCTATGTGAGCGTAACTCGGGAAGAAAAGAAAACTTTTCTTCTGGATACCCTATGGTTTGATTCCAAAGAAACTCTCTTAAAGTCATCGTTTCGTTCCAATTCAAGCTACGGCTAGGTCGAAACCTTCCGAGTTCCTGACTTCGATAGTGCAGGATGTGTGGATACCATAACTATGAGTTCATATCCTCAACAGATTGTAGGCATTCCATTGTCCATAACAATTAGTGTCAGCTTTCAAGAGGTCGGAATAGTTAATTTCTGAAGAAAGTCTGTATCTTCATGATGTCTTTCACGTGTCTCAGTGGAGAAAATGAATTCCCGATCCACTTCAGCCGTTGAGCGTTGAAACGATCAATCTTCGACCGGATTTATCATTCCAACCTTATCCTAGTCATATCCTAGGGCGTGGCGTGAAGACATTGAGGTCAAGGACTATTCCGATTGTCATGATAGTCTGGGAAGGCTTCTCAGACAAAGAGGCTACTCGGGAATTGGAAGAGGACATGATGACCCGATATCAATACCTTTTTGCTTAAGGTTCGTCTTGTCAAAAAGCTCTTCATTTTGGGCACATGAACCGTATGATTTCATGGAGAAATGAAGGAGATATCATGTCCCCAAGTTACGGTTTCAGAATCAAACACTGTCCTGGACCAGTCATCTTGTTTTGTTAATATCTCCCAAACCATTGGATGCATGCGTGTGAATCCTTGACCATCTGAAAGTAGACGAAATTATCTTCACAATGGGCACTGATTTGAGTAGATTTGGTAACGGATTGACCAAGTTATGCTTATTGCAAAACTGGATCCTGATACTGAGAAATGGGAATGGAAGCTAGTATGCCCGTTCGTTAAATTTGAGTTCGATTCGCCAAATTCTCGAGCGCCACCAGTTCGATATACTGAAGTGGGGTCCAGTAGCGAGGATTATTGACTTAGTTGCTGGTTGTGCAAGTGGGACCCATCAAGTTCAGATGCGGAGGCACTAGGAGCGTGTACGTGATTACAGGGATTGTTCGACTGGTTAACGATTCGGTTGTTCGAGCGAGGACGCGACTTCTCGGGGACTCTTCAACCGGGTGAGTTCTACTCACGGATAGGGATATTTTTATGTGTCTTGAAAATATATCGGTTTTGAGTCATAAGGCATTATCCGTTTTCGAAAGATTTTGGAACCGAAAACCGTTTTTTAGAAATGTTGTGTTTTTACGGTTTTATGGAATCGTTGAACAATTTACGAAATTGTGATTAAATTGTTGAAATAAAATGATTTGTGTACTATCTGGAATATTTGAGATTTTCTGAGTTTCAGGAGTGATCGATATTAGAAATCGATTTGGGCGAAAACGGAAAGCGGAATTGAGAAATAGGAGAATTAGAGAAACAGAACCGGACGCACGGATCGTGCGCCCCTGGTCACGGACCGTGCGCCCTCTTCGGGTTGACTGTATGAATTTTGGTGCATCACGCACGGGTCGTGCGCCCTTGGGCACGGACCGTGCGTGAGCTTCTGTCACTGATTCCCGATTTCTCATTCCGGAGCTCCGTTTGATCCCGAACCTTTTCTAATCTCTTTCTCAATCATTTAAAAAGGAATTGCCTTATTGAAAACCGTATTTTGAACATATTCAACTCATGATTTTGAAAAAGAGTTTCAAAAGCATATTTGATCGAAAAACCCAAACCCTAGTATACGTGTGGGTACACCGACTGATGGACTGACTAAATATATATATTTATATATGTCAATTGAATATGATTATAATGTCGGAGGTCAAATTTATGAATTCCTCAAAACGGATTATAGATCGATATGGATATTGTTTATCCAATTACTATGCGAACGATCCTTTGGTGATCGAAAGATATAAATTATCTAATGAGTTTATATGACTGATCCTTTGGTGATCAAAATGAAAAAGAAGATATAAATTATCTAACTCTCGAGAACTTGATGCGTATTGTCATACGTATTGCGTTGGATGATGATCCGACAAGTAGCATACTAGGAAGGGAAGTCATGAGCCCTCACCCTAGGCCCTGTATGTGTTTTGGCGTGGTCAACTCACAGGTTACCGGGATTAGCACTGGATTGCAGCCGGTTTATGCTAAGTGGAACACACGATTACCGGGATTAGCACTGGATTGCAGTCGGTACGTGTTAACTAAATTCACGAAGTGCGTGGCATTTCGATTAATGAATAAGACATTGTTATGTCAGCTTTTGTTGTAACGGTTTAATAAATTGAACCGAGTGTCAGTGAGGGGGCACGGTAGGACTCACTGAGACAAGTTGTCTCACCCAATTCATATTTGTTGTTTTACAGAGAACGGGTTATAAGGACAGCAGGCGGCACAGTTAGTCTTCAGGCTTGAGGAGAAGTTGAAGATGAAATATTCCATCTGTGTTTTGGATTCATCTGATGTAGTCTCTGTATTCGGTCTTATGACTCGAACTTGTATTATGTTATATTTTTGTAGTTTCCGCTGTTTCTTGTAAAGATGTATAACTGAACAGGAATTTTTATACTCCGATTTATACCAAATTGTATATTTAGGCATTTCTTTGTTAAAGAAATACTGGGGTGTTACAGGGCAGTCATGCTCCCCCACCCTAGGCTCCATGGCCCATGCCAATAGGAGAATGTACTATTGGTAAGGGGGTTCACCGGGATTAGCACTGGATTTGCAGTCGGTGTTATGTCATGAGTTGTTGTACGTACACCGGGATTAGCACTGGATTTGAAGTCGGTGTCGTACTGTGCGATACACCGGGATTAGCACTGGATTTGCAGTCGGTGCCGCACTTTGTTTGTTCACGTTCACCGGGGTTAGCACTTTATTGCAGTCGGTGTCGTGTTGATTTTAAAAAAGGATTATTAATTGAACCGAGAGAGTTAGTAGGGGTCTCGATAAAACTCACTGAGATTGTATCTCACTGTTTAAATGTTGTTGTTTTACAGAGACACAGGGACAGCGGAAATCTAAGAGGCACGAGTAGGTTGAGCTCGGACTGGTTGCTGATAGCCTAGCTTTATGTTTAAGCTTATTTCCCTTTTGTTGTCTGTATACTAAAACATTATGTATTTAGTGTATATCTCTCTTCCGCTTTCTTGTATGATACTGAATACTATAGATGCTGATGGTATATGGTCTGAGAACCATATTGTCTTGTTGTAAATAAGACTGTTTGGATTATATTCAGCGAAAAATTTATAGTGATATTCAGTGTCTAAGCAGGAAATATATCTCTGATGTGTTACTAATGTGCACTTGGGTATTTTTAGTCAATAGAAATACCGGGGTGTTAAAAGTCTTGTTGGAATGTACTTGGCTATAGTGATGCTTTTTCAAAGGCTATCAAAATGCTGTTCAATTATAAATTATAAATACATCACATATTTTAAATTGTATTGTTTGTTAAAAAATTGAACAATGTATCTGAATTTTTCTATATGTCATTGCATATTAATTTAATCAAACATCTATTCAAAAAGTTTGTAAAAATATATGTCTACATATTAACTTAACCATAAATCCTTTTGTTGATCAATACTCTTCAACGATAAATCAATCAAGTTTTCTAAAAAAAATTATAAGTTAATCATACATTTTTTGTATAAATTCGCCTATATTCTTATGATTTATTGTTAGAATTTTGTTTTGAAATATAATAGGAAGTATCTCATACATCTGAATTTTACTTTAATTTTTAGAAAAATAAATTAACTATTATAAACATAAAATTAAATATAAAGACAAAGATATATGAACATTTTAAATTTTTATATGATAATAAATTTATTTAATAAAATTATAAATAATTTATTATACTTAATTTCTGTTGACTAAATTAATTTGAATACTGATTTTGTTTTACTCAAATTTGAATGTAGATTTTAAAAAAATTAATTTGACTTAATAATTAACGAGCTTTATCTTTATTATTAATATAATAACACGTGGTTTCATGAGAAAAAAGTATGCAATATATATTCAAGTAAAATGTGATAAGTAAACAAAAGAAAGCATTATTAATTCCGGAACTAATTTTCACTAGGGTATTTTATTTTTTAAAGATTTGAAAGGAATAAATCTATGTCATTTTGTTTATGAGATCTTATAACTTAAAATAATAGTCGTAACTCATATATAATAATAATAGTAATGATAATAATATTAAGAAAAATAATAATAACAATAATAACAATAATAATAATAATATGTATTTTTTTAAAAGAAAGTAATAACTGGTGAATTTAAAAAAAATTGATTTGTCTTTTTAAAAATTTATTTGAGAGAAGTATAACTTCTAATTTTTATATTGAAAAAGAATAAAAAAACTTCTAATTTTCCATCTTGAAAGATATTTTATGCCTGTGAAAAAGACTACAAAGAAAATGCTGGTTGAGTTGGAGAATAATTCATTAGGTTTAAATGTCATTTTGAGTAAATTATTTTAAGTAATAATACTCATTATTATAATATTATTATTTAACTAAATAAAATCTTTTACTTAGAAATTATTAATTATTTAAGAACGACAATAAATTAATTATTTTCTTTTTTAATAATCGTCATTATTTTAATATCGGTATTTACCTTAAAGAAAATTTATTAATTAGAAAATATATTAATTATTTGAAAATCTATAAATTTCTATTAATTTAATATATTTTTATGTATGTAAGGAAATGTATTAAATGAAACTACTAAAGACTTTCCAACTAAAACTTTGGGTGTTTTAAAGTATTTACATTTCATTTATTATGAATCTTTTATTAAAAAATGAATACTAAATTTCTTAACCAAAAATTTATAAATATTAAGTTTTCATAATAAATAAAGATTGACTAAAGAAAACTATCATCGGTGAAACTAATATAAAAACATTTATTTTACGAGAAATAAAAACATAGAAAACTAATTAACTAGAGATAACTATAATGGATCTATTTATTTTTTGGTCCAACCCCAAATGCAAAACTTCAAACTAGAAATCTTTTAAAAAAAATTATTTAAATGGAAGAATAGTTAAAAAGATTATTTAAATCTTCCTTATAAGTTTTTAAAAATAAGCAAACATAACTATGTCATATGAATAAGCAACTCTCTCAAGCTATCTAGTTTTAAAAATAAGCAAACATAACTATGTCATATGAATGTAAGAATTTGGTTATAAGATTAATTCCTTATCAAATAAAAAACTAAAGATAATATTGAAGAGACATCGAGATTCTATTACAATTTTTGTTGAGCATATATCTTTTGTACTCATGTAAGAAATGCTTTTACTCGAAATGTTTAATTTCTAACTAGTACCTTAAGATCTGATTGAGAATCTATCTGATGATACCGATGAGTCTGAATGCTTGTCTAAGATTCCTTGGGCATCAATATTTAAAATTAATGTTAGTGACAGATCAAAATCAAATATTATGAAAAAGAGATGGGAAAAAAGTCGATCTAGATCTGCATATGAATGAGTATTATTAAATCAAAAATCATTTGGGATAGTTTGAGACAAACCTCGGATAATTATATGATGTTCTCTGGTATGGAATTTTGGCTCGACTCACATAGATCCTTGAAGCATAGGAATATGGTTGAGGTTTTGCCTCTTGCTTCCACAAGAAGCTTATGACCACCTAACACTATCTTATATATATATATGTTGTAGATTGTTGGAAACCCTAATTCATTTGGGCCTTTGTATCTATTTGGTTTGGGCCATTTACCTTTTTACTCTTGAGCACATGACAAAAAAGAAGTAGGTGGGATTTACTGAATAAACAAAACTAAGTCATGTTAGGTAAACAATATTAAATCAGTCATAAAAAAGGTAAACAATATTAAAATAATTTTTAAAATTCTTTTTAAGATAATTCAAAATATCAAAAATGATTTTATTTTTAAATAATTTACGGTAGTTATACGATACTTAATGACTCCTAATTGATTTTAAAGATATCAAATATTATTAGAGACAAAATTATTTATAAAATGTGCACTCTAATACATAATCAAGTGTGTACCAAAAGAAGAAAAAAGAAAACAAGTAAGAAACTCAAAGATATATTTGAAACAATAGTTTTTTTTACACAGTATCTACACTATATTTACACAGTACTTAACTATTAATGAAAATACCAATTGAGCCACTTGGCAACTTTGACACTTGGATTTATTAGGGACTTAATTGGCCAAATTAATTGAATCAAATACACATGTAAATCAACTTTCTGAATAACACTTTTTCCCTGCAACCTTCAGTGTTTCCCACCACTTCATTCTCTTCCTTTAGGTCCTTCCCTACCGCCTTTGTCTCCTCACCATCTTCCTTCTGATTTCTCTTTCTTCTTCATCTCTTCCTCCAGCTTTCGCACCTCTCTCTCAACTGTCTCTCTGTCTTCTTTGTTCATCTGATCTTCTTTCTCCATCTCTTCATCTCTTCATCTGGCTTTCATCTTTCTCTCTCAAATCACACCTCTCTCTCTTATATCTTCTATTCTCATCTCATCTTCTTTCTTCATCTTTTCTTAGAAAACCGAAACCCTAAACGCCTCTCTCTCTCCCTCTCTCTCTTAACCATCTCTCTTCCTTCTCAGTTCACCCATAACATCCCTAATTTCTTTTAATTTCGTTTTATACAATTAAGTAGCGAATTTCTATTCGATGAAATAATAATTCGAGTCATGGACATGTGAAAAGTGTGAAAGCAACATTTAGTTCCTAATAGTATGAATTACGTGATCGTTTTGAGGTAGAAATAGAATTATGTGAGGATTAGGGGACCAAGGGCATTTTGGTCATTTCCATATCTTTCGAATCCCTCACCCAATCTACAAGACACCAACCATATTCCTTAACTCCATAAGACCACAACTACAATTTTTAGAAGTTAATTATGAGTTAGTGGTTATTTAAGAGTAGATTAAGGTGAAGGGCTAAGTGGAGGGCATTTTAGTCATTTTCCATCCATTTAAAGCCTTGCCCAGCTGGTAACACAGCCAGCAACTCCATTTCATCAAAACCAAAAAAAACATAGAGTGAGAGAGGGAGGAGAGTTCGAGAGTGAGAGGGAGAAGAAGAGGCTCAAGTTCACCCAAAGTCATATGCATGTAAGTGTTATCTTCTCCATTCTCTTCCATTTTTCATTCTCTATCCAATGATACCAATCTCATAAGCTCATTCATCCTTTTCTCCATTTTTCCATTTCTGAATCATGAAGCGCAAAATGGTGCTCTTGGAATTTCAAAGCCTTGCATGTTGAATTAGGGCTAGGGAGAGTAGAGTTGTGAAGCCACATTGTTGTTTTGAGCAAATCCAACAACCTTATTGTGGATTGGAAGTAATAGAGGATGATTTCAGTAACTCCAAGAGGCTGAGTTTCTAATTTGGAAGTGGTAGAAGTTCAGTTTCGAGTATCGGATTAGTTCGGTGCGAGTTCACGATTACGGGGATTGTTCGAGAGGTTACGATTCGGTCGTTTCGTGTGAGGAAGTGATTTCTCGCGAGTTCGTCAAAATGGTGAGTTCTACTCACTCTTAGGATCATTTTGTATTTCTGAAATGATTATCATATGATCGGTTTTGAAGTGTATTTCGTTTCGAAAATTTTTTAAGAGTCGAAAGCCGTTTTCAGAAAAAATAACGTTTTACGGTTTTTATCGAATTTTATATGTGATTGTATGGACTGGAATTGATTGATGTTACTTGTTTGGATTGGAATATTGAGTGTGTTTAAGTTGGATTATGATTGGGTTACGGATTGGACGCAATAGGAAAAATGAAACGGAACGAAATAAGCAAATTGTGACTCTGCTACAAGCAGCACGGGTCGTGCCACCCTTAGCACGGGTCGTGCCAACCTTTCTGGTTGACTGGGATTACATTTCCAGGCAGCACGAGTCGTGCCAGTTTTTCTGTTCCCGGTTTCCAAAATTCGTTTCATCGCTCCTTTCGATTCCAAACCTCTTCTAATCTTCTTCCCAACCATCCCTCATGTTATGGAGCCATTGATACTCTGTTTTTGAACATGATTGCAAGGTTTAAAATGAATTGTTTTTGGAAGTCTTAATCGTTTCAAAAATCGTAAAGTAGTACACGTGGGAGGACATGAGTTATGTTTAAGGTGTAGAACTATATGTTCATCAAGTTTATGTTTATGTTTATGTATTGACAAGAATGACATGTAATGAAAAGGGATGAATAAATGTTTTCATCAAAGACTGTTGAGGTTCATATATATAAATTATATCGAATATGGGAGACGGTCCAATGCGGGTATTATATAAAAGACGGCCCAAAGCGGGTGGATATATAAATTATATCAAAAGGATGGGTGACGACCCAGTAGATTAGTATACTAGGGGAGGGGAAGTCTTGAGCCCCAGAACCTAGGCCTTAGAGGTTTGAAGCTAGTGTAAGCTAGTGGAGAGGTTCGAAGGTAAAAGCAGAGCTTTTACCGGAGATGTACTATGGCATGAAAGGAAAAGATATATGCACGTAGGACCTTTATGGACTACGATTAAAGGAAAAAGGAATAAATGGACCGAGAGTTATTGTGAGGGGTTACGGTAGGACTCACTGAGATAATGTTTATCTCACCCTTTATTTGTTGTTGTTTTTACAGAGAAACAGGGAAAGAAGAAAGCGACGAGGCACGAGTAGGTGACGTGCTTGAGGAGAAGTTAGAAGACTTAGTTCTTTTATCATTGATATGAATTCCCTTGTTGTCTTTGTAACTCGATAGTATGACTTGAATTGTTTTAAGTTATGTAATCGTTTCCGCTTTTCTTGTGATGGTATTGAACACTAGGTTTTGAGGATATTGAAAGACATGGAACCTCTATGGTTTTAATTAAGTTTATGGGATGTAAGACAGTTTGATGTTAATCGAGAAAAAAATTTAGTTGTGTTCAATATCTAAACAGGAAATATTACTCTGATGTATGCCATTTCGTGCATCTTAGCATTTCAACTTGATAGAAATATTAGGGTGTTACATTTTGGTATTAGAGCAGTTCGACCTAGTCGGGCTTAGTTTAGTTTAGGGTTGAGTCGATTCCTTGTTTGTAACATCCCTAATTTTTAAAGACTCGTACTATAATGCCAAAGACCGAGTAATTATTTGTAGGAATAATTGGTCGTGTCTCGGAGATTAATAGTTGAGGAAAAGTCCAAAGAAATCCTACTCTACATTTAATTGTGGCTTAGTCATAATTTAAATGAACAATTCTAGCACAAGGGTAAAATCGTCATTTCATCTCTTGTTGACGACGTGTCAACTAACGAATGATTAACTGGGTCCTGGTCAGGGTAGAATCATGAGTATGGGACTTAAATTCCTAAGATTTGGATTTATGAGTGCTTGATTGATTAAAATGAATTTAAATGAGAACTAAGGAGTAAGGGTATTTCGGACATTTCCCCTTTTTTTAAGCACCTCAGCTCACTAAACTAGCTGAGCACCCTCCTTTCCCCCTCATTCAGCAGCTTAGACAAAACAGAAAATGTGAGAGTGAGAGAAAGAAGAAAATGCGAGAGAGAGAGAGAGAGAAGAGAAGAGGAGGTGAAGAAGAATTCATCAAAACCATTGTATGTAAGTGAATGTTTATCCCTTCAATTCAGTTTTTCATCCTCTTTCCAACCATCTAACTATCATCATCCCATTCCTTTTCATTCAGTTGTTACCATTTCTGAACCTCCTAGCTCTCAAGTAGCAAAGATGGAGTTTTGAGGAGTTTAGTGCTTGCATGTTGATTTGTGAAGCTCATTAATCAAGTGAGAAGTCAACATTCAGTATCTGAACCTTGTAAAGGTCTCCCTTCTGGTTTGGGGTTGTAGTGGACAGAGGGGGATCCATGGAGGAAATGCAATTCGGTTTTGGAGCTCGAATTCGTAATGGCAAGTGATTGACGATGATGATTTAAGTTCATCAGAATTTCTGGGTAAAAACAGTGTTGGTACCTTTCAATGATTGCATCGTATCCCCAGTACAAAGCTCCTATGATCACGATTTTTGTTTCTCTGCAAAGTAGACAAAAAGCTCTTCATGTTGGGCACAAGAACCGTATGATTTCATGGAGAAATGAGAGATATATCATGTTCACAAGTTTCAGATTTAGAATCAGGCACTGTGCTGAACCAGTCCTATTGTTTCGATGATAACTCCCAGATTACTGCATGCATGCGTGTGAATATTCCTCCATCAGAAAGTAGACAAAATCCTCTTCAGAATGGTCACTGATTTGAAGGAGTTTGGTTGCGAATTGACATAGATATGGCAGTTGCAAATCTGCAATCTGTTGCTGGAAAATAGAAAAAAGAACTGGAAATGTTTATTTTGGAGTTCGAGTTGCCAAGTCACGAGGGATGCAAATTCTATGCACCGAAAAAGAAGTCAGTATCGATAAACGTGTCGGAGTTGCTGGGATTAAATAGGAGCAGTGGAGGTTGCTGTCTCGAGTCCTGACCAAGTTCGATGCGAGTACGTGACTACGAGGATTGTTCGATTGATTACGGTCCGATCGCTCGTGCTCCGGCGTGTTTTTCCCGCGAGATCGTCAACCGGGTGATTTCTACTCACGGATTAGGGAAAATTATGTTTTCTGAAATAATTATACATTTTGATTCTCGGCGAGAAACTGATATTGAAAAGAATTTCGGGTCGAAAACCGTTTTTGAGCAATATCGCGTTTTTACGGTTTTTATCGAAATGTTGA
The DNA here is from genome assembly GCA_039519185.1 of Astragalus membranaceus. NCBI lineage: Eukaryota > Viridiplantae > Streptophyta > Magnoliopsida > Fabales > Fabaceae > Astragalus > Astragalus membranaceus. Next base: position 17,375,572 of record CM076854.1, on the reverse strand, counting down.
GCATTTTATGAAATTGTGATTTAAACGCTTTCGCTGGAATATAGTCTGGAATGTGGCTTGTTAAATCTGTTTTTAGGTTGGATTACGATCGGAATTCGATTTGGGCGAGAAACGGAAAAGCGAAATTAGAATCGGATTAGAATCGGGAAACAGAACCGGACGCACGGGTCGTGCGCCCCTGGGCACGGACCGTGCGTGAGGTTCTGTTAACGGACTCCGATTTCTCATTTCGTCGCTCCTTTCGATCCCAAATCACTTCTAACCTTCTTCCCAACCAATTTTAAGGATATTGCCTTACTGAAAACCTTATTTTGAAAAAGATCTTTGAAAAAGAGCTTTGAAATCCTATTTGATCGAAAAACCGCAACCGTAGTACACGTGTGGATACACCGACTGATGGACTGACTGAATATATATATATATATATATATATATATATATATATATATATATATATATATATATATATATATATATATATATATATATATATATATATATATGTCAATTGAATATGATTATAATCCCGGAGGTCTAAATTATGAATTCCTCTAAACGGATTATAGATCGATATGGATATTGTTTATCCAATTATTATGTGATTGATCCTTTGGTGATCGAAAAGATATAAATTATCTAACTCTCGAGAATTGATACGTATTGTAATATGTATCGCGTTGGGTGACGACCCGACAAGTAGCATACTAGGAAGGGAAGTCATGAGCCATCACCCTAGGCCCTGTTTACGTTTTGGCGTGTTCAATTCGTGGGTTACCGGGATTAGTGAATTGTTGCACGGCCGGTTTATGCTAAGTTAAGAACACGATTCGCCGGGATTAGTGAACTGTTGCACGATCGGCGTTTCGCTTGGAAAGCTAGTGATTATAAATTAATCGACTAGGCTTAACAATATAAATGATAGTACTTAAATTACCGAGATTAGTGACCTGTTGCACGGTCGGTAATGAGCTATATTTATGTTGATAAATAGTTATATACGTATGTAACTATAACTATGTTGAAATCGGTTTTAAAATAAACCGAGTGTTAGTGAGGGGGCACGGTAGAGCTCACTGAGACAAGTTGTCTCACCCAATCCATATTTGTTGTTTTTACAGAGAACAGGAAGTAAGGACAGCAAGCGGCATGGTTAGTTGCCGAGTTCGATGAGAAGCTTGAAGACTGATTCGTTTAAAGTTGTTCATGTTCTGCTATAGTCGTCTCTGTATTCGGTCTTATGACTCGAAATTGTATAGTGTTATATATATATATATATATATATATATATATATATATATATATATATATATATATATATATATATATATATATATATATATATATAGTTTCCGCTGTTTCTTATAAAGATGTATATCTAAACAGGAATTTTTATACTCTGATTTGTACCAAATTGTATATTTAGGTATTTCTTTGTTAAAGAAATACCGGGGTGTTACATTGTTAGTCTTTGTTGTAATTATACTTGTGATGCTAAGAGACATTGAGCCTGATCAACTCAATACTTGGTGTATCCTAAGCGGAATTATGGCAGGATGATCAAGACGTAGTCCTCGGCCATGACCGAAGTTCCTTAAAAACCCGTTTCATCTTAGGGAATATTGGAAAGGAAAGTAGAAGGTAGCTGAACCATCAACTCCGAAGGCAGGGTCAAAGGGTAACCTTAACAAAGGAAAGAAAGTGCAATCGTCTGATTTCTCAAAGTTCAGCAAGTGTTCCAAATGTGGAAGTCCCACCATGGTGAATGTCGTATGGACTCCTATCATTGTTTTTATTGTAAGGGGGGAGGTTCATAATACTAACGAGTACCCAACAAGGAGGAGGAACAGAGAGGAGAAAGCTGCTCCCACACCCGGGAGAGTCTACACTGCAAATGCTCAGAAAGTCAAGGCTACAGACAATCCACCGAGAATGTGGATATTGTCCTAGGTATGAAATGGATATCTGCCATCTGGGTAACAATTAATTGTTTTCTTCGGACTATCGGTTTCGCCTCCGAGTCAGTGAAGCTACAACCGACCAATTCTAAAGCTGTTATCACATTCACTTCTACAAGTCATTGTCTATTCCAGGGCGTCGAAGCTTATGTTATGATGTTGGCTGCATCGACTGAGACAGCGTCGTCGGGATTCTTCGGGTGGCACCACTCGTTATGAGTTTATATATATGCTTAAAGTGTCGGGCAAGCTGTGCTGTCTTTCAAGTGCATTCGGAAAGTCGACATGATTGATAGATTAAAACAACCTAATCTATCTCCTGATAAGGAATCGGCACCACATTGTAATACCACAGCACCAGGCTTATAAACTTCCATAACCTTTTCCATTATTGGCTTAAACAGATAACTATAACTCTCGTCATCAATTCCATCATTCAAAGGAACATTCAGTGAATAATATTTCCCTTTACCATATCCAATATCAAGAATATCACCTGTTCCAGGAAAATAATCCCCAAACTTATGAAATGAAACTGTCATAACCTTATCAGTGGTGTAAAATGCCTCTTCTACACCATCACCATGGTGTATATCAATGTCCACATATAGAACACGCTCATGTGTCTTGAGAAGTTCCAAAATAGCCAACACAATATCGTTCACATAGCAAAACCCAGAAGCTTCACATTTCTTTGCATGATGTAACCCACCAGCCCAATTAATTGCAATATCAGATACTCCTTGGTTTAATTTTAATGCACCACCAACAGAACCTCCTGCATATAATTGACAAAAAGAATAAAGACCATCAAACAAAGGACAATCTTCACCAACGTTAAACCTTTTCATCTGTCTCAAAAGATCTGAATTTGTTTCAGCAGAGATGCTTTTCAAAAAAGAGACATAATCATCAGCATGGAACTGGCAGAGATCGTTGTCTTTAGCAGCAATAGGCTTTTGGATTTGCATTCTTTGAAGTAAGCCATAGTGGACTAAAAGAGCATGTGTCATTCGAATCCTATGTGGTCTCATTGGGTGACCTTGACCATAATAATAGTTTCCAATTTCTGGATCATAGAAATATGAAACCTTTCTCTTCACACCATCTGAACCTGATGGAAGGGAATTACCTCCACTTTCCATTTGAATCCTTTGTGGTTTCGTTGGATGACCTTGTAAGAATTTTATACCTGTGAAAAGAACTAGAAAGCAAATGCTGGTTTAGTTGGAAAGAATTCATTAGTCTTAAACAAATTATAGTTAAGTATATTTACTTAAAATAAAATATTCTATTTAGACAAAATATTCTAATTAGAAATTTATTATTTATTTAAAAAAATAAATAAATTAATTATTTTCTTATTTATTAATAGTCATTATGCTAATATGAATATTTACCTTAAAGAAAATCTCCTAATTAGAAAATATTTTAAGTATTTGAAAATTTATAAATAATATGCTTGTATTATTTTTTTATAATATATTTTAATGTATGTAAGGAAATATATTAAATGAAGTCATTTAAAACTTTCCATCTAAAACTTCTGGTGTTTTGAAGTATCTACATTTCATTTGTTACGAATCTTTTATTCAAAATGAATACTAAATCCCCTCCCCCTCCCCCCCCCCCCCGGCCAAAAAAGGAATTTTAAATTTTCAAAATATATATAGATTTGACTAAAAAAACTATCATTAATGAAACTAACATAAAAAGCATTTTTTTTCTAGAGAGAAATACATAGAAAACTAATTAATTACAGATAACCATGAGGAATCTATTTATTTTTTTGGGCCGACCCAAAATGCACAACTAATTAAAACTTGTTTAAAAAAATTTATTTAGATGGAAGAAAAGTTAAAAAAATTATTTAAATCTGCCTTATAAGTTTTTATATTTATAATACTTTAAAACATAATTTTCTTGCAATTCTCTCCTATTCTGATTTTGGTATCTTTTTTTTTTTTGATAAGTCAAAGAATTTTATTACACGGGCACTAGGGGGTGCCACAACCCATTTACAATTGATGTAAACGGTTGATACAATCCAACGGATTTTTGGTATCTATATGCAATACTATCAACGATGGCCAATACTTAATTATTAGGTATCATTAGCTTATGTAATGGAAAACACTGATCACCAGAGAAATTTAGGATGCTTAAGAGATCATATAGGTTCTAACTTGTAGGGGAAAACTATCTCAACCTACCTAGTTTAATTAACGTCCACTGAAAGTTGATGTATTTGGTCCAAATTCTGGACCAAATACAACAATATTTGTTAACCAACTTTTACCTATATTTTGTAAGAATTTATATATAAGAATAATTCCTTATCAAATAAGAAACTCAAGATAATATTAAAAAGACATCAAAATCTACACTAAATTATTGTAGAAATGCTTTCCACAAGACATATCCTTCTTATCCAGCACTAACCATGGTCATTCAACAAAGATTTTAATATCGGTTTGTCTCGTTGAAGGAGACTAATCCTTTCCACAAGCATATCCTTCTTTATTTACATTGAATTATTTTAACATCATCTTACATTTTTTTTGTTGGACTCGTATCTTTTGTACTCATGTAAGAAATGCTTTCACTCCAAAAATATTTAATTTCTAGCTAATACCTTAAGATCTGATTAGAATCTATCTTCTGCAGTCTCCCTTGGTCTACTGAATGCTTCTCCAAGAGTCCTTAGGGATCAATCTATAAAATTACTGTTAGTGACAGATCAAAATCAAATGTTACGAAACAAATCATATGAAAAAAGTCAAGAAAAAAGTAGATATTCCACATACGAAAGATTATTATCAAATTAAAAATCATATGGGATACTGTGAAGCAAACCTCGATAGTTTTATGCAAGTCTCTGGGATAAAATTTTGGATCGAATCAGATCCTTGAAGCATAGAAATTTTGTTGACGTTTTGCCTCTCGTTTCTACAAGATGCCTATGATGTCCACCACTGTCTTATATATACTATAGATGTTTGAAAACCCTAATTGATTTGGGCCCTGTATTTGTATTTGATTTGGGCCGTTTAACTTTTTACTCTTGAGCATCTGACAAAAAAAATAGGTGGGCTTACAAAATAAACAAAACTAAGTCATGTTCAGTAAACAATATTCAAAAGCCTTTTTAGATAATTTACTCCCTACTAATTTTTTTTTAAAAATAAATTATTGCAAAGGCAAACTTTTTTATTTTAGTCCTTATGCTAATCACTTTGTTAACAATTGCTGATGTGCCAAACAGATATCCCTTCTAGATTTGCCACCTTATTATTTTTCATTTTATTTTATTTTATTTTTTAAATGGTGACTTGGATCCCAAATAAAATTAGGGTTATTCATCATTCCCATTTCCAAAATCCCTCTTCTTCTTCCATTCAACATTTCCAATCATTAATTCCTTCATCATTGCTGTAACACCCTAAAATTTCTATCAAGTAGAAATGCTAAGATGCACGAAATGACATAAATCAGAGTAATATTTCCTGTTTCAGATATTTAACAAAACTAAAAACTCTTAACATAATCCAAAATCAAGAGGCATACATAGCTCAAGACTTCTAAATTATAACCAAGTACCATGTCCTTTTTACTAACAACTCCTATTGTTCAATATCCAACAAGAAATTAGCAGAAACGATTATTAACTGGTAGCTAGTTCCATCAAATCGAGGTACAATCACTAAGGGAAAAACATCATGAACATAAGTTTAAAACTTCACGCTCTCCTTAAGGTCTCATCACCCATGCTTCCTTGCCTTGTTCTTTCCCTGAGTATCTGTAAAACATTCACATATACAGGGTGAGATAAACATTATCTCAGTGAGTTTTACCGTAACCCCTCACAATGACTATCGGTCCATTTATTCTTGTTCATTTAATCGTAGTCCATTTAGGTCCTACGTGCATATAGCTTTTCCTGACATGCCATAGTACATCTTCGGTAAAAGCTCTGCCTTTACCGTCAAACCTCTCCACTAGCTTACACTAGCTTCAAACCTTGTGAGGCCTAGGTTCTAGGGCTCATGACTTCCCCTCCCCTAGTATACTAATCAACTGGGTCGTCACCCGCGCTTTGATATAATTTACATATCCTGACTTGATTGAACATTTAGCTCCATGAATAAACAGTCGCTTCAACATTTAGTTCCATGTATAAATAGTCGCTTGAACATTTAGTTCCATGTATAGACAGTCGCTTGAACATTTAGTTCCATGATAGTAAACATAACACATGTTCGCTCACGTGTACTACTTTACGGTTTTTGAAACAATTATGACTTTCAAAAACAATTAACCTTAAACCTTGTAATCATGTTCAAAAACAGAGTATCATTGGTCCAATTACATGAGGGACGGTTGAGTAGATGATTGGAAGAGGTTTGGAACCGAAAGGAGCGGCGAAACGAATTTTTGGCAATCGGGGACTAAAGACTTGGCACGACCCGTGCCAGACATAGCACGACTCGTGCTGCCTGGAAATGCAATTGCAGTTAACCAGAAAGGTTGGCACGACCCGTGCTAGGGGTAGCACGACCTGTGCTGCCTGTACCAGAGTCACAATTCACTTATTTCGTTCCGTTTCGCTTTTCCTATCTCGTCCAATCCGTAACCCGATCAAAATCCAACCTCAAAACAGATAATACCAGACAATATTCCAGTCCAAAACAAGTAACATCAACCAATTTCACAACAATCACACGATACATATTCATTAAATCGTTAAAACGACGCCGAAACGAGACATTTTCGAAAACATATTTCTAGACTCGAATTTCATAAAAACGAAGTTGTACATAATGTTCAAGCAACTAACAACAATCAAAACTCCAATATTAAAAACCCTAAGCGAGTAGAACTCACCGGTCGTGATGAAAATCACGCAACACCCGAGACTTTGAAGTTCAACGACTCCGAAACTTCACGAACTCGTACCAAACGCGTCCAAGACCTCAAAACCGAAACTCACTCACTATGAACATCGAGATCAGCAACTCTGCTTTTCTTTGCTACTGAACTTTCCTTCTATTTGCTTCAAAATACAATGTAGCTTCAATTCTACCCCAATCTAGCCTTCACTTGAACAAGTAAAGTCCCTAAGAGCTTAAAACTCCATTAATGGCCAAGGTGGAGCTTCAAGTTCGAAAATGGAGGATGATGGAAGAGGGAGAATCAGCTATTGTAATTAGCACCACTGGAAAGGGAATTGAAAATGGAGAAGAATGGGTTAGAAATCACCTACATGCATCGAGGTTTCTGGATTAATTCCCTTCTCCTTCTCTTCCTCTTCGCTCTCACGATTTCTTTCTCTTTCTCTCCCTATTCTCTTTTCTATTTTTCTAGTTCCAGCTGAATGATGAGGATGAAGTGAGGGTTATAATGTTTTAATGGGCTGAGGGTTTAAATGGTTGGAAAAGACCAAAACGTCCTTGGCTCTCTAATCCTCATATAATTCTATTTCTACCCCAAAACAATCACATAATTCATACAATCAACAATTAAATGTTGCTTTCACGCTTTTAACATTTCCATGACATGAATTATTATTTTATCGAATAATAATTCGCTAGTTAATTTCTTAAAACGAAATTAACCGAAATTAGGGATGTTACAATCACCCCAACTTTTAAAAATTTTGTCCTCAAAATTGAACAAAACATACCTCATGAAAATAGATACGGATATCTAGCCCGCATGTCGTCCTCTAATTCCCATGTAGCTTCCTCGATCGAAAATCCATCCCAAATTGCTTTGACAATGGGAATTGTCATCGTTCGAAGCGTCTTCTCGCCACGTTCCATGATGTAACTAGGACGAGGTTGAAAAGACAAATCCGGCCTAAGGTCAATCGTCTCGAAACTAAACGGTTGACTCGGATCGGAAATGTATTTCCTTAGCTGAGATACATGGAATACATCATGCAGATTGGACAAAGCTGGAGGTAAAGCAATACGGTAAGCTACTAGCCCAATACGCTCGATAATTTGGAAAGGTCCAATATACCGAGGACTGAGTTTCTTCGCCCGCAATAGTCTACCGATACCAATTGTTGGAGAAACTCTCAAAAATACATGATCACCATACTCAAACTCTAGTGGTATTCTTCTCATGTCCGCATAGCTCTTCTGCCAACCTTCATTCTTTCTCTGATTTGCCGGATCTTTTCGGTTGTCTCAAGAACCAAATCGGGTCCTAATAACCGATCTTCACCGACATCCCAACAACACAATGGCGTTCTGCACTTCCTCCCATACAAGGCTTCAAATGGAGCCATTCCGATACTGGAATTATAGCTGTTGTTATAAGCAAACTCCACCAATGGAAGATGATCCTCCCATTTTCTTTCGTTATCAAGCACACAAGCGCGAAGCATATCTTCTAAAGTCTGAATAGTCCTCTCTGTCTGACCATTTGTCTGCGGATGATAAGCGGTACTAACAACCACTTTTGTTGCCAAAGCTTGGTTTAAAGCTTTCCAAAATCGAGAAGTGAATTTTGGATCACGATCTGACACAATACTTGTAGGAACTCCATGCAAACTCCACCAATGGAAGATGATCCTCCCATTTTCTTTCGTTAACAAAGTCCATAGAAATATCTTCCCATTTCCAGACTGGCACATTCAGCGGCTGTAACTGACCAGCAGGCTTCTGGTGCTCTGCCTTAACCCTTTGACAAGTTAGGCATCGAGTCACAAATTTTGCAACCTCTACTTTCATTTCGGGCCACCAGTACATCTATTTCAAATCCCGATACATCTTGGTAGATCGATCCAGGATGTATGGAATACTGACTTCGATGTGCTTCCTCTAACACTTGCCTTTTGATGTCATCATCCTTTGGCACACAAATCCTACCGTTGAAGCAAATAATCCCATAACTATCTTCGGTAAAATTTGGTAACCTTCTTTGAGCTTTCAACTCTACATCAATTTCTAGAGCTGAGCAAATAGGATTTCTCAATAAACTCAAAATCTGGATATGACTCAACACTAACCGGTTCTTCCCTTGCTTCACATTCAGATCTAAGTCTCTGAAAGACTCTAGCAGCTTCATCTCATGCATCATTAATTCTGCCGCATGAATAGACTTCCTACTCAACGCATCAGCTACAACATTGGCCTTCCCGGGATGATACTTCAACTCGAAGTCGTAATCCTTCAGAAACTCAACCCATCTTCTTTGCCAATTATTCAATTATTTCTGGTCGAACAGATACTTCAAGCTTTTGTGATCACTAAAGACTTCGAAACGAGAACCGTATAGGTAATGTCTCCAAATCTTTAGGGCATACACAATTGCTGCAAACTCTAGGTCATGAGTTGGTTAATTCTCTTCTTGCGGTTTCAACTATCTGGAGGCATAGGCAACCACTTGTTGATTCTGTATAAGAAAACATCCTAAACCCTTCACAGAGGCATCACGGTAAATTTGGAATCCCAGTGACGGATCTGGAAGAATTAGGATCGGAGCAGATGTCAACCAACTTTTCAACTCTCAAAAACTTTCCTCTCAATCGGAACTCCATTCAAACGGCTGACCCTTGCGGGTTAACCGAGTAAGCAGAAGGACTAACTGTGAGAACCCTTCAATAAACCTCCGATAGTAACCAGCTAGACCTAAGAAACTTCTTACTTCGGTCACAGACATTGGTTGTTCCCAATTCAACACTGCTTCTACCTTACTAGGATGGACTGCGACTCCCGACTGAGATATCACATGACCCAGAAACTTTACCTCAGGCATCCAGAAATCACACTTTGAGGGCTTTGCATACAGCTTCTTTTCTCGGAGTACATTCAGAACAATTCGGAGATGCTGAACATGCTCCTCAAGGGTCTTCGAGTACACCAAGATATCATCGATGAACACCACTACAACCTGATCCAGGTACGGGTGGAAGACTCGGTTCATGTAATCCATGAATACCGCGGGAGCATTAGTTAGACCGAAGGGCATCACTACAAACTCGTAATGTCCATACCGAGAACGGAAAGCTGTCTTCGGAATATCTAAAGGTCTCACTTTTCTAAAGCTCTCACTTTTAGAAAACAGTGCAGCACCTCGAAGTTGATCGAGAAAATCGTGTATCCTTGGTAGAGGATACTTATTCTTGATAGTCACCTTGTTCAATTGGCGGTAATCAATACACAATCGCATGCTCCCATCTTTCTTCTTGACAAGCAATACCGGAGCACCCCATTGCGAAGCACTAGGCCTAACAAACTTCTTCGATATCAACTCTTCCAGTTGAGATTTAATTCCTTTAATTCTAAAGGAGGAATTCTATAAGGAGCAATAGAGATTGGCCCCGTGCTTGGAACCAACTCCTTTCGAGAATTCCACCTCACGATTCGGAGGTAAAGAGGAAACTTCATCCGGAAAAACATCCAGAAATTCATTAACAACTTGTACAGAGGACAAATCTAAACCAGTTTCAGTCGATGCAGACAACATAATAACATAAGCTTCCGCACCTTGAAATAATGATTGACTTGCCGATGTGAATGAGATAGTTGCTTCAGAATTTGACTTGGGTAATTCAACTGATTCTGAGGCGAAGCTGTCAGTTCAGTTGAAGCAGTCGACAGTGACATGATTTGCTGCCATCCAGTTCATGCCTAAAACGATGTCCATACCTCTCATAGGTAAACAAATAAAGTCTAAAACGAAGTTTCTGTCTCCTATGGCTAGAAGACAGCTTTGACATAAAGACTGGGTCTGGACGCGACCCTTGGCAGCAGTTAATATAGTTATCGGTTCGGATAGCGGAGATAAGGATAATCCCAACCGGTCAACACATGATTGAGAAATAAAACAATGAGTAGCACCTGAATCATATAATATACTGACGGAGTTATTGAAAAGAGATCACATACCCCTCAGTAGATTATCTGAAGACTTGACTTTCTCAGCATCCAAAGTGTAGATTCTTCCTTGAGTAGATCCTGCACGATCACCTTCACGCTTCTTCTTCGCAGGGCATTGGGTAGCATAATGGCCTTCTTTCTTGCAGTAGTAACAGGTTTTAGACCCAACTTGGCATTCACCACGACGAGGCCTACCACATTTAGAACAAGCACTGAACTTTGAGGAATCTGATGATTGGGCTTGTTTTCCTCTGTTGAAGTTACCCTTTGACTTTGCCTGCGGGGTTGATGACTCGGCCCCCTTCTTCTTTCCTTTCCAATACTCTCTTTTCTCTTCATACATCCTATTGAGATTCGCTTCAGCAACATAGGCCTCTTGCACCAAAGCAGCATAATTGGTCATAGCATAAGAGCTAAGACCTTGGGCAATATCAGCACGGAGACCTGCCTTATACACCTATATCTTCCAGTCATCATTCGGAGCATACCTTTCTAAATGATAGAATTGAGACAACTTCTTAAACTTGGTGGTGAATTCACCCACCGTCATATCACCTTGCCTGAGATTGACAAGTTCTGTCTGCTTACTTAGCTTCATCACCGGAGGAAAGAAATGTCCAATAAACAGTTCTTTGTAGTTAAACCAGGCAATAGGAGTTTCTTGATTCACCATCAGTTCATGAGCATTGGTCCACCAAGTTTGGGCTTCCTCTTCCAGCATGTGAGCTGCAAAGAGTACCTTTTCTTCTTCGCTGCATTGCAGAGTCCTGAAAATTTTCTCCATAGAGTCCAACCAGTAATGAGATATCATCACATCCAGTCCTCCCTTGAAACTTGGGGGATTCATCCTTTGAAAACGGAAATAAGCTCTATTCGGATCTTTCGGAAGAGGCTGCACATTGGGCTGCTGATGAGCCTGTTGTTGCATTTGCAACATATCCTGCATCATCTTTTGCCGATTCTCAATTACATTCTGCATCCACTCCTGATGAGGATCAATGGGTAGGTTTCTCGTACCTCTTCCAGCCATGATTCTGCGAAATATGCACAAAGTATTAAGTTGATCAGGCTCAATGTCTAATAGCATACTAAGAAGAATCAGACTTAGAAGACGCAAAAGATTCTTAACATCTAAGTCCGACTAGATCGAACCGCTTTGATACCAAAATGTAACACCCTAATATTTCTATCAAGTTGAAATGATAAGATGCACGAAATGACATACATCAGAGTAATATTTCCTGTTTCAGATATTGAACAAAACTAAAAACTCTTAACATAATCCAAAATCAAGAGGCATACATAGCTCAAGAATTCTAAATTATAACCAAGTACTATGTCCTTCTTACTAACAACTCCTATTGTTCAATATCCAACAACATGAAATTAGCGGAAACGATTATTAACTAGTAGCTAGTACAAGTCATCAAATCGAGGTACAATCACTAAGGGAAAAACATCATGAACATAAGTTTAAAACTTCATGCTCTCCTTAAGGTCTCATCAACCATGCTTCCTTGCCTTGTTCTTTCCCTGAGCATCTGTAAAACAACAACATATAAAGGGTGAGATAAACATTATCTCAGTGAGTTCTACCGTAACCCCTCACAATGACTCTCGGTCCATTTATTCTTGTTCATTTAATCGTAGTCCATTTAGGTCCTACGTGCATATAGCTTTTCCTGACATGCCATAGTACATCTTCGGTAAAAGCTCTGCCTTTACCGTCGAACCACTCCACTAGCTTACACTAGCTTCAAACCTTGTGAGGCCTAGGTTCTGGGGATCATGACTTCCCCTCCCCTAGTATACTAATCAACTGGGTCGTCACCCGCGCTTTGATATAATTTATATATCCTGACTTGATTGAACATTTAGTTCCATGAATAAACAGTCGCTTGAACATTTAGTTCCATGTATAAACAGTCGCTTGAACATTTAGTTCCATGATAGTAAACATAACACATGTTCGCTCACGTGTACTACTTTACAGTTTTTGAAACAATTATGACTTTCAAAAACAATTAACCTTAAACCTTGCAATCATGTTCAAAACTAGAGTATCATTGGTCCAATTACCTAAGGGACGGTTGGGGAGATGATTGGAAGAGGTTTGCAACCCAAAGGAGCGACGAAACAAATTTTTAGCAACTGGGGACAGAAGACCTAGCACGGCTCGTGCTGCCTGGAAATGCAATTCCAGTCAACCAGAAAGGTTGGCACGACCCGTGCTAGGGGTAGCACGACCCGTGTTGCCTGTAGCAGAGTCACAATTCGCTTATTTCGTTCCGTTTCGCATTTCCTATCGCGTCCAATCCGTAACCCGATCAAAATCAAACCTTAACACAATTAATACCAGACAATATTCCAGTCCAAAACAAGTAACATCAACCAATTTCACAACAATCACATGATACATATTCATTAAATCGTTAAAACGACGCCGAAACGAGACATTTTCGAAAACACATTTCTAGACTCGAATTTCATAAAAACGAAATTGTACATAATGTTCCAGCAACTAACAACAATCAAAACTCCAATATTAAAAACCCTAAGTGAGTAGAACTCACCGATCGTGATGAAGTTCAACGACTCCGAAACTTCACGAACTCGTACCAAACGAGTCCAAGACTTCAAAACCGAAACCCACTCACTATGAACTTCGAAATCAACAACTCTACTCTTCCTTGCTACTGAACTTTCCTTCTATTTGCTTCAAAATACAATTTAGCTTAAATTCTACCCCAATCTTGCCTTCACTTGAACAAGTAAAGTCCCTAGGAGCTTAAAACTCCATTAGGCCAAGGTGGAGCTTCAAGTTCGAAAATGGAGGATGATGGAAGAGGGAGAATCAGCTATTGTAATTAGTACCACTAGAAAGGGAATTGAAAATGGAGAAGAATGGGTTAGAAATCACCTACATGCATCAAGGTTTCTGGATCTTCCCTTCTCCTTCTCTTCCTTTTCTCTCTCACGATTTCTTTCTCTTTCTCTCCCTTTTCTCTTTTCTATTTTTCTGGTTCCAGCTGAATGATGAGGATGAAGTGAGGGTTATAATGTTTTAATGGGCTGAGGGTTTAAATGGTTGGAAAAGACCAAAACGCCCTTGGCTCTCTATTCCTCACATAATTTTATTTCTACCCCAAAACAATCACATAATTCATACAATTAACAATTAAATGTTGCTTTCACGCTTTTAACATGTCCATGACTTGAATTATTATTTTATCGAATAATAATTCGCTAGTTAATTTCTTAAAACGAAATTAACCGAAATTAGGGATGTTACAACTTTGGCTATGAAAACGCCATCAACATAAGCAAGTGTGTTGTCAGACTATGTGTACTACAACGATACGTTCAGGCTTGTTCTCAACTTGGAAAACACACACATCTGTTGGTTTTATATCATTTTCTCTTTGGAAATCCAGCCATCCATCTGTTTGTAAATTCAACCAGCATATTTATGATAAAGATGAAGAAACCCTAATTTTATTTGGGATCCATGTCACAATATAAATTAAAAAATAATGATGTGGTAAATCTTGAAAGGATATATATCTGACACATCAGCAATTGTTAACTGAGTGATTAACCCAAGGACCAAAATAAAAAAGTCTGCATTTACATGGATTTATTTTTTAAAAAATTGCAGGGGATTAAAACCGAATTTCTCATATTTGAAGAGACCAAAAACATATTTAAAATATCGAAAAAATTATTATTATAATAATAAATTTATTGTTGTCAAAAAATAATAAATTTATTAATTAATAATTCTCGGTGGTTACACAACACTTATCTAACAAAACTGTTTTTTGACTCAGGCAGAGGACTGCAGATAGGCTTGTTGCAATCAAGTGGATCAAGAAACAATGACCATAATTAGTTTTGTAGATAACAAATTTTATTCGAGAAAAAATTATTTCTAATGTGTTTTTCTAGTATGCATAACTTATATTATATTCTACAAAAATAACGTAGAATAAAAACAGGTTAGCAATGCACATCATCTGCTCTCTTTATATAGTGATTCCCATCTAGTGAAAGATTATCTATTCCTACAGAGCTCTTCAGGTTCAAGGCTCTCTAAAAGTGCTTCTGGTTGACTTTCAGAATGAAGCGTCAAGTCCAACAGCATCTGTTGAGTTCATGCCAAGATTTCTCAAGCGTATGGTACTCACTGTCTAGAGACTTCAACACATTAAATGAGATATTTATAATCTATAATAATACAAAGTAAAATGCCTCTATGGGCATTTTATCCTAGGTGTCATTCATAGGTGAACTTAACCAAAAACTAATTAATGCAAATCCTAATTGGCATCCTATTTGGCATCTATAAAATACTATAAATATAAATTAAAAAAACAATTTAACAATAACGTATTTTTAGAGGTACCAAAAGAAATAAAAGCATTAAATAGTATGAATACAATTTAAAAACAATTTTAAAAAGACAAAAAGTAACGTATGATTTCCAATTCAGATTTTAAGTTGTAATTGCAATCATCCCAAACAATTTAAAAATAATAAGTTCCTTGTGTGACAGTTACAAAACAATACTCCTTTATTTTTATGACAATAAACAATACTCCTAACAATGCTAAACAATTTAAAAAAAATTTAATACTCAAAATTTTAAAAAAACTTATGGCGCAAATGCAATCATATTTCAAAATTTTCAACAATTTATTTGGTGTAATTTTCAAAGTTTTGGCGAAATTTTTAAATTTCATTTTCAAAGTATTTGCATACAATACAACTAACATCTAGATTTACAATATAAATAGCCTCCATTGGTATGTCAACAAACCATCCTACATATTTTAGTCTCTTCACTTTTACACATTAGCTATTTTTTTCTTCTGTACTCCTGTTTTTTCTTAGAAAAAAATGGAACTAGGTGCTGAAATGGCTGTTGATTTTCTATTTCCTCACAATGTCAACCTGAATGCTCTACACCATGTTGGAACAAATGTATATCCAATCTTCATAAAGTTTCTCCAATTCGTTTTTGATTTCCAGTCGTATTTTTTTCAGTTATTGGTGAAACATATCTGATTCCCAAATTTAATTTTTTTAATCGCATTTGTAATTTTTAAACATATTTCCAATCATATTTTTTAATCGCATTTGTTATACCATGTTGGAACACTATATTCTTATTTTTTAAACTAATTAAATTTTGCTTTTGTCTTCCTCAGCTATCAAACATACCTGATCTTTTTAATTTTGAAATTGTCACAGGGCTCTCCTAATATAGTCATGGCCCATATTGACAAAGTCATTTCTGCTAACAAGTGAACTAAATCTTTTCAAATAAATTGATCACTCATGTTCCGTTGGCATCTCCTAAATTGTCACAAGATTCGTTGGCATTTTTTTAACTATTTTTTGTTGTTTATAGGTATCAAACTCATCTTAAAGTAGTCGATCACTCAAGTTCGGGTGTCTTCATCTTAAAAGACTCTGTTGCTTTTCATTCTCATGAAAAGCATCTCACTGATGTAAATGGAGAATTTCGTATGGCTGATTTCAGCAAAAGGTCGTATCTTTTTAAGATATGTTGCCCCTGCAAACAATCAAGTGATTATGATAACAAATATATTGTTTTTTTTGACAAAGATAACAAATATATTGTTAACAACTTATGTATGGATGAGGATATAATCGACCAGTTCCAATACAAAATGAATATAGAGGTAATAATTTTGTTAAATAAATTATGTAAAACACTACTAATTATTTAAATTGCCAATTATTCTATTTTAACCAATATACATTCTTAGCATATATTACTGGCTTTTGTTTTTTTATTTACTTGAGTATCTTTGCTATCGTGCATCGTTCACTAAGACCATTTCGTCAACACTTATGCATACTTTGCGGGAATTTCTTACTATCTTTTAAAAACATTCAGTTAAATATTAATTAACATTAACACCAATTATCCACCATTAAATAATTTAAACTTTAAAATTTTAAAATTTTAAAATCTCAAACAATTTTGAAAACAATTTAAAATGTAACGTATGATTTCCATATTCAGATTATAAGTTGTAATTGCAATCATCCCAAACAATTTAAAAATAACGTATGATAGACGTAGTTGTGGAAAATTAAAGAAAAACTGTGAATTAACAATTAATCACTTATTTTTTCTTTAATTGGTAAATGTTTGTAGATTTACAAAAAAAGTAATGATTAATTTACTATCCCGTTCTTTGTGTTTAGTAAAAAACGTTAACTATATTTGGTGCAATAGTAATTTACTTTTCCACATAAATTTTGTAATTCATTTTACTGAATTACCCAATACTTTTGACAATATGATGTTAATTATTCCTCTTTTTTTAATATTGTGTAAGACTTAATAGGTGTGCTGACTTCTTAGCCAAGGAAGGTTCCCACTCGATGTGCAATGTTGCTTGGGATCTGTTTACCGTGGTTTTTGGTAAAATGAGTCTCGAGGCTGATTATCCTAGGTGTCACTCATACAACAATTTGAGAAATAATAATTAATGCATTCACACAATTAATTTACATTTAAAAAAAGTATGATAAAACAAAAAAAACTTCTGAAGCCGAATTATAAAAATTCAAATAATGTTAATAATTCATTTATAAAAATTTCCCTAACAAAATTTCATTTAAAACATATTAAAAACTATCACAATATAAAATTAATAAATTGCTATACCAGTTTAATAATATTTAATTTTAAATAATACAAAGTAAAATGTTTTTCAAGACCACTAATCCTAGGTGTTAACTTTACAACAATTTGAGAGAAAAATAATAATGCTAATTAAGTTTTATTTTTTAAAAAAAAATTGATTAATAATCAATAGTAATGAAACTCAACTTAAAAGAAATTTCATTTTCAAACAATTTTCATACAACTACTTATATAAATAGGCTTTGTTCGTAGGTTAACAAACCATTATACAGTTAGTGCTCTTATCTTTTACACGTCTTCTTTTTTCCTGTAGTTCTTTTTGGCACATAATGGAATTCAATGCTGAAATGGCTGTTGATTTTCTATTCTATTATAGAAATGTCAACCGGAATGCACTACATCATTTTAGAACAGGTGTATATCAAATTTTCTAAAATGATTTTTTCGACCTTTTTTTTGAGCTATCAAAAAAATCTGAACTTTTTGTTGTGATTTTATAACACGACTAGCGTTAGACTTAGTATTAGTTTTTCTACTATATAAAACATCTATTGTAAAGTAAAATACTGAAGGTATAAAAACTATCGTATTTTGTTCAGTTAAAAAAAGAATAATTTACTATTAATATTTGTATGTTATATTTAAATTTAACAATAATATTTTTTAACATAAATATTTAAATTTTACTATATCTTATAATTTCTGTATTTTAAACAATAGGTTGATTATATGTATAAGTAATTAATTTCATTTATCACAGAAAAAATCTTGGTCATTTATCAAGAAAAATCACATGTCTGAATACAAAGTAAACAGCTATGCTAAGATAAAAGTCTTTGTCTATTTTTTGTGGTTATCGCATTTTAATAAAAACATATTCACTTTATGAAGATTGTATTTATATTTATCGTAAATTATGTCTCATACCTCCCAAAATATTTTTTGTGGGTCTAGGTATATTTGTTTGTGAATTTATATTGTTTGTGTCTATATATTCACTTTTTTTTTGACCAAATATATATTCACTTTTAAATGTGCAAGCTATATGTGTTTTTCCAAAAATAGAATTGATATCAACTGTAAAAGATAAAATAATTTATTTTTAGTACACTAATTTACTCCATAAGCATTTATATTAATAATTTCACCATCATGTTATTCACACAAATTTTTTAACGAAAACATAGTATAGTATCCCGGGCATCGCACGGGTTACATACTAGTACTATCTAAAGTATATAAAGATATGGTATGAGGAATTATTGAGATAGCCCAAAAAAGATTGCCTTGGATTGAAATCCGTGTCGTACAAGTGTCGCCGCTGGTACATAGTGTGTATGGAAAACTAAGTCTTGCTAGAGTTACATTGTATGATATTAGGGGCATTTAATATGTTTGTCTCTAATGAAGAAACACTAAACCAGAAAGTCCAATGGGTCGATTTCAACACCTAGTAAGCCATAACAGAACTTTTTCAACAACATAGTATAAGAGCTATATTCAGAATCAAGTGTGCACCAAAACAAGAAAGAAAAGAAAACAAGTTAGAAAATCAAAGAAATATTTGAAACAGTAGTTGTTGCATTATAAGCGTGATAAATTCAAAAGCACCAAAGTATTCTGAAGCCCACAGATTCAAGAAAAAAAATTCTATATTTCTTATAAAGGCTTTCATTTGTAAACCACTTTTGTTAAAACTGTGATTTTATTTTCATTCTACCTCTGATTTTGTAAAAGTCCCAGTAGTGGATTTTTCCTTAGAGGCTGAGGTGTAGTTGTTTTAAGAAACTGAGAGTTTAACCAAGGTTGATAGATAAACTCTTGCCATTGTAAAACCTATTTTAGTAGAAATTCGTCGAGTGTTTTGAAGGGAGTGGAACAGCTTCCAGTGGTAGTGAACCGAGATAAATTTTGTTCTGCCATTTACTTTAAGTTGTCTTACCTTACTTGAACTAACAATGTTTTCTAATATGGTATTAGAAAACTAAGTTTGCAAAAAGATTTTACAAAAACTCTATTCAAACCCCCCACTTTCTAGTGTTTTTTGTAACATCCCCAATTTCGCTAATTTAAATTATTTAAATTAGCAAGAGGTCAAGATGATTAATTAGCATTATTGATTAATTATGATATGGTGAGTTAATTGGAATTTTAAGCAAATAGGAGCACAGGGGTATTTTCATCTTTTCCACACATTAATGAGTTTCGGCTAAACCATCCTCCACAGAACATAACTATATGCAATATGTGATTATTGTATAAGTATTGTGTGATTAAAATTGACTTAAGAAGAAATTAAGGAAGTTTAAGCCAAAATTGGACATAAGGGCACTGTGGTCATTTCGCCCCTTTTAAGTGAATTCCAGCTGAACCAAAACAAAAACACCACACCTCCATTAGAGAGGAGAGGTAGAGAGCTAGAGGAGGAAGAAGGAAGGGGATCTTCCACACCCCTTGATGCATGCTTGATCTTTGACCACCATTCTTCACCATTTTCCTTGCTCTTCCCATTGATACCACACACATCTTCCTCCTTCTCCAAAACACCATTTTCGAATTCTAGCAAGCTTGGACATCCATGGAGTTCTCATCTTGCAAGTTGATGTCAAAACACCAAAAGTGAAGTTTTAAGCCTTGCATGTAAGTTTGAAGCAACACTAGTGTGCATTACCACCCACATTTCGAAATTGCTAGAGAGTATGTGTAGCTTGGTTCTGTGTTGAGTGTTTGGAATCCATTTTGGAGCTCAAATTCGTGGTCATGAATGGTTGAGATTGAAGATACAAGTTCAACAAAAATTTCAGCTGGAAAATCCGTAGGAACCCTCTTCGGTATTTAATTAATATCTCTCTGTACACAACTCGGATGAACATGATTCTTGATGATTCAGAAACTAGACACGAAATGATTCGGATTAGGCACAAGAATGAACCGAGTTCATTTAGTATGGTTGAAGAAAAAGGAATTTCAAGTTTCAGTTTTTGTATTAGAGTCAGTTTTAACCCAGCCCCTTGTTTTCGTGATAGCTATCTGAGTACTGGGTGTATGCGCTTGAAACCGGAACCATATGAAACTAGATAAAATTATCTACACAATGGGCACTGGTTTGAAGGGTTTTGGCCACGATTTGACCAAGATACGCGTGTTACGAAACTGCTCGCTGATGCTGGAAAACGGATGTGGAATTGGAAATGTTGGTTCCTCAAATTTCGGATCGAATCGCCAAAGTTCGAGAGACGCCAATTCCGTAGTCAAGGAGGAAGTTCAGTAGCTGGATTTGTGTTGGTTGCTGTTCCGAAGTTCAGTTTCGAGTATCGGACGAGTTCGGTGCGAGTACGTGATTACGGAGATTGTTCGAGAGGTTACGGTTCGGTCATTTCGTGTGAGGACGTGATTTCTCACTAGGTCGTCAAATCGGCGAGTTCTATACTCGCTTAGGGACGTTTTGTTGTCGAGTCATGTTATTTTCTGAAATGATATTATGGAAAATCCGCTTTGTGAAAACTTAACGAAAACGTTTTTATTGAAAAACCGTAAATCGCATAATTGCTCGAATTGATTGGATTGTTAATTTATGATATATGTTGATTGATATGTGGATTGTTTGGCTGGATAATATTCTCTTTTTGAAGGTTGATGAGTTAGGTATCGATCGGAACGGAGTTTGGACACGAAACGGATTCGAAAATGGCTCGAAATGGCATTTCAGCAAGTCTGTGAGACAGGCACGGAACGTACGCCCAGCGCACGGGTCGTGCGTATGCTTCTTTCAGCATTTTAGAAATGTGTTCAAAGCCTTCCTAATTGATTCCAAAACCCATCCTAATCCCTTCCCAAAGTTATACGATGACAATATAACCGTAATTCATCGAAACTACTTGTGTTTGGATCATTGTTATGTTCACGCTATTTTTAAGAACGACCCTTGTGGTCCATGGTTTTATGAACGGCCCAATGCGGGTACATAGAATGTGTTATGAATTTGATTGTCATGCTATGATTGTGATTGAGATAAGCTTATGCCATGGATATTGCTTAATGTGATTGATGTATTGTGCTGGACTGGCTGGATTATTATCAGGATAAGTTAGAAGAGTAAACCTTAGTAAGCTGTGTGAGATCACCTAATAATAAGGTCATGTTAGTACAAGATTAAGTTAAGTACAAGTTCACTGTTAAGCATAAGCTCATGGTTTGAGTAAGTTCATTGTTCACTGATCACGGTTCACGGTTTACTGTTCATTGGTTATTGTTCATCGTTCACTGTTCACTGCTCATTGTTCATGGTATATATAATGTATATTAAATACAAGAGGAAAAGGGTGACGACCCTTAGAGGATTAGCATACTAGGGGAGGGGAAGTCATGAGCCCCAAAACCTAGACTCAAGAATGTTTCCCCCACTAGAAATAGCGGGATGGGTTCACCAAAGTCAAGAAGTGCCTATAAAATAGGTAGACTGAGGTGTTATGCTAAAATCATGGAACAAAATATTGTATGCTTCATGTGTCGCTTAGGAGGGCCATGAGCATAGAGGATACAAGAACCTAATATATTTCCACGTGGTTGCTTTTTAGGGCTACGAGTTCAAAGTAAAACATAATGAACCGCTAGAGTTAGTAAGGGGTCTCGATAGGACTCACTGAATTAATGTTTATCTCATCCTTCATATTTGTGGTTTTTACAGAGAAGCAGGGAAAAGCAAAGGCGACTAAGCAAGGTTAGCTGGTGCGACTCATGGAACTATTGGAAATTGGATTTTCGCTTAGCCCTTTGTATTTTATTTAGTTATGTCACCGATTGTATAACTTTCATTGTTTAAAGTTGTAAAATCGTTTCCGCTACTTTATGTTTTGAGTATTGAACACCAGGATTATGTTCAAGTCTTAAGTTTTGAAACTTAAGCAATTTCAGGAAGTTTATGAGGTTCAGAGAACCATTTGATATGTATTATCGAAAGTTTTAGTTGTGTTCAATATTTCAATAACAGGAAGTTACTCTGATGTATGCCATTTAGTGCATTTCGGTGATTCTACATGTCAGAATTTATCGGGGTGTTACATGCTATATTGTACTTTAGAGAGTGAAAGAGCTACTAGCTTTGATCATCAGATGACTATGCATACTGCTTCTTTAGAGTGGATGCTTCTTGTAGAGGAAACACTTGTTGAGGTGTCATACCCCAATTTTGTCCGGCTAATTCAAAGTTTATCAAAAAATAAAAAATATTACTTGTCTGCTTTTTAAAATTTTTATCGTTGGGACGAGTCATTTGGTGCTCGTTAACAGTTTTGCGTCATTTTTATTGTTGTTAGTAAAACTTATTTACTTTTTATTGCAAATAAAAAAAAGAATTAAAATATGTTTTTATATAGAATTAAAAATCAAAGTTACAAATATACATTACAATTTAAATTGTAAATCAGAATTAAAAATAATATAGTGTCATTTGATGCCTTTTTTAGAATTAGAAATAAGTCCTTTTAGGCATTTCTTGCTTTTTCCATTTTTGACCAAAGTTAAAATAGCCTGCTCCACGCCACTGCCTGCTGTTTGCTATCAGCAGTGTACCTTTCTCCATTCTTTTACACAAACACACCCCCATACGCATAGAAACATAAAATGCACAACAGTTTATCTGCTGCCACATCTCATAGTCTCTATAGAAGCACACATATGCACACACAAGCACCAATTTTACAAGCTTGCTTCAGCAACCTCCACGCCACCCTCTCTGCACACACCACACATCTTTGCACATAAAAAATACACATCAGTTTCTTGGCCTCTCTCTCACAGCCTTACACAACATACCACAAACATCATTCCTCCCCTCTATAAAAGGGTCGATGGTCAGCACTACAAAGGGGGGGGGGGGGGAGGACAGTAGAAAAATCAAAAGGGAATAAGAGAAATGTAGAGGGAATTGGGAGAAGGAAAAAACAGCAACAAGGGGGGCTGGGAAACAAAGAAAAATAAAATACTAAACACACACAACATACACAGGAGAAAAAAATCAAAAAAAGAGAAAGCAATGTAAATAAAAGGGAGGGGGCGCACTGTAGGAGAAAAAGGAAGTTAACCACAAGTCCACAACACCATTGTTGACAACAACACATACAGTGGAAAAATTTGAAGAAAAATAGAGAGAATGAAAGAGGGGAAAGAAGAAAGGGGGAGAGCACAACCACCACTACACTCTCCATGGCTCCTCTCTCTCAACCGCTCCTCTCTCCCAACCGCCCCTCTCTCCTCAAAATCGCACCATCATCCTCCATCTCTCCTCAAAAACCGCCACCATCTCCGGCAACTTCGCCCTCGTTGTCCCCCTCCACGCCGTCGCAGCTGTCACGGTCACCATCGTGACCCTCCATCACGACTTCTCTCTCCGGCAACCCTTGTCTCTCCCTCTCTTCATTTTGCTTCTGTGTGAAATCGCTTTTCCTCTCTATCCTTTTGTGTACTGGAAACAGCGCTAGAAGAAAGTCACAAATTAAGGTTATGTGCTAAACTATCTCATATAAACGTATGGTGGGCTTGGGTTATATATTTTTTAGAAACATAGATTACTAATTGCTACCCCCATATTTAATAAACACAGCATCCCAAGCCATAACTCAAAACCTTAAAAATGCACCCCACCTCTGTTCTCGCACCCCCTCTCATTTCTCATATTAGGTACTTTGGTTTTGCCACTTGGGCTTGTATTAGTTTTCTGGTACTGTTTGCACCCCTCTTTTCACGATACAACCCCTACAGCTAACTGCACCCCTAGTTTACTGATACAACCCCTACAGTTACTTTACACCCCTATTTACTCATTCCACCCCCTTTGTTATTTTACACCCCTGTTTTACTCACATACAACCCCATTTTGCTTTTTATTTTATTCTCTTAAAAGCCCATAATGCTATTTACACCACTTGTTTTACTTCAACATCCCCCTCATCATTTTTGCATTCTTCTCAAAGATTCATCTCCAAATCTCTAGAATCAAGCTCAAGGTTGAAGGTTAAAGAATAAATTCAAGTGGATTAGCACTCATTCATATTATTTCTTGCTTATTTAGCTTGGAGTTAAGGTATATTCTTGAATCTTAGCATCATCATCAAAGTTTTAGCATCAAAATATAGCTCTTTAATTCGTTTTTGCATGCTAAGCATTTCATTACATTTAGAGTTACATCTTATGTAAATCTGTTAGAATAATTGTTGTTGTTGAAGGAAAAATACATCTCAATCATTAATATTTTGGATCCCGGCTACTCTTTTGAATTCATTTGTGCCTATCACTTCCTTGTCTACTCTCATGTGGAATCATTAATACTTGGATAGGCTCATTCCTTGCATTGCATCTTCCACTAGATGTGCATTTAGATTCCCTTGCGTTTTGTAGAAATATTTGAGCATGGTTCTCGCCTAGCATCTTCCACTAGATGTGCATTTAGGTTCAATCTTGCCTACTCTTATATTTTTGCTTAATGCCCAATTCAAGTTTCTTCTTTGCCTATTTATGTGTTGTGGTCTAACATGTGTAGTCTAGGCTAATATTTGCTCAAGAATTCAAGTGAGATTGTTGCTTGCCTAAGGATTCGATTTGCATTCATTACTTTCTTTCCTAAATAGTTTAGCATGAAAATGGTGACTAGTGACAATCACCCATAACCTTTGTTAGTTTGGTTGTCCTAAGAGCCTAAATTTCAAAAAAAGGATGTTTTCATATGCATAAGCTACTAGTGATAATCACCCATAATCTTTGTTAGTTTGATTATCCTGAATGCTTTCAATTTCAAAAGATATTTTCCTAAGCATCAAAAGTCATAGCAAGTGTTAGTGATGATCACCCATAACCTTTGTTAGTTTGATCATCATGAGCGCCCCTCACTTTTCAAAACCAAAGCAAAAAGACTTTCACTTTCAAGGCTCGTTAGAACTACGTCGCTTTGATTCCCATTTGGGATACGTAGGAGCGAGTCACATTCTCGTCAAGCGCAACCATAAAAAGTTTAGCATTTGCATAATGAAAAGAAAAGAGCTATTTTCATAACAAAAAAGAATCACTTTCGCAAACCAAGATCATTTTCAGAATAAAAACCTTTTCCTTCCTAAAATCATTTTCAACCCATCGTCGCTAGTGGTTAATCAGAACCTTTGTTCGTCTAGCCATTGGTGGCGATGTCTTTTTCCCCAAAGAACAACAAGCGATGATCACTCATAACCTTTGTTAGTTTGATCATTCGTGCCAATCAATCTCTTTCGAAAACTCCTTTCAAAAGAACAAATAAAAACGAGTCACTACTAATAGTCAATCAGAACCTTTGTTCGTCTGACTGGCGGTAGTGACTCTCATTTTCAAGAGTACTTAGCGGTGATTACCCATAACCTTGGTTAGTTTAATCATTCACTAAATGCTCGTCCTATTTCGAAAACTCACTAAAAGGATAAAAGACAAAAACCCTTTTTCAGGACAAAGAAGAACTACGTAGCTTTGAGTTCTCCATCGCACCGGGAGATACGTAGGAGCGGGCCTCGTCCCGTCAAGCGCTTTTTCTAAAAAAACCATTTTCCCCCTTTTTCATAATAAATAAAGATTTTCATTAAGAATTTTGCAATAAGAAGTAGAGAGGCAAAATTAAGTATTTTCAAGTCAGCACACTAAAACCACACATTTAATTAAAGGTTCCCTCTCAGTAGAGAGGACGTGTGGGGTGCTAACACCTTCCCTGCGCGTAACCGACCCCCGAACCCTATTCTCTAGTTTCAAGACCAATCGCTTTCCAAAAAAGGTTTTCCTAATATTTTCCTTAATAAATATTGGTGGCGGCTTCATTGTCTTAGGAAAAGTTGTGAACGAGGAAGGTTCTCCCTCGGGGACTTTTTCGGGCGCAACAGCTGGCGACTCCGCTGGGGAGTAAAAAAACATTTTTTCAAAAGTGGGTCAAGCCTAATTAATTAAGTGTGTGGTTTGTGTGATTGATTCGAACATCTTGCTTTGCCTCTATTCTTCTTCTTCTTCATAAGCATGTTGCATCCATATGCATTCTTCTTCTATGTTTGCTTCTGTTTAAATAATAGATAGTTACTTCTATTGTTGTCGGCACCCTAGATTAGTGCATTGTTGTCGGCACCCTAGATTAGTTGTATTTGATTGGTATTGAACCCTAGGGTAGACGACATGTTATTGCTTTCTATTGTCTGGACTGTTCTGGATTTTCATTTGCAGGTGGGGTAGTTTTTTTTTAAGGAAATGCCCTTTCGCACACACACACACTTGTACCTTGAGATTATATGATTAGAGAAAAAGACCATAACCCAGGTCTATTAGGATACCATACGATGAGTGGATTCGAGTAGTGGGAGCCCATCAGGACCTTTGTCCTTTTGGCTGCTCGCGAAAGTTTCAATCAGAGTTGTGCTCTTTTATGATGCTTCGTATCTAGCAGTTTGCTGCATTTACGGGGATTTTCATGAGAGGGACTGTGGCTCTGATGGCCTTTGTGAGGGTGTGAATAGAGCTACATGAGAAGATTATCCCTAAAATACCTTAGATCATAGGTTCTACCCCTTTTAGGTCACAAGGGCTTTCCAAATTGTGTGTTGCATCGTTGCATTCAGTTCAATCAATTTTTTCCTTCCAAATTTTTGAAAATCAAAAAAAATATGCTTTCCCTTTTCAATAAACGCCTATATGAGGTGGCATATAGTGTGAAAATTTTCAAATCACCACCTGTAAATATCCTCTTTCTGCAAAAACACAGAAAAGAAGTATCCTTGCATCATTGCATCATTGCATCACTGCATCATTGCATCATTCGCATTGCATAAAATTCCAATTTTGAAAAACCATTCATCTTGCATTCCCTTTCATTACATAAAGATAAAACAAAAAACAATTATCATCTGCATAGCATAAGCATTTCATTTATAAAATCCTCGTCGAGTTCATCCAAGACGAGGCATTCATGCATAAGCATTTCTTTCAAAAAAAAGATACACAGTAGAACTACGTAAGCTTTGATTCCTCATTACAATGGGGATACGTAGGAGCGGGTCATACCCCGTCAAGCACATTCTTCTAAAACCTCTTTTTTCCAGTAAATCATTTGCATCTCCAAATAATTTTCAAAATCATGTTCCAAAACTAAAAATGAAAAAATGAAAGGTTTCCAATGCATGCATCTTCTCTAAACAAAGAAAAAATAGAAAAGCTCTTCGTGTAAAAGCTCAATGAGTAAAAGTGCACCTTCGAATGACGAAGGGTAATATCTCAAATTTGTTTGTGCACTACAAATTTGAGATGTTACTCTACGGTATCGGGGCACTTTGACCCTATTAAGTGGGGTTTGTTTTCAAATAAGAGAATAAGTTTGAGTTAACCAAATGTCGAAGCATTTCAGTATATTGCGTGAAGTATTGAGTCAGGATCCACTCAATGTTTCATGCAAGTTACTCAGAGTAACGACAATTGGTTGTCTCACGTCATCATTCGCATACATCCTTGCATTACATAAAACAAAATTTTCAAAAAAAGCAAAAAGCAAAACCTTCAAAAAAAAATCATCATAGTCTTTTCTTTTACCGGGCTACATGAGGTGATGTTCCCAAAATTTCAGTCACCAAACTCGAAAAAATGTTTTCATCTTATTTTTCATATGCATGTCAAGTCGCATTATCGCCGTCATTTTCATATAAAGACATCATTTGCATGGCATAAAACAAAAACTTGATAAAATTCATACATGCATTTTTCTCAATCTCATTTAGGTTTGTCAGGAGTGCATTCTCCGCACGTGTGCGTTTCCATTCACTAAGGCTTTTTCCCCTAATTTTCTCGAAAGATCCAAAAAATCGTGTCTTATTAGGAGCGCGTCTCATGCATTATTGTTTCTCTTTTCACACATCATGAAAAAATAATACATCAACCTCTCATTTTGCATGCGTTTCCATTCAATAAAGATCATGTCTTTCCACGCATTTTTTTAAAAAAAAAAAAAATCATTGTGAGCATCATGCATTTCATTCCACAAAAATGTCTCATCATCAAATTTATTCAAAATGTAGCATTCATGCATCTTTCAAAAAAGGAAGGGGTGTTGGCATTTCATACTTGGCCTTGTCTCTAAAAAAAATCATCATTTAAAAAAAAAGGAGCATCATTCCTACATCTTTCATCATTCAAAAAAAAGGGAGGGGCATTGACATTTCATACCTTGTCTTGCCTCTATAAAAGAAGCATCATTCTTGCATCATTCATCATCCAAAGATGCATTGGCATTTCATATTTTGTCTTGCCTAAAAAGAAAACATCAAAAACAAAAAAAAAACTTTTAGAATAATCACACTTTTCAAGTGAATATGCTTTCATGCAAACATCATAATGTTTTCATCCATGCATTGCATGCAACAAAAAAGTTGTGAGGAGAAGCGAGACGTTCTTGCGAAACAATTATCCTTTTTGAAAAAGTTTATCCTTACTTGGTTGCAAACTCAAGGTGTTCCAAGGCACTCAGTTTTTCAAATCAATAGCTCATTTGCATTTTTTTCAAAAGCACTGCATCCCATCCATTCTATGACAAAAGACTGAAATAGTGTATCAAAGAAAAAACAAATTTTTAACTGATGTTAACTCTCTGTGAAGCATTCTTCTAATGAGCGTGCATGCTATGAGTACATTCTCTTGTTTGAGTCCGTTGGTTTTCCTCCCTTACCACAGTTTCCCGTCCAAGTCTAGTCCCGCCCCGTCCATCCATAAAATGCATATTCTCCCCATCAGTGCGTATTTGACTTTTGGTTCATTCTAATGCTTTAAGTCCTCCATGCTGGGGCAAGTCTGTGATCATTAATTCCCCTTGATTAATATCATATTCCTTCAGTGCAAGTCTCTCAAAAAAATAATAATAACAATAATAATAATATAATAAACAAGAAAACAAGCTCGCTAGGTTGAAAACCCGCAAAGGGCGGCCTAGGCAAAAAGGAGCGCCCGGTGGACTGAAAACTCGCAAAGAGCGGTCCAGGCAAAAATTAGGGCACAAAAAAAAGAAAAAGAGCAAACACATGAAGATAGATAAATTATTGTTCTAAAGTTAAGTCTTATAGAAATAAGCAATCGGGATTTGAAATGAAGTTTGGCCATCTCCTCAAAAACCCCAAAATCCCAGAAAGTCCCTTTCCTACCCACCTCGAGCCAAGAAAAACCAAAATCCAAAAATCACCCTAGACAAGGATCACCCCAAATAAAAAAACAGTGCATCACTTTTTATCAGCTCACCCGAGTCAAAGAAGGAAAAGAATCATAAAACATAAAAAAAAGGGGAAAAAGAGAAAATCAAAAAAAGGGGATTCAAAAATGAAAATCCCAAAACAAAAGAAAATACAAAAGAAATGTAAGTGGTGAGCTGGTACATGTTACCACAAAATACAAGAGATCCTTGTCTAAATAAACCTTCAAACACTTCATCATTCCAACACCTGGTTCCATAAACCTTCAAACACTTCCTTTGGCCTCAACATCAAACCCCTTAGTCATTCTACCATGAGACACGAATTTGCTTTAACAGAGCCCAAACAAGCCCAATAACCATCTTCCTCATAGACCATTAACCGTCAATCAACGCCGAATAAGACCCATCCTCCCCATCAACCCCAAACACTTCATTAAGCTCAATCATCCCCTTCTCCACATCACAACCCTAAAAAGTCCATTCCGATCAGTGACTAATTGCTTTCGTTCTCTCAAGTTTTAATCTTAGGACAAATAAGTTTATCTATTTGCGACGTGTTTGCTCAAAAAGAAAAAACAAACAAGCAGAAAAAAGAAAGCTGCTCAAAAAGAAAAAAAAAACAATCAAAAAAGGAAAGTTGGTAAAAAAGAAGAAGGACTTGCACTCCAAGATGCATTCGTGTTGCAAGGTCTAGTGGTCACCAAGTGGAGCCTTTCATCATACTAAAAAGTCAAAACTTTCATTGCATTTGAGTTGTTCTTAAAGAAAACCAAAAGTGTGTACTAGGGGGCATTCCCTTCACCTCTCAATTTTGGGGAGGTTTGTTCATTGCCCACCCCATTCATATATCACCTCAGTTCATAACCATCACTCTGTCGCCTTTCACAACCACACTCAAAGAAACCATTTGAAATGTCATTCGAAAGTGGGGCAAGTGCGTTCCCATTCCTTCACTTCATTCATTCCTATAAAACCTCACCGGGGCAGTCTCTCAACTCACTATCCTAAACAAGGCCTTGTCATTCTAATCAGGGCAGTTTTGTCCTTGTTATGACAGGGGCAACATCAAACTTTATGGGTTGAGACAGAATCGCTCTTGCTCCACCTTTCATTTCAAAAGTCGAAGCATTCCCAATTCCTCATCTTCTACACCCCTAGTTGTTGTCACCACTAGACAGGGGCAAGCTATTCACTCATCAAAGAACTGAATTGGGGCGATCTGGTATCTCTTGATCCCTCATGAGCTGCGGTAATAACCATGTCTGTCATTCCTTCAAATTCCAAGTTAACTGACTCATTCATTCTCATTTGCACTCCTATGCACGCTTACTAGATAATGCTTCAAAGGAGAGAACACAAGTTGTTCACGTGATATCTAAAATTCAGTCATCGTGGAAAGAAAGAGAAAACAAGTGAGGTTGTTTGTAAATAAAAACCTTGAGAACAGCAGAGTTTGAATCAAATTCAATTTTTCAACAGAATGGTCAATAATCATCTCAAGTCCTTGCATTCAAAGTCTCGCATCTCATCATCACAAAAATATTTACCTCATGCATCTATTCATTATGGCATATGCATCGAAGCATTCCATTTGCATCTTCACATTTTGTGCATTATAGCATATAGCAAAAAGAAAAAACGTTCCACGTCAGTTGCACCATATTAATACTTGCATTTCATAGAGGAAAATAGTAAAGAAGAAAAAGCAGAAATCTTTTCATTGCATTGGCATCATATTAATGTCCGCACTTCATAAAAAGGAAAAGAACAAAATCATTGCATGTCATTCATCACTAGAGCATTACATTTTGCATCAGATATTTCATAGAAAAAGCAAAGAAAGCAAAAAAGAAAACAAAGAAAAGAAACCACAAAAGCAACACAAAAGCATTCCGTGTCATTCACCATTCCACAAGATACTAATCATTGCATGCACCATTGCATCATAAAAATTCTTCAGACCATTAGATCAATACAAACATATGTTGACCCATAAACCAGACCTTTGTGTCCATAATTCAAAGCTACTCCCTTGATCCCAAGCGATCCTCATTTCATGTCTTCTCATCCATCGCTTTTTCATTAGTGTTGACTCTCACTTGCAAACTCCAAACAGACAACAAAAAGAACAGAAACATCCCCTGTCATCCAGCATTCCATATCATTCATCATTTCACAAGCATTCCTTTGTCATTCAATCATCAAACATTAAAGCGGTGCATTTTGCATCATATTAACGTTAGCATTTCCATAAAAGAAAAAGAACAAAAATCATTGCATCAAACATCAGAGCATTGCATCATATTAATGTTTGCATTTCATAGAAGAAGCAAAAAGAAACAAACAGAAGTTAGAACAGGAGCATTCCATTCATCAAAGCATCAATCACCGCATACACTTGCATTCAAACATCAAAGCATTATGTTGATATTTGCATTTCATAAACTACAAAGAAGAAGCAGATACAAAAGAACAAAAGCATTCCATAATATTCAAGACATCAATCATGGCATACGTCTGCATTACATGTGTCATTCATTGCATTTCTAAGCAAAATGCGGATGAACACAAGATGTTAATCCTCATGCCTGGTTCTAAGAATCAGCACTTCAAGTGTCAATCTTCAATCTAATTCACAAGTCAGTCATCCTGGACTTGTCAGTCTCAAAATCTCATTCCCAGTAACTCCTTCAGTTCGGAGTTCAAATGCTCTTGGGTCCCAAGTGGTTCATTAAAAGCACGCTAAGTGTTCATCCTCATTTACTGCTTTCTCATCAGCACGCAAAGTGTTCATTCACTGCTTTCTTTCTAGCAAACCAAGCATTCATCATCATTGCATCAGACATCAAGTCAAGTCTCAAAATACAAAATCATTTTCAATAAATGGGAGACTAAGTCGAATGTACATTCGAAATAGTCATCACGATAGGACACTTGAATTGATCACTCAAGAATCCTAAGGTCCCTATGCAAAAAAAAAAAGAAAATGAACAGAAACATTCAGTGTCGTCTACATCATAGTAATGTTTGCATTCCATAAAACAAAAAGAACCAAAATTCATCATCTCATCAAACATCAAAGCAATACAGTTGCATCACATCAATACTTTCATCTCATAAAAGAAAAGAAAGCTAAAGCATCCCATGTCATTCATCATTTCATGTTATTCATCAGCAATATTCACATTTCATAGAAAAAAGGCAAAGAAGAAAAAGTTTTCCATTGCCTGTCATCTGCCATTTCATTACATATCATCAAACACCAAAATGTTGCATTCGCATACCTGCACTTCATAAAAAGAGCGAAAGAAAGAAGAGAAGCTAGAGAAAGAGAAAAAGACATATAAGAACAGGAGAAAATCATACATTCATCAGACATAAGCAAAAGAAAAAGAAAATCATTGCATTCATCAAGCATATAAGAACAGTAGAAGATCATGCATTCATCCGACATAGACAAAGGAAATAAGAAACTCATCATTCATCATAAGAAAAAAGAAAACAACAATCATGGCATTTGCATTGCATGCATTTGTTCATTTTCAGCTACAGGTACAAAGAGAGGATGAGCACTTCGGTGTTAGCCCTCGCCCCCAGATTCCAGAAAATGTTCCCCCAAGTTGGGAGTTCAGAAAGAAAAAAAGAAAAGAGAGAAATAGAAAAGAAAGAGAGAAAAGAAAAGAGAGCGCTCAAGCGCGCATTGCGGATTGGAGCACAGAGATCATCACTCCCTTCTGCCCAGGTCTCACATCGTGCACGAGCAACGCGATGGACCGCAGCCCCATGCGAGGCGCAACGGAATAGTTGTATCAAGCCTAAGATACAGTGGACACCGTGCATTGATCTGTATATCAGTTCCGGAGCTGATAACGATCCCCCCGGTCGCTCGAAAGGCCGACAGGAAGAGCGTGCTCCTCAA
This sequence comes from Astragalus membranaceus, assembly GCA_039519185.1. Classification (NCBI taxonomy): domain Eukaryota; kingdom Viridiplantae; phylum Streptophyta; class Magnoliopsida; order Fabales; family Fabaceae; genus Astragalus; species Astragalus membranaceus. The sequence continues at coordinate 17,341,899 of CM076854.1, read as the reverse complement.
AGCCACGTGCAAACTCGGATTCGTCAAGAGTTCGTTTAAGGATTACAGGTTTTAGGCAGCCTGAGCAATTTACCGCTTTCTGCACGCCAAGTGCCCATTTTACTTTTCTGTCTGCACGCCAAGTGCCCATTTTACTTTTCTGTTTGCACGCAAGTGCCCATTTTACCTTTTCTGTCTGCACGCGAGTGCCCATTTTACCTTCTCTGTCTGCACGTCAGTGTTCATTTACTGTTTTCGCATCGACACGAGAGTGTCTATCTTTCCAAAAAAAAAGGAAGAAAAAGAAAAGGAAAATTCGGGTTTCTCCAAATGGACAAAATTGGTATAATTTCTGAATTCTTTATTTCTATTTTACCTTCGAAATATGCCTCGCGCAATTCATATTTCTTGGTAAAATTTAAATAAAGAGGGGCAGCTGTCATACCCCAATTTTGTCCGGCTAATTCAAAGTTTATCAAAAAATAAAAAATATTACTTGTCTGCTTTTTAAAATTTTTATCGTTGGGACGAGTCATTTGGTGCTCGTTAACAGTTTTGCGTCATTTTTATTGTTGTTAGTAAAACTTATTTACTTTTTATTGCAAATAAAAAAAAGAATTAAAATATGTTTTTATATAGAATTAAAAATCAAAGTTACAAATATACATTACAATTTAAATTGTAAATCAGAATTAAAAATAATATAGTGTCATTTGATGCCTTTTTTAGAATTAGAAATAAGTCCTTTTAGGCATTTCTTGCTTTTTCCATTTTTGACCAAAGTTAAAATAGCCTGCTCCACGCCACTGCCTGCTGTTTGCTATCAGCAGTGTACCTTTCTCCATTCTTTTACACAAACACACCCCCATACGCATAGAAACATAAAATGCACAACAGTTTATCTGCTGCCACATCTCATAGTCTCTATAGAAGCACACATATGCACACACAAGCACCAATTTTACAAGCTTGCTTCAGCAACCTCCACGCCACCCTCTCTGCACACACCACACATCTTTGCACATAAAAAATACACATCAGTTTCTTGGCCTCTCTCTCACAGCCTTACACAACATACCACAAACATCATTCCTCCCCTCTATAAAAGGGTCGATGGTCAGCACTACAAAGGCGGGGAGGGAGGACAGTAGAAAAATCAAAAGGGAATAAGAGAAATGTAGAGGGAATTGGGAGAAGGAAAAAACAGCAACAAGGGGGGCTGGGAAACAAAGAAAAATAAAATACTAAACACACACAACATACACAGGAGAAAAAAATCAAAAAAAGAGAAAGCAATGTAAATAAAAGGGAGGGGGCGCACTGTAGGAGAAAAAGGAAGTTAACCACAAGTCCACAACACCATTGTTGACAACAACACATACAGTGGAAAAATTTGAAGAAAAATAGAGAGAATGAAAGAGGGGAAAGAAGAAAGGGGGAGAGCACAACCACCACTACACTCTCCATGGCTCCTCTCTCTCAACCGCTCCTCTCTCCCAACCGCCCCTCTCTCCTCAAAATCGCACCATCATCCTCCATCTCTCCTCAAAAACCGCCACCATCTCCGGCAACTTCGCCCTCGTCGTCCCCCTCCACGCCGTCGCAGCTGTCACGGTCACCATCGTGACCCTCCATCACGACTTCTCTCTCCGGCAACCCTTGTCTCTCCCTCTCTTCATTTTGCTTCTGTGTGAAATCGCTTTTCCTCTCTATCCTTTTGTGTACTGGAAACAGCGCTAGAAGAAAGTCACAAATTAAGGTTATGTGCTAAACTATCTCATATAAACGTATGGTGGGCTTGGGTTATATATTTTTTAGAAACATAGATTACTAATTGCTACCCCCATATTTAATAAACACAGCATCCCAAGCCATAACTCAAAACCTTAAAAATGCACCCCACCTCTGTTCTCGCACCCCCTCTCATTTCTCATATTAGGTACTTTGGTTTTGCCACTTGGGCTTGTATTAGTTTTCTGGTACTGTTTGCACCCCTCTTTTCACGATACAACCCCTACAGCTAACTGCACCCCTAGTTTACTGATACAACCCCTACAGTTACTTTACACCCCTATTTACTCATTCCACCCCCTTTGTTATTTTACACCCCTGTTTTACTCACATACAACCCCATTTTGCTTTTTATTTTATTCTCTTAAAAGCCCATAATGCTATTTACACCACTTGTTTTACTTCAACATCCCCCTCATCATTTTTGCATTCTTCTCAAAGATTCATCTCCAAATCTCTAGAATCAAGCTCAAGGTTGAAGGTTAAAGAATAAATTCAAGTGGATTAGCACTCATTCATATTATTTCTTGCTTATTTAGCTTGGAGTTAAGGTATATTCTTGAATCTTAGCATCATCATCAAAGTTTTAGCATCAAAATATAGCTCTTTAATTCGTTTTTGCATGCTAAGCATTTCATTACATTTAGAGTTACATCTTATGTAAATCTGTTAGAATAATTGTTGTTGTTGAAGGAAAAATACATCTCAATCATTAATATTTTGGATCCCGGCTACTCTTTTGAATTCATTTGTGCCTATCACTTCCTTGTCTACTCTCATGTGGAATCATTAATACTTGGATAGGCTCATTCCTTGCATTGCATTTTCCACTAGATGTGCATTTAGATTCCCTTGCGTTTTGTAGAAATATTTGAGCATGGTTCTCGCCTAGCATCTTCCACTAGATGTGCATTTAGGTTCAATCTTGCCTACTCTTATATTTTTGCTTAATGCCCAATTCAAGTTTCTTCTTTGCCTATTTATGTGTTGTGGTCTAACATGTGTAGTCTAGGCTAATATTTGCTCAAGAATTCAAGTGAGATTGTTGCTTGCCTAAGGATTCGATTTGCATTCATTACTTTCTTTCCTAAATAGTTTAGCATGAAAATGGTGACTAGTGACAATCACCCATAACCTTTGTTAGTTTGGTTGTCCTAAGAGCCTAAATTTCAAAAAAAGGATGTTTTCATATGCATAAGCTACTAGTGATAATCACCCATAATCTTTGTTAGTTTGATTATCCTGAATGCTTTCAATTTCAAAAGATATTTTCCTAAGCATCAAAAGTCATAGCAAGTGTTAGTGATGATCACCCATAACCTTTGTTAGTTTGATCATCATGAGCGCCCCTCACTTTTCAAAACCAAAGCAAAAAGACTTTCACTTTCAAGGCTCGTTAGAACTACGTCGCTTTGATTCCCATTTGGGATACGTAGGAGCGAGTCACATTCTCGTCAAGCGCAACCATAAAAAGTTTAGCATTTGCATAATGAAAAGAAAAGAGCTATTTTCATAACAAAAAAGAATCACTTTCGCAAACCAAGATCATTTTCAGAATAAAAACCTTTTCCTTCCTAAAATCATTTTCAACCCATCGTCGCTAGTGGTTAATCAGAACCTTTGTTCGTCTAGCCATTGGTGGCGATGTCTTTTTCCCCAAAGAACAACAAGCGATGATCACTCATAACCTTTGTTAGTTTGATCATTCGTGCCAATCAATCTCTTTCGAAAACTCCTTTCAAAAGAACAAATAAAAACGAGTCACTACTAATAGTCAATCAGAACCTTTGTTCGTCTGACTGGCGGTAGTGACTCTCATTTTCAAGAGTACTTAGCGGTGATTACCCATAACCTTGGTTAGTTTAATCATTCACTAAATGCTCGTCCTATTTCGAAAACTCACTAAAAAGATAAAAGACAAAAACCCTTTTTCAGGACAAAGAAGAACTACGTAGCTTTGAGTTCTCCATCGCACCGGGAGATACGTAGGAGCGGGCCTCGTCCCGTCAAGCGCTTTTTCTAAAAAAACCATTTTCCCCCTTTTTCATAATAAATAAAGATTTTCATTAAGAATTTTGCAATAAGAAGTAGAGAGGCAAAATTAAGTATTTTCAAGTCAGCACACTAAAACCAGACATTTAATTAAAGGTTCCCTCTCAGTAGAGAGGACGTGTGGGGTGCTAACACCTTCCCTGCGCGTAACCGACCCCCGAACCCTATTCTCTAGTTTCAAGACCAATCGCTTTCCAAAAAAGGTTTTCCTAATATTTTCCTTAATAAATATTGGTGGCGGCTTCATTGTCTTAGGAAAAGTTGTGAACGAGGAAGGTTCTCCCTCGGGGACTTTTTCGGGCGCAACATGAGGTATCTTGATCACAAGATGCTTCTTGGACCTAATGCTTCTGCCTTCTTCACCGAACTGACACCTTGACTTCATCGCTACCTTCAGCAGATTAGATGATGAACTTCAACTTGACTTCATGCTTGTGATGCTTTGGCTTTTCTTCTTGTAGGCACATATCTATGTTGACTTGGTTTTGAATACTTCATGACGAGCTTGAGCTTCAATTTTTTTTTTCCTTTTGTTGAATAGCTATTGACTATGTCTTTCAGATGCTTCTGTCTTGCTTGTATAAGTACATGCGTTATCTTCTTAGAGATCAGATATTAATCCACACACTTAAATAAACAGTTAGTAGATAAATTGTTTTTTGCTTTGTTATCATCAAAACATCAAGTTAAAGAAACTGTTCTTCAAACCCAGCTGCTTCTTATACTTTCTAGCATTTTTCTACCTTCAAATGACACTTTAAAATAGTGGTAGGAACTGCGATAGTGGCAAGCAGAATTAAACCGAAAAGTGTGAGTTTAGTAAGGGAAGTCCTTGGATGAGAGAGAGAGATGATCCCTAAATCTTAATACCCTTATGCAAAAAAATTCTAAACAAGGAATTATATTTTCTTTCTCTAAAAATTTAAAATCACAAACTTATTGTCGATTATTATTACTAGAGTTTAATGTATCTTAGTTGGGGTTCAATGTATCTTTTCATTATCCTTTGATCGTAGAATTTCCTAGGCTAATTATTAGTATTCCTATCTATACAAGCTACTAGGCATTCAAAGTAATTAGTGTATAAGCACTATATATAGAGCATGTGTGATCTTGTTTTAGACACACAATATTTAGCATATGTCTCTCTATATTTTGTCGAACTCTCTTAACATGGTATCTAGAGCCAACTGAGGGACCACGCGTAAGAATGTTTTTCATTATTTTAATGGCCGATATGACAAACATGGTTTAGAAAGTGGCATGCGTAAAATCAACCTAAGAATGTTACGGAAATGTATTTTTAAAGATTTTTGCACAAATTAAATTTGTTTCGTTGGTGGTTCATTCTTAGAAAGGAGGGCACTATTGGAATATACCTTGTAATTGTGTATTGCTTGTATTTGTAATAAGTAGCTGTCGAAATACTACCTAGTCGAAGTTATAGTTAGCTGTAGAAGTTGCAGTGTAATTAGTAACAGTAGAAGGTGTAGTTAGTAGTTGGCATATTGGGCCTAGTCGAAATATGGGCCTGGGCCTGACTTTAGGTTTTGTGTATAAATAGGGATCACTAGTTAGTGAATAATAACGCTTTTGATTGCCTTTTAACCTAATCCTATCACTTTACAGTCTCACTGTTTTGTTTCTCCCTTTCGTCTCTCTAGCGCCGTCGCTCTCCCTTCCCTCTCCTGTCTGCTGCGCCGTAGAATTCCCAACAATCTGGTATCAAAGCTTTAAGATCCATGGCAGCGAGAGATAACTATGGTGGAGGTATTCCGGGGAGCCTCCCCATTTTCGATGGAAAAGACTTTGAGAGATGGTGTTCGCAGATGAAGGTGCTGTTCAGATATCAAGATGTACTTGACATCGTGAACGATGGAGTTCCACCCGTGGCAGATGACGCCACAGAAGCGGTGAGAAACAGCCACAATGCGATGAGAAAGAGAGACGGAAAAGGGCTGTTTTTACTTCACCAGTGTGTCGATTCGAATGTCCTGAACCTGATCATCGACTGTGAATCAGCAAAGGCAGCGTGGGACATCCTCAAGAGCTCGTATGGCGGAGCAGACAGACTGAAGAAGATTCGACTCCAGTCGCTCAGAAAGCAGTTCGAAGCCCTGAAGATGTCAGAAGCAGAATCGATTGGCGAATTTATTACGAGGTTAGTAGCATTAACTAATCAAATGAGGGGAAATGGTGAGACTGTCGAAGAAGTGAAGAAGGTCGAAAAGGTGCTTCGATCCTTAACCGAGAAATTCGACTACGTTGTTACAGCCATTGAAGAATCCAAGGACCTAGATACATTGAAGTTAGATGAACTTCAGGGTTCCTTAGAGGCACATGAATTGAGGATAAGGCAGAGAAGTTCAGAGAGAGAAACTGAACAAGCCTTACTTTCATATTCCTCTAAGAAGAATTGGAAGGCAAGTAACAGGGTCGAAAGAGGTAGAGAAGAAGGATCAAGCAGTAAGCAGAATGATTTCGACAAGAAGAAGGGATCTTTCGACAAGAAAGGTGACCTGTCGAAAGTGCAATGCTACAACTGTCAGCAATTTGGGCATTATAGAAACAGGTGTAAAAACAAGAAGGTTTCTAGAGATGCTGAAGCCAATTTTGCGAGTGACAGTGACACAGACTCCGACTCAGATGGGCTAGTGCTGATGGCAGTCGAAGATGAGATTGAAGATAACACTCATCTTGACGAAGTTGCTGAAAGTAGCGAGCAGGACAGTGTGAACACTTGTATAAGTGGATACACTTGTAATGCTCAAAATACTTGTGCTATGTGTGTGTGGCAGGCCAGTCGAAACACTGGGGATACCTCCAACATAGCCAGCAACGATGATGAGGAATTATCATTTATGACGACTATAGACCCAGAGTTGCTGTTGTTGAAACCAGATACAAATTCGACCGAAGAGAAGTGTGTCGAAGAGAAGTGTGTCGAATTGCAGGTTGTCGAAGAACATTGCCTGAAGAGAACTGTCGAAGAATGTTGTGAAAAACCGACAACAATGGACTTAGAAGAAGTTCATGATCAGAGTGATCAGAATGTCGACGAGGTCGAAACTGAAGAGCCAGAAGAACCCATTGCTGTCGAACCTCTCAGAAGGTTGCAAAGGGAAAGGCAGAAATCAGTAGAGCTAAATGATTTCGACACAATCCCAGATTCTGCTGTAACTGCAGAGGGAGAGTTAACTCAATTCGAACTAATGGCAGAAGCAGAACCAGTGAGCCTGGAGCAAGCTCTTAGTCGAAAGGAGTGGAAGGAAGCTATGACTGATGAGTCGAAATCAATAGAGAAGAATGATACCTGGAAGCTAGTCGAACTTCCAGCGCAAAAGAAGGCAATAGATGGTGAAGTGGCCAAGGGTAAGGCAAAATTAGTAACCATTGAGAAAGAACCCTTGTATTGGGGACCAAGTATTGAAAGTTGCAGCCCGGTTCGACAGAGTGCGAAACAGCTCGAAAAGGGGCAGAACAGATCGAAAAGTTGCAGCCCAGTTCGACAGAGTTCGAAACAGTTCGACAAGGGGCAACACAGGTTCGACAGGGTGTGGGCAAGATCAGGCAACACACTTTGGGCACATGGGTGCCGAATTCCTCTCGACAGGAAAGATTCGACAGAGGAACAAGAACTCTGGCTATATGCAGAGTTGCCGCCTGGTGACGGGGGGCCAAAACTGAAGTGTCACTTAGCAATGACCAATGCATTGCAGAAAGGACATTTCGACAGAAACAATGACCAAGCCATTGCAGAAAGGAAGATTCGAAGAACTGAGGACAATGCTTGGAATGATGTCACGTAGCAATACAAATTAGGAGGGAATATTGGAATATACCTTGTAATTGTGTATTGCTTGTATTTGTAATAAGTAGCTGTCGAAATACTACCTAGTCGAAGTTATAGTTAGCTGTAGAAGTTGCAGTGTAATTAGTAACAGTAGAAGGTGTAGTTAGTAGTTGGCATATTGGGCCTAGTCGAAATATGGGCCTGGGCCTGACTTTAGGTTTTGTGTATAAATAGGGATCACTAGTTAGTGAATAATAACGCTTTTGATTGCCTTTTAACCTAATCCTATCACTTTACAGTCTCACTGTTTTGTTTCTCCCTTTCGTCTCTCTAGCGCCGTCGCTCTCCCTTCCCTCTCCTGTCTGCTGCGCCGTAGAATTCCCAACAGGCACAACTTAATATTCTTTTATGACAGGTGTGTATGTTTTAAAATTTAGTATATGTAGTGGATTGGAGTACTCCTTCCCATTGTATTCCCTTTATCAAAAGTTTGTTACGTTGATATGGTAAAATAATTTAATAGGACAACTAGGAAATGCATTAATCACCTAACCAAGTATATTGAACTAATGTCCATTTTTATGCAAAAGAGTTATCATGGAGCTTAAGGTAATGTATATTGTAGTGTTCGAATTATAGCTAAGTCTAATTTATGAGGATGTAACTTTCTTATATGAAGGTACATAGTTTTTTTTTTTGATAATATGAAGGTACATAGTTAAAGCTTTTTTTTAAGACTAAATAATGAGTGTAATCGTTTCTGGTAAGTGTAAAAACAAGGTCTGGAGGCCAAAAATCAACAACCATCGGTTGAAATGTTTGTTTTTTATTTGAAATTATTCTTGATCTTAGTGTGGAGCATCATATGTGAGTCGCTAAGCTTCAAAATTAAAATCATTGTAGTGAACAATCGGAATAACTAATTAAGACTTCTAAGAGACACCATTGGATTTTAGGATCTAGCTTCTGGCATACAAAGTGATATGCTTTCATTGGTATCATTGTGTACAAAAAGTAAGTAACTTTCGTCAACCTCGTTATATGCTTTTTTTTCGTATAATTAGCTTTCATTAGTCAGAAAAGTAATGAAAAAAATTCACAAGTAGTCCTTTTACTTCTTTTTTAAAAATAAATAAGGTACCATCAAGGGATTTAAATTCTTACACAATGCTTCTTTCCAACCAAAACAACAACTAACCAGCACACATCTTTGACCTACTCTTGGGTCAGGAGAAAGAGGCCTTGATTTGGAGTTTGGCTTAGAATGCAAGTAAAGTCTAGCCCTATGTTGCTCCATCACAAGTGATCTCAAACTAAGGTACGAGCCTAGTTTATCCCTTTAAATGGAGCAGGTACCATCTCACACACAACAAAGGGTTAGACAACAACCACTGCCACCAAGATAAGGTTACAACCAAATTTTTATTCCACGTACATTTGATATTTATTCGGTAAAGAGCTATAAATTGTTATACTAACACTCCTAATTTGACTGGTGTTTGGGTATTACCTGCATATTCAAAAAGAAATAGGGTTAAAATCAAATAAATAAATTCAATATATTATTATAGTTAAACACAAAGAAATCATCGCGTGTTAGAACTAATGTATCTAGTTTCTCTACTGTAGGGTAGTTATGGATTTTTTTTATGTGTTTATTATGGTAATTAGGATAACTATAAATGCATATATTTATGATATTGCTTACATAAAATATTCTCTAATGACATCATTTTTGTTTAAGGTAATAAGGATAACCATAGATGCATTATTTTCTGACTTGTATTTATCACTGTGACTATTCAATTCTTCTCTGGACCTAACTTACTACTTGAATATATCCAAGAGACGATGTGGTGTGACTTGCATTTTACTGGCTAGCAGATGATATATAGTTTTAGTTGGAGAGTTGAGAAAATGAATGGAAGATTAGAAATATATGGAATGCTGATTTATCCAAGGATGCACAATATATGGAAGATTAGAAATAATACATGAGTTTGATCACAGTTGATGGATCCACTTCTAAATGTTCAATCCATGTAGCCTGTCGCAAACAACAACCAATTCACTTCTATTAATTTTGGTTTATTTTAAAAATCAAAAAACTTAGAGATTATATTATAATAAACAATATTATATATATATATATATATAGCAAGTGTGTGACCTTGGAAAGACCATTTGGCATTTCTTGAATTAAACAGCCAAAAGGCCTTCTCTGGCTTCTAGAGATTTTACCACAGCCCACAATCCATCTGAAAGATGCTTACCATTATATTCAAAAAAAATATATGGTCAAAATCAGATAAATAAACTCAATATATTATCATAGTTAATCTAAAGTAGCATATATATCAATTTCAAATTTAAGTTTATTAAAATAATATTCACCTTCCTCAAATCTAACAGAAGTTGTTAACTTGCAGTTTCGCCCATATTTAATCAAGGAAATCACAGCCGTTTGGAGAGTTATGTAAGTCATTGTCGGGATGAAAGTATATGTGAGAATAATCGAGACGGATAGCAAATAGACATCACCAATGATTTCCATTTGACAAGACACTTAACAATGATCGACAAATTGGATTTTTTCGCCTCAAAGGATCTACATGGGTCTACAAGAAACAAAAGGGTATAGAAAGTTAAAAACAAGAGGTAACTTATTCAGGCTACACAGTATATATTGCAATTGTATGATTGAATATACATTTGATATAATATTATCTAGCATAATAATAATCAGTTCAGTCATACAAGTATACAATTGAAATCATATATGTGAACAAAAGATAAAGAAAGAAGTGCCACAATTGCAAAAAAAAAATGTGTGGTTGATGACAGAAATATCTTCACAATTTTTGATAAATAATGTTTTTTATTGCTATTGATGTCAAAGTGATGAATGCAGCCATAAAGTTATAGTGAGATCATTGTAATTCGATTAACTGAGGAGAGGACACAAATCGCGAAAAGTTGGTTTCGAGTTAGATTTTTTAATTATGTAAACTTTGGAAAATAAAGTAAGTAGTTTTGACCAAATAAGTTATTTTATATATATATATATATATATATATATATATATATATATATACTCCCTCTGGACTTATTTATAAACAAAAAATCGCTTTTTAAGATCATTGGAAAACTGATGTATCTAAACTATAATATTGTCCAAATATATCAGTGTTCCAATGAACCTAAAAAGTGATTTTTTGATTATAAATAGGTCCTGAGGGAGTATATATATATATATATATATATATATATATATATATATATGTTAACTTTGGAATTGAAAGTAAGTATTTTGACCAAATTAATGCAGTTGTGCAATGTACATAATAAATTATAAGCAAGTTGTGCAATGTACATAATAAATTATAAGCAAGTTTTCGTCATTTTTGTCATCAATGATAGAGATATGCTTCACTCTATATTGATAGACATCATTGTGTGTGCTAGTCTCGTTCGAATGTACTTTGCTGTTCAATTATAAATTATAAATACATCACATATTTTAAATTGTATTGTTTGTTAAAAAATTGAACAATATATCTGAATTTTTCTATATGTCATTGCATATTAATTTAATCAAACATCTGTTCAAAAAGTTTGTAAAAATATATGTTTACATATTAACTTAACCATAGATCCTTTTGTTAATCAATACTCTTCAACGATAAATCAATCAAGTTTTCAAAAAAAAATTATAAGTTAATCATACATTTTTTTTGTATAAATTCGCCTATATTCTTATGATTTATTGTTAGAATTTTGTTTTGAAATATAATAGGAAGTATCTCATACATCTGACTTTTACTTTAATTTTTAGAAAAATAAATTAACTATTATAAACATAAAATTAAATATAAATACAAAGATATATGAACATTTTAAATTTTTGTATGATAATAAATTTATTTAATAAAATTATAAATAATTTATTATACTTAATTTCTGTTGACTAAATTAATTTGAATACTGATTTTGTTTTACTCAAATTTGAATGTAGATTTAAAAAAAATTAATTTGACTTAATAATTAACGACCTTTATTTATTATTAATATAAAAACACGTGGTTTCATGAGAAAAAAGTATGCAATATATATTCAAGTAAAATGTGATAAGTAAACAAAAGAAAGAATTATTAATTCCGGAACTAATTTTCACTTGGGTATTTTATTTTTTAAAGATTTGAAAGGAATAAATCTATGTCACTTTGTTTATGAGATCTTATAACTTAAAATAATAGTCGTAACTCATATATAATAATAATAGTAATGATAATAATATTAAGAAAAATAATAATAATAATATGTATTTTTTTACAAGAAAGTAATAGCTGGTGAATTTAAAAAAAAAATTGATTTGTCTTTTTAAAAATTTAGTTGAGAGAAGTATAACTTCGAATTTTTATATTGAAAAAGAATAAAAAAAACTTCTAATTTTCCATCTTGAAAGATATTTTATGCCCGTGAAAAAGACTACAAAGAAAATGCTGGTTGAGTTGGGGAAGAATTCATTAGGTTTAAATGTCATTTTGAATAAATTATTTTAAGTAATAATACTCAATATTATAATATTATTATTTAACTAAATAAAATATTTTACTTAGAAATTATTAATTATTTAAGAATGACAATATTATAATATTATTATTTAACTAAAGATAATATTGAAAAGACATCGCGATTCTATTACAATTTTTGTTGAGCATATATCTTTTGTACTCATGTAAGAAATGTTTTTACTCGAAATGTTTAATTTCTAACTAGTACCTTAAGATCTGATTGAGAATCTATCTCATGATACCGATGAGTCTCCCTTGCTCCACTGAATGCTTGTCTAAGATTCCTTGGGCATCAAAATTTAAAATTAATGTTAGTGACAGATCAAAATCAAATATTATGAAAAAGAGACGGGAAAAAAGTCGATCTAGATCTGCATATGAATGAGTATTATTAAATCAAAAATCATTTGGGATAGTTTGAGACAAACCTCGGATAATTATATGATGTTCTCTGGTATGGAATTTTGGCTCGACTCACACAGATCCTTGAAGCATAGGAATATGGTTGAGGTTTTGCCTCTTGTTTCCACAAGAAGCTTATGACCTCCTAACACTATCTTTTATATATATATATATATATATATATATATATATATATATATATATATATATATATATATATGTTGTAGATTGTTGGAAACCCTAATTCATTTGGGCTTTTGTATCTATTTGGTTTAGGCCATTTACCTTTTTACTCTTGAGCACATGAGAAAAAAGAAGTAGGTGGGATTTACTGAATAAACAAAACTAAGTCATGTTAGGTAAACAATATTAAATCAGTCATAAAAAAGGTAAACAATATTAAAATAATTTTTAAAATTCTTTTTAAGATAATTCAAAATATCAAAAATGTTTTTATTTTTAAATAATTTGCGGTAGTTATACGATACTTAATGACCCCTAATTGATTTTAAAGATATCAAATATTATTAGAGAACAAATTATTTATAAAATGTGCACTCTAATACAGAATCAAGTGTGTACCAAAAGAAGAAAAAAGAAAACAAGTAAGAAACTCAAAGATATATTTGAAACAATAGTTTTTTTTACACAGTATCTACACTATATTTACACAGTACTTAACTATTAATGAAAATACCAATTGAGCCACTTGGCAACTTTGACACTTGAATTTATTAGGGACTTAATTGGCCAAATTAATTGAATCAAATACACATGTAAATCAACTTTCTGAATAACACTCTTTCCCTGCAATCTTCAGTGTTTCCCATCACTTCATTCTCTTCCTTTAGGTCCTTCCCTACCGCCTTTGTCTCCTCACCATCTTCCTTCTGATTTCTCTTTCTTTTTCATCTCTTCCTCCAGCTTTTGCACCTCTCTCTCAAATGTCTCTCTGTCTTCTTTGTTCATCTGATCTTCTTTCTCCATCTCTTCATCTCTTCATCTGGCTTTCATCTTTGTCTCTCAAATCGCACCTCTCTCTTATATCTTCTATTCTCATCTCATCTTCTTTCTTCATCTTTTCTTAGAAAACCGAAACCCTAAACGCCTCTCTCTCTCTCCCTCTCTCTCTCTCTCTCTCTTAACCATCTATCTTCCTTCTCAGTTCACCTGTAACATCCCTAATTTCGGTTAATTTCGTTTTATAAATTTAAGTTGCGAACTTCTATTCGATGAAATAATAATTCGAGTCATGGACATGTGAAAAGCGTGAAAGCAACATTTAGTTCCTAATAGTATGAATTACGTGATCGTTTTGAGGTAGAAATAGAATTATGTGAGGATTAGGGGACCAAGGGCATTTTGGTCATTTCCATATCTTTCGAATCGCTAACCCAAATTACAAGACACCAACCATATTCCTTAACTCCATAAGACCACAACCACAAATTTTAGAAGTTAATTATGAGTTAGTGGTTATTTAAAAGTAGATTAAAGTGAAGGGCTAAGTGGAGGGCATTTTAGTCATTTTCCATCCATTTAAAGCCTTGCCCAGCTGGTAACACAGCCAGCAACTTCATTTCATCAAAACCAGAAAAAACATAGAGTGAGAGAGGGAGGAGAGTTCGAGAGTGAGAGGGAGAAGAAGAGGCTCAAGTTCACCCAAAGTCATATGCATGTAAGTGTTATCTTCTCCATCCTCTTCCATTTTTCATTCTCTATCCAATGATACCAATCTCATAAGCTCATTCATCCTTTTCTCCATTTTTCCATTTCTGAATCATGAAGCTCAAAATGGTGCTCTTGGAATTTCAAATCCTTGCATGTTGAATTAGGGCTAGGGAGAGTAGAATTGTGAAGCCACATTGTTGTTTTCAGCAAATCCAGCAACCTTATTGTGGATTGCAAGTAATAGAGGATGATTTCAGTAACTCCAAGAGGCTGAGTTTCGAATTTGGAAGTGGTAGAAGTTCAGTTTCGAGTATCAAAGAAGTTCGGTGCGAGTTCATGATTACGGGGATTGTTCGAGAGGTTACGATTCGGTCGTTTCGTGTGAGGAAGTGATTTCTTGCGAATTCGTCAAAATGGTGAGTTCTACTCACGCTTAGGATCATTTTGTATCACTAGTGAAAAAAAGGGATTTAAAGTCAGGCGAAAAGGAGATTTAAAGTCAGGCGTCCGCTTGACTTTCATTAAGTCGACTTTGTATGTCACGAGTTTTAAAGTCAAGCGATAGCCTGACTTCGTAAGTCTGATTTAAAGTCAAGCATTTATTATCGCCTGACTTCGTAAGTCTGTTTTAAAGTCAAGAATTTATTATCGCCTGACTTCGTAAGTCTGTTTTAAAGTCAAGCATTTATTATCGTCTGACTTCGTAAGTCTGATTTAAAGTCAAGCATTTATTCTCGCCTGACTTCGTAAGTCTGTTTGAAAGTCAAGCATTTATTATCGCCTGACTTCGTAAGTCTGATTTAAAGTCAAGCATTTATTCTTGCCTGACTTCGTAAGTATGATTTAAAGTCAAGCATTTAGTTTTGCCTGACTTTAAAAGTTCATTTTTTTTAAAAAAAAATAATTATTTGGTAGACAGCTAATCTAAATAATGACTGCTAATTTTAATTCAACTGACCAAAATACATTCAGAACTAATTCCTGATGACAATCAAACATTAACACTTTTTTTCATTTATAATCTTATATCAACACAATCTTACAACAATATCAAATTATATATTCCACACAAATACAAACATATAATGAAATACGTTCGGAACTAATTCCTGATGACAATACATTGTCACATGTAATTACCAAGTGAGAAACTACTAGAACTAATTCCTGATGACAATATATAGTCTATAGTCTATACCATTCTTGCAAATCATGCTCTTCTTCATGATTTGAGTTCAGCTTGCCATTCCCTTCACTATATCCATTCTCAGCAGAAACTTTGACTGGCTGTTGATTTTGAGCGTCTGTAGATCAGCTTGCTCCTCTAGTTTCCTCCTCCACAACATGTCTTGAGTATTGTAGAACATTCTCCCTCCTAGAAAAACACATGCAAAAAAAACATGTTAAGAATATTTAGGTAAAGGTTTGACTAAAAAGACAACATATATAGCCAACATCAGTGAATTCTTACCATAAAAAATACAACTGATTCTAACTAAAACATAGTAGACAGTCACTGATAAAAGAAGCAAAAAAAATCACTGAGAGGGGCAAATGTTCTGTAAGTCACTAAGAGAAGGTCTTCTCAATTAAAAAGCAAACCAATATTAACAGACAGCCTCATGCACACTATATTAGCAGTAGCACTAATGAAAAAATATGACATCATTATAGTTTGTAAACCACCTAGATATAAAAATATTTGGCTTGTCTTATGAATGATCAAGTATCAAATATTCCAGTTGAACAAGTGGTATCATATAACAAGTAACTTACCATCTAAAACAGCATTGGCAACATCAGTGGCTTCAGCACGAGTTGGTCTTAAGTTGTCTGTCATGCTATCCACAACACAGGTGAGAACAGCAGGCTTCCCAGCCATGTTGCATTTGTATAGGGCAGATTTTTGAAATAGAAAAACCTACAAAACAAATTGAAGTTAATTGGATAGACAATAGTAAATTGGATCTGACAGCCCCTTGTGTTTCTACAAGGATAGACAATAGTAAATTGGAGATAAGCCTCCTCTTTTTCTGTTTGCCAAATTATGCATACAAACAAAGGATAACATCATTCTAGAGACTGCTAACAAAATTAATAATGCTCAAAGCATGCCGCTTTTGTATCAGTTAAAGATTTTCAAATGAAATACTTACTCCAAAAGCATACATCATTCTAGAGTTTATAGCAAGGACCTCCTTCTATTGGGTCAGCCAAGTCGCCAATTATTACATCATAGCTCCCTTCTTGGGCAGCTTCAAGTTCAGTTTATTAAAGTGCAAAACATATCCTGCACAACCATAGTGGGGTGGGGAGTAAACAATCCATGAATGAGAATACTAGTTGAATAGAAATGTGTGATTTATATTGTAGAAAAATAGAAACTACTCAAATTCCTCTGTTTATATATATGTTGCTTGGTTCAGTTTATTAAAGTGCAAAAATTGCAGGAAGGGTAGTTATATAAATTGTAGTATGCTACATACATCGGAAGAATGTCCTGACAATTTGAATGCTGCAGCTGTAGCTTCGGGGTATTTTCTATCATCAACAAGTTTTCGGACTTCAGCCAGCGCTTCAAGAGCATCTTTGTTAGTGTAGTTGCCAGGTATTCCAGTCCACAGTGTGTCCTCTATGAAACAATTTGGAATCTTCACATTAGCAAGCCTTTTTAAACAAGACACAAACATAGCTGATTGGTTTTGCTATGGATAATGCAGAGTGAGCTTATCCCACGTCTCAATTATATAAATTTTAAACGCCCATATTGCTAGTTAGAGTTGTTGGCAACAGATTACAATTCATTTAGACAGCATTTTATTGTATCAATCAAAGACAACGATAACTAAGATTCTAACAGGAAGTAAAACTTATTTACAACACAAACTCAATGAATTTTAACAACAAAACATCTCCTTTCAAAGGTTAAGTTAGAGATCTCAGTGTTGATTTTTAAGAACCCTAGCAGAGAAACAAAGAAGAAACGAAGAGAACGAGATTCAGTGCGAGAGAGAGAGAATACCTTCAGTCAATCTCTCTGGGTTTCAATCATCAGTGTTCACAGCAACCTCAAACAGCAAAGAAAACGCAGGTATTAGGGTTTCGTTAAAACAAGCAGCTAAAGAAAGCATTTAAAGAGTATTATGCACTTAGCGCTGAAAGTTAAAATAATATTATGCACTTAGGTGTCTGCATACAAACGAAGGAGTATCTTTTTTTGAAGGGGGGATTATTTGCACATAAAGACATTTTATTCCCACCCCAATGTACCCAACAAAGCCTCGCCTAAAAAACATTTTACATTAGAGCAGAAATGTAAAACATGTGCACATATAATCACTCTATCATTCCTGAACGCAAACAAGAATATTTAAGCAACAGAAGGAGAAAGAAAAGAACATGTAATGCAATGTAACCTATAAACAGAAAGAGACACCCTTGAAAATAAAATAATTTAAAGAAACAAAACCTGTCAAGGGCTTTGAGATACTTCTGCTTCCTAATCTCAAAGAGTGTTTTATAAACCCAGAGAGATACTTCTCAACCTCATCCCACTATCCAGCCAGTGCTTTCTCTTCAAAATACTTCATATTGAAGAGGAAACCAGATTCTTGTTCCAACCTTAAATCCAACACAGAACAATCACATACCCAATTAACACAATTAATCCATAAAAACAAACAAGACAAGGAACATAATTCATGACAGTACATAGAAGATGCAAGAAATTAAAAGCAAGAAGTGAACATCATTGATTTAGTAATTTCCAAAAACAGCTTGTTCAAAAATCAAGAACGATGGAAGTATAACAAAATCTTGAAAAAAAATTCTTTGGAAGTACTAACAAAATAGAAGTTTGAAAAAAAGTGTGAAAATTTTCAAAAGTATGAAACTCTCGTTAGGTGAAATTGATTTTACCTCCAAACCATGGTTTGACTGAAACTCTGAAAGTGTTAAGGAGTTAAACAATTTATACTAAGTTTTACAGCAAAATTTCTTTTACAAAAAAAACAATCTAACATTAATCACTTCACTTCAAAGTCAATTTTTTGGCAAACGCTTACACAAACACACACTTAACCAACTCACAATTGACATTTCAATTTCAATCTAACAAAAAACAGAAAACATAAGATCAATTAAGCATTGATAGATATGGATTATGGAAGATATACCTTTCCACAAAACTCACAGAAGAATTTGCTATGTTGACTAACTTCCATCTTCTTGATCTGCTTCCGCACACTAGCACCACATCGGGTACCTAACATAAGAAAATACGAGAAGATGGCTCATCATAAATTCCATCAAAGAAACCCAATGTCATGCATATTCAAATGACCTATACTTAAATCCAAATTATATGATTAGAAACTGAACCATTCCCCTTAAACACCATCTAGACAAGTAATTTAGCAGTGTTAATACAAATATGCTGAAAAACCAAAACTCATAGCAGAACACATTTCCAGTAGTCTTCACTGCCACAATGTGTGTACATTCAGTGAAAACTTTGTTTAGCACTGGACATTGATATTCTCCTACAGAGTAACAAAGACAGACTCTTCCTCTTGCAGAGTAACAAACTAGGGATTTCATAAAGCAGATATAAGTCACTTCAGGCCTGATATTGTAAATTTAGTGTTCTCTTTACCAATCAACCTAGTAGCAAACCTACAGTTATCACAACAAATCAGAAATACTATAGAAGATTTATATATACATTTTTTAATAAGAATAATTATTATAGAAACAAAAATAATGGTGCTAAATATAGAAACCAAAAAATTCTCATACTGTGCTCCTTCTTGTACAACACTATCATTCGTGAGTTTCTCAGCGTGTGAAGAAGGGAGTTTTACCTGAAACTCAGTTTCTTATTCGTGACTTCTCAGCGTGTGAAGATCGTCGTGTTCCTCAGTCATACAATCACAAACATCAAAGAACCAAATTAGGGTTCATGTTAGAAAATAACCAAGAAGAACATAAAGAGAAAAATAATAAGGTTTTTACCTTAGTTTGGTTGTCCGATTAACCCTAAGTATCAGATCTACCAAAATCACAGGTGTGTGTTTTTAGGGTTTGAAATTCTGCAACAGCAACGCGATCTGAGACAGAAGGTGACGACGGTGACGACGATCTGAGGGTGGTTGTTGGTGAGATAGGGTCTCTGTTGGTGTATGGCGATTGTCGTTCGCGATGTGAGAGAGGGTTTCTGTTTAGATCTGACGACAGTGAGAGGTGAGGGGGAGGAGAAACGCGACGGTGAGGGGAGGAGAAACGCGGCGATGAGGGGTGAGGGGGACGAGAAACGCGACGGTGAGAGTGAGCGTGAGAAGCTTAGGTTCACGAAGGAGTTTTGAGAGTGAGAGTGAGAACCTTAGGTTCGCGAAGGAGAGAAGGGTCTGAGAGTGAGAGTGAGAGGCTTAGGGTTCGCGACGGTGAGGGGTGAGGGGGACGAGAAACGAGAGTGAGCGTAAGAAGGTTAGGTTCGCGAAGGAGTTCTGAGAGTGAGAACCTTAGGTTCGCGAAGGAGAGAAGGGTCTGAGAGTGAGAGTGAGAAGCTTAGGGTTCGCGAAGGAGAGAAGCTTAAGTGAATTTTTTTTATTTTAGTACTTTAGAAGTCAAGCGTTATACACGCTTGACTTCTAATGATTTTAGAAATCAAGCATGCATGCGCCTGACTTCTAAAGTATTAAAATAGAAAAAAAGAATTTCACCATTAATTACAAGTTTGCCACCGTGTCTACTTATGTAGTCAGGCGAATACACGCCTGACTTCTAAAGTCTAACTTTTTCCCTATTTTTTCACTTTAGAAGTCAGGGGAGTATTCGCTTGACTTTAAAACTCGTGACTTTTGCCTCTTAATTACAAGTTTGCCACCGTGTCTACTTATGTAGTCAGGCATCTGAGTGCCTGACTTTAAATGTCTAATTCTAATCCTATTTTTGCACTAGTGTATTTCTGAAATGATTGTCATATGATCGGTTTTGAAGTGTATTTCGTTTCGAAAATTTTTTAAGAGTCGAAAACCGTTTTCGAAAAAAATCACGTTTTACGGTTTTTATCGAATTTTATATGTGATTGTATGGACTGGAATTGATTGATGTTACTTGTTTGGATTGGAATATTGACTGTGTTTAAGTTGGATTATGACTGGATTACGGATTGGACGCGATAGGAAAAGCGAAGCGGAACGAAATAAGCAAATTGTGACTCTACTACAGGCAGCACGGGTCGTGCCAACCTTTCTGGTTGACTGGGATTACATTTCCAGGAAGCACGAGTCGTGCCAGTTTTTCTGTTCCCGGATTCCAAAATTCGTTTCATCGCTCCTTTCGATTCCAAACCTCTTCTAATCTTCTTCCCAACCATCCCTCATGTTATGGAACCATTGATACTCTGTTTTTGAACATGATTGCAAGGTTTAAAATGAATTGTTTTTGGAAGTCATAATCGTTTCAAAAATCGTAAAGTAGTACACGTGGGAGGACATGAGTTATGTTTAAGGTGTAGAACTATATGTTCATCAAGTTTATGTTTATGTTTATGTATTGACAAGAATGACATGTAATGAAGAGGGATGAATAAATGTTTTCATCAAAGACTGTTGAGGTTCATATATATAAATTATATCGAATCCGGGAGACGGTCCAATGCGGGTATTATATAAAAGACGGCCCAAAGTGGGTGGATATATAAATTATATCAAAAGGATGGGTGACGACCCAGTAGATTAGTATACTAGGGGAGGGGAAGTCATGAGCCCCAGAACCTAGGCCTCAGAGGTTTGAAGCTAGTGTAAGCTAGTGGAGAGGTTCGAAGGTAAAGGCAGAGCTTTTACCGGAGATGTACTATGGCATGAAAGGAAAAGATATATGCACGTAGGACCTTTATGGACTACGATTAAAGGAAAAAGGAATAAATGGACCGAGAGTTATTGTGAGGGGTTACGGTAGGACTCACTGAGATAATGTTTATCTCACCCTTTATTTGTTGTTGTTTTTTATAGAGAAACATGGAAAGAAGAAAGCGACGAGGCACGAGTAGGTGACGTGCTTGAGGAGAAGTTAGAAGACTTAGTTCTTTTATCATTGATATGAATTCCCTTGTTGTCTTTGTAACTCGATAGTAGGACTTGAATTGTTTTAAGTTATGTAATCGTTTCCGCTTTTCTTGTGATGGTATTGAACACTAGGTTTTGAGGATATTGAAAGACATGGAACCTATATGGTTTTAAATAAGTTTATGGGATGTAAGACGGTTTGATGTTAATCGAGAAAAAAATTTAGTTGTGTTCAATATCTAAACAGGAAATATTACTCTGATGTATGCCATTTCGTGCAGCTTAGCATTTCAACTTGATAGAAATATTAGGGTGTTACATTTTGCTATCAGAGCAGCTCGACCTAGTCGGGCTTAGTTTAGTTTAGGGTTGAGTCGATTCCTTGTTTGTAACATCCCTAATTTTTAAAGACTCGTACTATGATGCCTAATACCGAGTAATTATTTGTGGGAATAATTGGTCGTGTCTCGGGCATTAATAGTCGAGGAAAAGTCCAAAGAAATCCTACTCTACATTTAATTGTGGCTTAGTCATAATTTAAATGAACAATTCTAGCACAAGGGTAAAATCGTCATTTCATCTCTTATTGACGACGTGTCAACTAACGAATGATTAACTGGGTCCTGGTCAGGAAAGAATCATGAGTATGGGACTTAAATTCCAAAGATTTGGATTTATGAGTGCTTGATTGATTAAAATGAATTTAAATGAGAACTAAGGAGTAAGGGTATTTCAGACATTTCCCCCTTTTTTTAAGTACCTCAGCTCACTAAACTAGCTGAGCACCCTCCTTTCCCCCTCATTCAGCAGCTTAGACAAAACAGAAAATGTGAGAGTGAGAGAAAGGAGAAAATGCGAGAGAGAGAGAGAGAAGAGAAGAGGAGGTGAAGAAGAATTCATCAAAACCATTGCATGTAAGTGAATGTTTATCCCTTCAATTCAGATTTTCATCCTCTTTCCAACCATCTAACTATCATCATCCCATTCCTTTTCATTCAGTTGTTACCATTTCTGAACCTCCTAGCTCTCAAGTAGCAAAGATGGAGTTTTGAGGAGTTTAGTGCTTGCATGTTGATTTGTGAAGCTCATTAATCAAGTGAGAAGTCAACATTCAGTATTTGAACCTTGTAAAGGTCTCCCTTCTGGTTTGGGGTTGTAGTGGACAGAGGGGGATCCATGGAGGAATTGCAATTCGGTTTTGGAGCTCGAATTCGTAATGGCTAGTGATTGAAGATGATGATCTAAGTTCATCAGAATTTCTGGGTAAAAACAGCGTTGGTACGTTTCAGTGACTGCATCGTATCTCCCAGTACAAAGCTCCTATGATCACGATTTTTGTTTCTCCGCAAAGTAGACAAAAAGCTCTTCATTTTGGGCACAAGAACCGTATGATTTCATGGAGAAATGAGAGATATATCATGTTCACAAGTTTCGGATTTAGAATCAGGCACTATGCTGAACCAGTCC
Source organism: Astragalus membranaceus (assembly GCA_039519185.1). NCBI lineage: Eukaryota > Viridiplantae > Streptophyta > Magnoliopsida > Fabales > Fabaceae > Astragalus > Astragalus membranaceus. The sequence continues at coordinate 17,319,103 of CM076854.1, read as the reverse complement.
TATTGTTTCGATGATAACTCCCAGATTACTGCATGCATGCGTGTGAATCTTCCTCTATCAGAAAGTAGATAAAATCCTCTTCAGAATGGGCACTGATTTGAAGGAGTTTGGTTGCGAATTGACATTGATATGGCAGTTGCAATTCTGCAAGCTGTTGCTGGAAAACAGAAAGAAGAACTGGAAATGTTTATTTTGGAGTTCGAGTTGCCAAGTCACGAGGGATGCAAATTCTATGCACCGGAAAAGAAGTCAGATAAACGTGTCGGAGTTCCTGGGATTAAATAGGAGCAGTGGAGGTTGCTGTCTCGAGTCCTGACCAAGTTCGATGCGAGTACGTGTCTACGAGGATTGTTCGATTGATTACGGTCCGATCGCTCGTGCTCCGGCGTGTTTTTCCCGCGAGATCGTCAACCGTGCGCCCACTTCGCAGATGGGTATTTTAATTTAGTGCACCACGCACGGGTTGTGCGCCCCTAGGCACGGACCGTGCGTGAGGTTCTGTTACCGAACTCCGATTTCTCATTTCGTCGCTCCTTTCGATCCCAAATCACTTCTAATCTTCTTCCCAACCAATTTTAAGGATATTGCCTTACTGAAAACCTTATTTTGAACTTGTTCAACCCCTGATTTTGAAAAAGAGTTTTGAAAGCCTATTTGATCGAAAAACCAAAACCGTAGTACACGTGTGGGTACACCGACTGATGGAATGACTGAATATATATATATATATATATATATATATATATATATATATATATATATATATATATATATATATATATATATATATGTCAATTGAATATGATTATAATGCCGGAGGTCTAAATTATGAATTCCCCTAAACAGATTATAGAACGATATGGATATTGTTTATCCAATTATTATGTGATTGATCCTTTGGTGATCGAAAAGATATAAATTATCTAACTCTCGAGAATTGATACGTATTGTCATATGTATCGCGTTGGGTGACGACCCGACAAGTAGCATACTAGGAAGGGAAGTCATGAGCCCTCACCCTAGGCCCTGTATACGTTTTGGCGTGGTCAATTCGTGGGTTACCGGGATTAGTGAATTGTTGCACGGCCGGTTTATGCTAAGTTAAGAACACGATTCGCCGGGATTAGTGAACTGTTGCACGGTCGGCGTTTCACTTGGAAAGCTAGTGATTATAAATTAATCGACTAGGCTTAATAATATAAATGATAGTACTTAAATTACCGAGATTAGTGAACTGTTGCACGGTTGGTAATGAGCTATATTTATGTTGATAAATAGTTATATACGTATGTAACTATAACTATGTTGAAATCGGTTTTAAAATAAACCGAGTGATAGTGAGGGGGCACGGTAGAGCTCACTGAGACAAGTTGTCTCACCCAATTCATATTTGTTGTTTTTACAGAGAACAGGAAGTAAGGACAGCAAGCGGCATGGTTAGTTGCCGAGTTCGAGGAGAAGCTTGAAGACTGATTCGTTTAAAGTTGTTCATGTTCTGCTGTAGTCGTCTCTGTATTCGGTCTTATGACTCGAAATTGTATAGTGTTATATTTATAGTTTCCGCCGTTTCTTATAAAGATGTATATCTAAACAAGAATTTTTATACTTTGATTTGTACCAAATTGTATATTTAGGTATTTCTTTGTTAAAGAAATACCGGGGTGTTACATTGTTAGTCTTTGTTGTAATTATACTTGTGATGCTAAGAGACATTGAGCCTGATCAACTCAATACTTGGTGTATCATAAGCGGAATTATGGCAGGATAATCAAGACGTAGTCCTCGACCAAGACCGAAGTTCCTTAAAAACCCGTGTCATCTTAGGGAATATTGGAAAGGAAAGTAGAAGGTAGCTGAACCATCAAGTCCGAAGGCAGGGTCAAAGGGTAACCTTAACAAAGGAAAGAAAGTGCAATCGTCTGATTTCTCAAAGTTCAGCAAGTGTTCCAAATGTGGAAGTCCCACCATGGTGAATGTCGTATGGACTCCTATCATTGTTTTTATTGTAAGGGGGGAGGGTCATAATAATAACGAGTACCCAACAAGGAGGAGGAACAGAGAGGAGAAAGCTGCTCCCACACCCGGGAGAGTCTACACTGCAAATGCTCAGAATGTTAAGGCTACAAACAATCCACCGAGAATGTGGATATTGTCCTAGGTATGAAATGGATATCTGCCATCTGGGTAACAATTAATTGTTTTCATCGGACTATCGGTTTCGCCTCCGAGTCAGTGAAGCTACAACCGACCAATTCTAAAGTTGTTATCACATTCACTTCTGCAAGTCAATGTCTATTCTAGGGCGCCGAAGCTTAAGTTATGATGTTGGCTGCATCGACTGAGACATCGTCGTCGGGATTCTTCGGGTGGCACCACTCGTTATGAGTTTATATATATGCTTAAAGTGTCGGGCAAGCTGTGCTTTCTTTCAAGTGCATTCGGAAAGTCAACATGATTGATAGATTAAAACAACCTAATCTATCTCCAGATAAAGAATCAGCACCACATTGTAATATCACAGCACCATGCTTATAAACCTCCATAACCTTTTCCATTATTGGCTTAAACAGATAAGTAGATAACTATAACTCTCGTCATCAATTCCATCATTCAAAGGAACATTCAGTGAATAATATTTCCCTTTACCATATCCAATATCAAGAATATCACCTGTTCCAGGAAAATAATCCCCAAACTTATGAAATGAAACTGTCATAACCCTATCAGTGGTGTAAAATGCCTCTTCTACACCATCACCATGGTGTATATCAATGTCCACATATAGAACACGCTCATGTGTCTTGAGAAGTTCCAAAATAGCCAACACAATATCATTCACATAGCAAAACCCAGAAGCTTCACATTTCTTTGCGTGATGTAACCCACCAGCCCAATTAATTGCAATATCAGATACTCCTTGGTTTAATTTTAATGCACCACCAACAGAACCTCCTGCATATGATTGACAAAAAGAATAAAGACAATCAAACAAAGGACAATCTTCACCAACGTTAAACCTTTTCATCTGTCTCAAAAGATCTGATTTTGTTTCAGCAGAGATGCTTTTCAAAAAAGAGACATAATCATCAGCATGGAACTGGGGTAGAGATCGTTGTCTTTAGCAGCAATAGGCTTTTGGATTTGCATTCTTTGAAGTAAGCCATAGTGGACTAAAAGAGCATGTGTCATTCGAATCCTGTGTGGTCTCATTGGGTGACCTTGACCATAATAATAGTTTCCAATTTCTGGATCATAGAAATATGAAACCTTTCTCTTCACACCATCTGAACCTGATGGAAAGGAATTACCTGCACTTTCCATTTGCATCCTTTGTGGTTTCGTTGGATGACCTTGTAAGAATTTTATACCTGTGAAAAGATCTAGAAAGCAAATGCTAGTTTAGTTGGAAAGAATTCATTAGTCATAAACAAACTATATTTAAGTATATTTACTTAAAATAAAATACTCTAATTAGAAAAAATATTCTAATTAGAAATTTATCATTTATTTAAAAAAATAAATTAATTAATTATTTTCTTATTTATTAATAGTCATTATGCTAATATCAATATTTACCTTAAAGAAAATCTCCTAATTAGAAAATATTAAGTATATGAAAATTTATGAATAATATCCTTGTATTATTTGTTTTAGGTTTAAATAGTTATTACCCCCTGTAAATATACTCATTATCCAGTTACCCCCCTACAAAAAAAAACATTTAAAACAAACCTTGCAAAATGTAGCGTTATCCAGTTACCCCCTTGCTGTTAAGTTTTCTGTTAAAAAATGTAAAATTAACATTATCCAGTTACCCCCTGCCACGTGTTACCATATTATTGGGCCTCTGTGACACGTGGCACTGACATGCCATGTCAGCTCCTATGTCACCAGTGCCACATGGCACTGACATGTGCCACGTCAGTAGCCAATGGATGACTGCCACGTGGCACTAGTTATATCACTCAAAAATAAATATTTTTGTTGCCAATGAGTGTTGAACCCGTGACCAATTACAAACACACACCTCCTAACCACTGAGCCAAATTAGTTTTTGAGATTATTAACTCACCTAAAAATATATATTACATAATTGCTACTTAAATTTAAAAAAAATCATCAATTCATGGATACGCAACCATGGAAACCCAGATTTCATTTTTCTTCTTCTTCATTCATCATCATTCAGAAAAAAATGGAAATCATGGAAATAATTCATCATTCATCTTCATCATTCAGAAAAAAATCGTTTCCAGAAATCAAGCCTTCTTCTTTCAGATCTGGATCCAACAAATAATCATCATCAATTGTTTCAAGTTCTTTAGACTGTAGCTGCGTTACTGGGTTTTCGTTTTTCAATTTCGTTTTTCGTTTTTCGTTCGATTCTCATTCGATTTCAATCCTTCAATTTCGTTCGATTCTACATCTTCCATTCTCATTCGATTTCAATCCTTCGTGGTCAAGCATTGCAGAACGAGAACTGTTTGCGTTTTCGTTTTTTATGGATCTGGAAGTCATGGATCTACTTGTAATGACAGAAGATACAACTTCGATTTGTAAAATAAATTCGATTAATCCTTCAATCTTCAAAAACAGAAACGCAGCCAAATCGTTTTCGTTTTTAATCCTTGCTAAGATTCCTTTTCGTTTGTAGAAGATGAAGAGCTTGAAATTCTGGGTTTCTAGATTTTTTTTTTAGTTTAAGTACAAATTATGTATTATATATTTGTAGGTGAGTAAATAATATCAAATAGCTATGTGGCTCAGTGGTTAGGAGGGGTCTGTGTCACTTGGGGGTCACGAGTTCAACACCCCTGTAAGCCAAAACTTGTATTTTTTTTAGTAACACACTATTCACCCAATGCCAAGTCAGTGCCACGTGGCAGCCATCCATTGGTTGTTGACGTGGCACATGTCAGTGCCACGTGGCACTGGTGACATAGGAGCTGACGTGGCATGTCAGTGCCACGTGTCACAGAGGCCCAAGAATATGGTGACACGCGGCAGGGGGTAACTGGATAATGTTAATTTTACATTTTTTAACAGAAAACTTAACAGCAGGGGGGGTAACTGGATAACGTTACATTTTGCAAGGTTTGTTTTAAATGTTTTTTTTTGTAGGGGGGTAACTGGATAATGGGTATATTTACAGGGGGGTAATAACTATTTAAACCTTTGTTTTATAATAAATTAATATATTTTAATGTATGTAAGGAATATATTAAATGAAGTCATTTAAAACTTTCCATCTAAAACTTCTGGTGTTTTGTAGTATCTACATTTCATTTGTTACGAATCTTTTATTCAAAATGAATACTAAATCCCCCTCCCCCCCCCCCCCCCAAAAGGAATACTAAATTTTCAAAATCAATATAGATTGACTCAAAAAACCATCATTAGTGAAACTAACATAAAAAACATTTATTTTTCTAGAGGGAAATACATAGAAAACTAATTAATTACAGATAACTATGAGGACTCTATTTATTTTTTTGGTCCAACCCAAAATGCACAACTAATTAAAACTTGTTTAAAAAAATTTATTTAGATGGAAGAAAAGTTAAAAATTATTTAAATCTGCCTTATAAGTTTTTATATTTATAATACTTTAAAACATAATTTTCTTGCAATTCTCTCCTATTCTGATTTCGGTATCTATATGCAATACTATCAACGATGGCCAATACTTAATTATAGGCATCATTAGCTTATGTAATTGAAAACACTGATCACCAGAGAAATTTAGGATGCTTAAGAAATCATATAGGTTCTAATTTGTAGGGGAAAACTATCTCAACCTACCTAGTTTAATTAACGTCCACTGAAAGTTGAAGTATTTGGTCCAAATTCTGGACCAAATACAACAATTTTTGTCAAACAACTTTTTGTTGACCAACGTTTACTTATATTTTGTAAAAATTTATCAAATAAAAAACGTAAGATAATATTAAAATGCCATCAAAATCTACACTAAATTATTATTTCCCATGTGCTCCCTCTCTATTAGAGGTAATCATATTCAAGGCAATATCCAGCACTAACCATGGTCATTCAACAAAGATTTTAATATCAGTTTGTCTCGTTGAAAGGGACTAATCCTTTCCACAAGACATATCCTTCTTTGTTTACATTGAATTATTTTAACATCATCTTACATTTTTTTGTTGGACTTGTATCTTTTGTACTCATGTAAGAAATGCTTTTACTCCAAAAATATTTAATTTCTAGCTAATACCTTAAGATCTGATTAGAATCTATCTTCTGCAGTCTCCCTTGGTCTACCAAATGCTTCTCCAAGAGTCCTTAGGGATCAATCTATAAAATTAATGTTAGTGACAGATCAAAATCAAATGTTACGAAACAAATCATACGAAAAAAAGTCAAGAAAAAAGTAGATATTCCACATACGAATGATTATTATCAAATTAAAAATCATATGGGATACTGTGAAGCAAACCTCGATAGTTTTATGCAAGTCTCTGGGATAAATATTTGGATCGAATCAGATCCTTGAAGCATAGAAATTTTGTTGACGTTTTGCCACTCCTTTCTACAAGATGCCTATGATGTCCACCACTGTCTTTTTTTTTTTTTGGTCAAGTTGTACTGATTTCTATAGATATGGGCAAGGTCACAACCAAATACAACAAATATTGCAAAGAAACCCCAAAAGACCTACACAAGCTATAGGATCAGAAGGGGAAACAGGAAGAAAAAAAAACCGGTTTAAATATAAATCCAAAAGCCCAACAAGAGCAAACCATAATAGAGCCCAATAAAAACAACAAGTGCAGTCGGAGCAACACTAATACAACTAAATAGAACAAACACAGACAAAACATTCTCTAGCAACGAAAGCTATCCCCAATTCATTCTCCACCACAAAGTCAACTACACCCAAATCACCATGATCACAGCGAGATTGATCTTCAACAAACCGATTTCAACACAGAAACTTCCAATGAAATCAGATCTCAAGGAATGAGAGGCATGCAATAGGAGATATTACGAAACCCTAAACGAGAGCAGAGCATTCGTAAAAGAAAACCGAGATCAAGATTATCAAGGAACGGTACCAAATCTCAGCGAATCAGGAGCATAACAAGCTTTGCAATCTTCAACTATGATTTTACGAATCGAATCAGGTGGTCTTGACGACCAATTGGATTGAAGAGTCCCTTTTGAAAACAACGAAGCCACCTCATGAGAAAGTTTATTACCATCACGGTTCGTCCAGGTAATGTCACAACCACCTAAATCCTTCCTGAAATCTTCAACATCTTTGAGAATAACACTAATTTCTGATGAGTATTTCTTTGTTTTACACATGTTGACAATTTGTTGATTATCTGATTCAATCATCGGATGCCTGAGATGAAGAGACACAGCAGTAGAGATAGCTTCACGCAACCCAAGAGCCTCAGCTACAAGGGAGGATCTAGCAAAAATCTTCTTGTGACTAGATGTAAGAAAACTTCCTCTATTATCTCTACAAACAGTAGCAATAACACCTGTGCATGCTACTTTGTTAAAAGCAGCATCACAATTAATCTTTGTTGCATTCCCAATAGGAGGTTTCCATCTACATGGGACCTTTTTGACACAGCCATTAGAAGGGCTAGGATTAGATGAAGGGGAGGGACTAGTAGCTATTATAAATTCATGCCAAAGAGACTTAATCCTAAAAAGAGACTCCAAAGGGTTAAGAACTTTATCATTAAACATAGCTTCATTTCTAGCATTCCAAATATTCCAAAGGGTGAAAATAAGCTTAGTTAAACTATGATCAGAATCCTGGGAAAAACTTACAACCCTACTCAGAAACCAGTTATGAAAGGAAGATAAACCTATAGGATTAGGAGGGTGAACAACCTGAAGACCAAACCATAGAGGTTGAGTCCAAGGACATAACAAGAGAAGATGCTCAACAGTTTCATGTTTAGACCTACAAAAGGGGCATTTAGGAGTAATAGAAATCTTCTTTTTGAAAAGAGCATCTTTAGTAGGAAGATAATTGTGGTGAGCCTTCCAAAGGAAGTGTTTCATCTTAGAAGGGACATTAGCACTCCAAATGATTTTCCAAACATCAATAGGAATACCATTAGAAGAAGAGGCATTAAAATTATTCTGAGTAGGATTCATAAGCATTCTATACCCCGACCTTACAGAATAGTTTCCATCATAAGTGTGAGGCAAGACTAATTGATCAGAAGAAGAAGACCAAGAAATGGGAGTTTTAATAACTTCAATGGCAGAATGAGGAACTAGATTAACCCTAAGTTTAGTTAAGTCCCAATTATGAGAGTTATCTATTAGCTCTCCAACCTTTGAGATAGTAGCAGAAGCCAATAGAAAAACTTTATCACCCGAAGCAGTCCACTTATCATTAGCAATATTAATGTTAAGGCCAGAACCAATATCCAATTTAGCTTCATTACCAATCAAACATCTCCCATGAATTAAGCTCCTCCACACCCAAGAAACATTTCTACCAATAGAAGCCTGCCCAAAATCACATTTAGGAAAATAAATAGCTTTCAAAGTGGTAGCCCAGTAAGAATTGGGCTCCTTGATTATTCTCCAAACTTGCTTAGATAACATAGCAGAATTCATCTTTTGAAAATCTTTAAACCCCAGCCCTCCAAGAAGTTTAGGAGAACACAATTCATCAAACTTCCTCCAATGAATACCTCTATTATTAGATGAAGATTGCCACCAAAACCTAGCCACAGAGGAAGTGAGAGAAGCACAGAAGGTTTTAGGAAGCTGCAGAATAGACATGATGTAAGTAGGAATAGCTTGAACAACAGCTTTTATCAAAATCTCCTTCCCTGCTTGGTTAAGCATATTACCTTTCCAACCTTCCATCTTAGTTAGAACTCTATCTTTAATCCAAGCCAAACCTTGATCAGTAGCTACAACATGAGGGAAATAAACTCTCCAGGCCCAGTTAGCTAGGACTCTATCAATTTTCTGTCTAGTAACTACTCCATCTCTAGGATTACTCATCCAAGTGAATCTATTACCTTGCAAATTCATATCCATAAGATCATAATCACTCAAGAAATCCTTAAATAACCTCATTCTAATAGGTTCAACATCATGAGCACCATCTTTATCAAGGTCAGAAGTCATTTCATTAAAATCACCAGCACAACACCAAGGACCATCACGAAATGGTTTAAGATTTGAAATTTTAGACCACAAATTCCTCCTAGCAGCAAATGTAGGATTTCCATAAACAAAAGTGAACTGAAACATAAAACCACTTCTTCTTTCTATAGCAGCAGTATGAATATAGTTAGACCATGATTCAAGAACCTGTATCTCATAATAATCATTCCAAAATAAACAAATTCCACCAGAAGTACCAATTGATTCAACACAGAAAGAGTTTTGGAAACGAAATTTCCTTCTAACTCTATCAACTCTCTTCTTATGGGCTCTAGTTTCCATAAAAAAGAGAATGGCAGGCTTGTAACCCTTTACAAGGTCAACAAGCTCTCTATTTGTCGTGGGGGCTGCCAACCCACGACAATTCCAAGTGATAGCAGTCATTGAAACGTTGGGGGCATGGAAAGACCCGCCTCCTCAGTCATATCAGTAGCATCCATTATCATTTGGCCATCAATAATAGCAATCACTCTAGCTCTTTTAGCTCCTTCCTGCACAGAACCAGAAGCTTCCCCACTAGAAATAAGCAAATTTCTATTTTCTCTACTCCTCTTGATATTAAGACCTTGAGCTAATTTATAACTCAGTGCATCTTCTACTTGTGCAGGTATAATATTCTCACTTGGTTCAGACCAACCTTCATCATTTGGAGGAAATTCAACAAAGTAAGGTGGAGATGAATGAGAAGGCAGTTTGAAGTCACTACCTACAAACCTACAGATGCTTAGGGGGAGGAATATTTGGAGCAGAGATATTTTCTGGCTGAACAAAGCTAGAATTAACTATTTGAACTTTGTTCTCAGGTATAAAGTTTGAATCACTCTCACTTCTTTCATTAGTAACATGATTAGACTTAGGATTAGATTGGGAGGGCTGATTGGTTTGTGATTGACTACCCTCATAGTAGTTACTTCTAGCTGTAGTCCTATGAAAGGATTTAGGTTTAGCACCAATCAAGAAATCACCATACTTAGGAATACTTTTATCAAAAGCTGCCATAATCCTAGGAACTTTACAATGTTTCAACTCATGGCCAACCCAACCACAGCCAAAACATACCCCTTGTAGTCTTTCATATTTAAATCCAATCCAAATCCTTTCATGTACAGATCTTTGCATCCAACACCCAGACCGTAATGTTTTTTTCACATTTATTAATACTCTAGCCCTTAGGAAATGAGTAGAAGCAGATCCCGAATTGAAATTATCATCAACCTCAATAATAGTACCAACTTTCTCTAAAAGTATATAGACATTTGAAGGATTGATTTCATGTATTGACAGGCCATGTATTTGGATCCAAAAAGGAACCAAATCAAAGTTAATATCTTTAAAAGCTATACCTTCACCCCATCATTGCAAGCTGATAAGTTGATTCATCACAAACCAAGGGCCTCTCTCCAGCACTTCAGCAACAATTTTCATCGAAGGAAAAGTGAAAAGGTATTTGTTGTCCCCCATATCAGCTATTTTTAGCTCTTTGTATTGTTCCCACGTTTTGAACATGATGGATCTTGTGATTTTCTTGTTTAGGACTTTGCGGAGATAACTTGAGCTACAAGAGCCCTAAGAGCATATTCAACATTGCTCTTTGATGCTAGAGCCAGATTCACCAGAACTGGTTCCCTCTCATCCTCAGGAATACAGACTGTATTCATATCAGCCATAATGAAAAGGCTGTTAACAGAGATTTTCTAATGAAAAGAAGACAGAAATTTGATGCTCTTTAGCTCTTTTAATGCACTTTTGCTCTTTTGTTTTTGCTCTTTTGCTCTTTTTTGCACTTTTGCTCTTTCTATTTCTTGTCTTCCTTTCAAAGAGTTGTAATAAATTACTGGAGAATGAATCTGTGATGAAAACAAGGACTGTATTAAACTGTAAGACTAAACTGTGAAGTTTTCTTCGAGAGTACTGATGTAGATAACATGACTGTATTAGCTTAGATCTTGAATTTAAAGCTTTCATCAAGAGATTTGAGAAAGATATAGCAGCCGTGAGAATAAATTTCAGGATAAGCATACCATACACTCTTCTATGCATATGCTTTGTCCATAAAATAAAAGCCCAAGTCTATCTATAACACCCTCTCAAAATTAGACAGCACATAAACCCGAAAGGTAATACTCTAAAGTATTTAAAAACCCAATGGTTAATAACTACCTCAACCACTATGTTTAATTCAAAACCTAGCAGACCTTATCTCTCTAAAATTTTAGTGAGAACCCCGTATCTCTCTAATTGAAAACCCTAATTGATTTGGGCCCTTGTGTTTGTATTTGATTTGGGCCGTTTAACTTTTTACTCTTGAGCATCTGACAAAAAAAATAGGTGGGCTTACAAAATAAACAAAACTAAGTCATGTTCAGTAAACAATATATATTCAAAATCCTTTTAAGATAATTTAGTCCCTACTAATTTTTTTTTAAAAAATAAATTATAGCAAAGGCAAACTTTTTTATTTTAGTCTTTATGTTAATCACTTTGTTAACAATTGCTGATCTGCCAAATAGATATCCCTTCTAGATTTGCCACCTTATTATTTTTCATTTTATTTTATTTTATTTTTGAAATGGTGACTTAGATCCCAAATAAAATTAAGGTTATTCATCATTCCCATTTCCAAAATCCCTTCTTCTTCCATTCCACCTTTCCCAAACTTTTTTATTTTAGTCTTTATGTGGTAAATCTTGAAGGGATATATATCTAACACATGAGCAATTGTTAACGGAGTGATTAACATAAGGACCAAAATAAAAAAGTTTGCATTTACATGGATTTATTGTAACACCCCGGTATTTCTAACATGTAGAGAGACCGAAGATGCACAGATGCGGAAGTTCAGAGGACACAGTTCCTGTTTAAGTATTGGACATACAAACTTTTTCCGAAATAAAAACATGATTGGAATAACATTACTTCATAAAATAGAAGTTCCCCGGTTCCATACCGAACGGAATATAATATCCAAGTCCAAATACCAAACAGAAACATAAACAGGTTCGTAAAACTCATAACCAATACAAGTTATACAACCAAAAAGAACGGCAAAAGAACTAAGGATAATATGACTAAGTCTCCAGCACCTCCGAGAGTATACCAACTACTCGTGCACAATAGTCTTCCTTTTTCCCCGCTTCTCTGAAAAACAACAAATATGGATTGGGTGAGATAACATTATCTCAGTGAGTCCTACTGTGCCCCCTCACTGACACTCGGTTCAATTAATTAAACCGTTACAACAAAAGCTGACATAACAATGTCTTATTGATTAATCGAAATGCCGACTGTGCAACAACCACGAATCCCGGCAATTCGTGTTCTTAATTTATTAATCGAAACGCCGACTGTGCAACGACCACTAATCCCGGCGAATCGTATGTTTAACTTATTTTATTAATCGAAACGCCGACTGTGCAACAACCACTAATCCCGGTGAATCGTGTACTTACTTAGCATAAACCGGCTGTGCAACCATCCACTAATCCCGGTAACCCACGAATTGACCACGCCAAAACGTATACAGGGCTTAGGGTGAGGGCTCATGACTTCCCTTCCTAGTATGCTACTTGTCGGGTCGTCACCCAACGCGATACATATGACAATACGCATCAAATTCTCGAGAGTTAGATAATTTATATCTTTTCGATCACCAATGGATCAGTCATAAAAGTTCATTAGATAATTTATATCTTTCGATCACCAATGGATCATTCACATAGTAATGGGATAAACAATATCCATATCGATCTATAATCCGTTTTGAGGAATTCATAAATTAGACCTCCGGCATTATAATCATATTCAATTGACATATATAAACATATATATTCAGTCAGTCCATCAGACGGTGTACCCACACGTATACTAGGGTTTCGGTTTTTCAATCAAATATGCTTTTGAAACTCTTTTTCAAAATCATGAGTTGAATAAGATCAAAATACGGTTTTCAGTAAGGCAATTCCTTTTTAAATGATTGAGAAAGAGATTAGAAAAGGTTCGGAATCAAACCGAGCGACAAAACGAGAAAACGGGAACTGGCACCAGAACCTCACGCACGACCCGTGCCCAGGGGCGCACGACCCGTGCGTGGTGCACTACATAGAACCCTTCTATCAGAAAGAAACTCCCGATTCTGTGCCCAGGGGCGCACGACCCGTGCGTCTCGTTTCTTTGCCAACAAGACCCATCAGATTGGGACGCACGATCCGTGCCCAGGGGCGCACGATCCATGCGTCCTGTGTCTCTTACCATTTTCCCAGTTTTCCTCATTTTCGCTCTCCGTTTTTGCCCAATTCGATTTCTAATTCCAATCACCTGAAACTCAGAATATTTCTAGATATTCTAGACAGTATACAAATCATTTTCTTAATGTTGTAATTCCAACCACTTTCTCATAAAACCGTAAAATGTCAATTTGACCCAAAAGCGTTTCTCGGTTCTAAAATCTTTCGGAAACGGAATAATTTCCTTAGTATTTAAAACAGACACAGTTTTCAGAACACACGAAAATGTCCCTAATCCGTGAGTAGAAATCACGTGATTACGATTTCGCTAGGAGCTACGATCGAAGCGTGAAACGGCCGAACACTAGCTCTACTGAGTTGTTTGAAATAGCAGTAATCTTCAAGTTAGTGACTGACTCTCCTCTCCAAATTCGAAAATCAACACCAACCCTTCCTCTTGAATATCAAAACAGCAACATGCAAGCCACCACAAACTTAGAATTCCACCATCTTCATCATTGGAGCTTCATGACCGAAATGGAGTAGAGAGAGATAGCGAGAATCAGGCCTTGAAAGTGGTACCAATAGATTGGAAATCGAAAATGGAGTAGAATGGGAGTGAGAGCACTTACATGCATTCAGCTTTGTCGTGAATCCCTTCTCCTCCCTTCCTTCTCCTTCGCGCCCCTCCTTCTTCTTTTCCCTTTTCTGTTTTCAGTTTCAAACTTCAGAACTCTTGGAAAGTGATTAAGTGAGAGAGATGTGGTTGAATGGGTTCAGGCATAAGGGTTTTTACATGAAGGGTGTGAAAATACGATTTTGCCCTTCATCTTAGACTTTCATTTAAATCATGACTGAGTCACACTTTAATGTGGGATAGGATTTCTTTCGACTTTTTCCTCGACTAATCCTCGCCGAGACACGACCAGTTATCCCCACAAATAATCAAGTCGGTCTTAGGTTTCATAGTTCGAGTATTTTTAAAAATTGGGGATGTTACATTTATTTTTTAAAAAATTGCAGGGACTAAAGCCGAATTTCTCATATTTGAATAGGCCAAAAACATATTTAAAATATCAAAAAAATTATCATTATCATAATAAATTTATTGTTGTCTACAAAACTGTTTTTTGACTCGGGCGGAGGACTGCAGACAGGCTTGTTGCAATCAAGTGGATCAAGAAACAATGACCATAATTAGTTTTGTAGATAACAAATATTATTCGAGAAAAATTTATTTCTAATGTGTTTCTCTAGTATACATAACTTATATTATATTCTACTAAAAAAAAAATCAGAATACTAAAACAAGATGAAGGATTCAAGGTTCTAAAAAACGGTCCGTTACACCGAAAACGGCCGCGACAAAACTGTCTCGGTAGTGACCGTTATCGCGACAAAACCGCCGCGACAAATAATTTTAATAAAATTTATGCATTATTGTGATTAATTCACACCGCGACGACCGCGACTTGTAACGCAACAGCCGCAACGGCCGATAACGCGAAAGCCTTAACGCGACCGCGACCGTGACCGCGACCGCTATTTAGAACCTTGGAAGGATTTACATCTAGTGAAAGATTATCTATTACTCAAGATCTCTTCAGGTCAAGGCTCTCTAAAAGTGCATCTGGTCGACTTTCAGAATGAAGCGTCAAGTCCAACAACATCTGTTGAGTTCATGCCAAGATTTCTCAAGCGTATGGTACTCACTGTCTAGAGACTTCAACACATTAAATGAGATATTTAATACTATCTGAAGTAATGATATGGTATGAGGAATTATTGAGATAGCACAAAAATGATTGCCTTGGATTGAAATCCATGTCGTACAAGTGTCGCCGCTGGTACATAATGTGTATGGAAAAGTAAGTCTTGCCAGAGTTACATTGTATGATATTAGGGGCATTTAATATGTTTGTCTCTAATGAAGAAACACTAAACCAGAAAGTCCAATGGGTCGATTTCAACACCTAGTAAGCCATAACAGAATTTTTTCAGCAACATAGTATAAGAGCTATATTCAGAATCAAGTGTTCACCAAAACAAGAAAGAAAAGAAAACAAGTTAGAAAATCAAAGAAATATTTGAAACAGTAGTTGTTGCATTATAAGCGTGATAAATTCAAAAGCACCAAAGTATTTTGAAGCTAACAGATTCAAGAAAAAAAAATTCTATATTTCTTATAAAAGCTTTCATTTGTAAACCACTTTTGTTAAAAGTGTGATTTTATTTTCATTCTACCTCTGATTTTGTAAAAATCCCAGTAGTGGATTTTTCCTTAGAGGCTGAGGTGTAGTTGTTCTAAGAAACTGAGAGTTTAACTAAGGTTGATAGATAAACTCTTGCCATTGTAAAACCTATTTTAGTAGAAATTCGTCGAGTGTTTTGAAGGGAGTGGAACAGCTTCCAAGTGGTAGTGAACCGAGATAAATTTTGTTCTGCCATTTACTTTAAGTTGTCTTACCTTACTTGAACTAACAATGTTTTCTAATATAGTATTAGAAAACTAAGTTTGCAAAAAGATTTTACAAAAACTCTATTTCAAACCCCCCACTTTCTAGTGTTTTTCTTATTTCAAGAATCAATTATCCGACTTAAGAGTGTTTCCACATGGATGTCTTAAAGACCTAAGAAGTTTTTGTCTCTAAAAGTTGAGTATCCGTTAAACATAATGACTTTAGTTGTATAGAAAAATTCTAGAGCTTTTCACTCTCTCCATTCTCAAAAGTGTGCTTTGCACTCAAAATGGTTTTTTCTTCTCATCGTTCTAATCACATTTCACACACCAAACAAGATATAGTTATTGAGATATGCTTTGTAATTCAATTGCTTGTAAATATAGGTTGGTGCTAGTAATACAGATAGGTGTAGTAAGTAAGCCTATTATGGGCCTAGTCGAAAGTGTGGGCCTGATCGAAATCATGGGCCTGGCTTATCTATAGATGTAGTAACATCTACAGTTACATATCATTGTGAAGAACGATTTACATAATACAGTTTAATAATTCAGTTTTACTGCATCATTGTCTTGCCCTACCTTTCTCTTCTCTCTAGCACTTTTGCTCCTTTCCCTCACCCCTTCCGCCGTTTTCCCCAACAACCTGGTATCAAGAGCTTTAAAGATCCTTCAAGATCCTTCAAGACTCATGGCAACGCGTGATAACTCTGGTGGAGATATTCCGGGGAACCTCCCCATCTTTGATGGAAAGGATTACGAACGGTGGTGCGCGCAGATGAAGGTCCTCTTTCGGTATCAAGATGTTCTTGACGTCGTGAATGATCACTACAAAAAAATTGGTTATTAGTGACGGAAATTTCCCTCGCAAAATGACCAAATTTCGTCGCTAATGACCGTTAGCGAGGGAATTAGCGAGGGAATCTGAGTCCGTCGCTAATTAGCGACAGTACATTCCGTCGCTAATTAGCGACAGTACATTCCGTCGCTAATTCCCTCACTAATGGCAGCCACGTGAGAAAAATCAGACAGCCACGCGTCCACGTTCGCCTCACTAATTCCCTCGCTAATGCCTAGCCACGCGTCCACTTTCCCTCGCTAATTCCCTCGCTAACGCCTAGCCACGCATCCAATTTCCCTCGCTAATTCCCTCGCTAATGCCCATCTGATTGTATTTTTTTATTAATCTGCTTTTATACTTGTTTATTTTATTAATAAATAATAAAATCTAAACTATATAAAATAGTTTAAAATTAAAATTCTTCAATAAATAAAAATTACGAGAATAAAATTTGAATCCACAATACTTAATCTGAAATGTTATAACAAAAACGTTAATCAACAACACTAAAAGCTGCCACCATCAGACTCCTCAGCTTGCTCCTCATCTTGCTCATCATCTTCCTCCTGATCTTCCTCCTCATCTTGCTGCTGATTTTGCTGCATATTCTTAAAATACTTTAACATCGTCGCCTGCCTACGGCTCACCTTCTCAAAGTTTTGCTGCATCTTTTTCATCGTCTCAGAAGAGGTCCTGACCTCCTGTCGAGTATCGTGCAGCTCCTGTCGAGTAGACTGCAGCTCCTGAATATCATCCTGGGGCTCTGGTGTAGGCATAGATAACCCAGCTGATAGGCCCATATGTCCAGCTGATGGGCCTATATGTCCAAATGATGAGCCTATATGCCCAACTGGTGTGCCATACCCAGCTGGTGTGCCATACCCAGCTGATGTGCCATACCCAGCTGGTGGGCCATACCCAGCTGGTGGGCCATACCCTGCATACGCATATGCTGGGCCCATATAATGCCCATGTGATGGTAAATGATACCATCCGGGGCCAGATGGAGGCGGAGGTTGTGGGGCGGTAGCTGGTGGGCCCATATACATATGACCCCTCATATTCCCAATATTAAGTTCCACCTCACGATTACGCCTCCTCCTAGGAGGTTCATCGGTCATAGTGTTCTTCCCTTTATTATTACGTCTCGGTGGGTCAGAACCTTCTCCTGGATCCATATCTATGAAAAAATAGAAACGAAATGTGATACTAACAACATTAATTATATATATTTATAAATAATTTAAATAAAGTAAATTAACAAGAATAATATTGATATATTAATGATTCTAATAAATTTAAAGACAACATAAGGAGTCAACATAAGTAGACGATATATATAAGATTAATCAAATACAACATTCTCTTCTTCATCTTCATTTTGTTCTTCGTCTTCATTCTCTTCTTCATCTTCATTCTCTTCTTCATCTTCATTGTGTTCTTCATCTTCATCAACTTCTTCAACTAGTCGCCGATCATCACATAATGAGTCAATCGGTTCAAATTCAATTACCTCATCTACTCCTGAAATTTCATCCACCTGATAAGGAACCTCATCCTCCGCATCATTGGCTTCAATGCGACCCCGTGGTTTTGTCTTAATTACAACACACCATCCTCTCTAAGTTGATGGATATGGAACATAATACACCTGCCTCACATTTTCTGCCATGATAAACGGATCATAAAGTTTATACCTTCCATTCATTCGAATGTCCACGGTATTACATTTTGGATTCAATTTCATTCCTCTAACCGATGGATCAAACCATCTACAAAAAAACAAAACTATTCTCTTTTCATAGTCTAACGGTGGGTATTCAAGTTCATATATGTGTTCGATCACACCGTAGTAGTCATTTTCACCTCCTCCTGTTTCACCTTTAACATTTACCCCACTATTAATTGTTTTTTCCCCTCACTCCATGATTGGGTGTCAAATTTGTAATCGTTAACTAGGTACGTGTGCCACTCGATCACCTCAAGAAAAGGACCATCGGCTAAGTTCCTCAAGTGTCGGATTTGGGGAGTTGGTTCTGCTTCATACACCTAAGTAAACAACATATGGAAAAATAAGTCATGTCTCATATCTACTTTAAAGAATTATTCAGCGCCTTGGGGATTTGGTTACTTACTCTAGTCTTAAACCAGGATGGAAAACTTTCATGTATACGAATAGAAGATTCTTCAGCGCATATACCCTCAAGTCGTAAGAATGCACTGAAAAAGATTGAAAGTTGATCAAAATCTGATTTAACATCATACAGTATAGATTAACAACTGAATTGGAGCATACATACTCAAGATATGGTTTAACTTCAGTGCAATTGATCAAGACATGAACATGTGCTGATTTATGCTCTTTATCTGATAAGTAGTTGGTTGACTTCTTTCCCGAAGGGCGACCAGGTTTGGTAAACACAGATAAAGTGAGCGGGTGTCTTTCTTCTTCAATCTCCATTTCATTTCTATTATTTGTTGACAACATAAAGTTGAAATAATGTGAACAAAAATAAATTGTTTCACGGTGTAGATAAGCTGTGCAGATCGATCCTTCAACTCTAGCTTTATTTTTCACCGATCGTTTATAATCACCCATTAATCTATTTGTTGAACGAAAAATACTTCATTAAACTAATAATCATACTAATTAAGATAATTTTAATAAAATGTTGACATAGATAATTACCTCTCAAATGGATAGATCCACCTATAATGAACTGGTCCACCAAGCCTTGCTTCATACGCAAGGTGAACCGGTAGATGCTCCATGGAATCAAAGAAACCGGGAGGAAATATTCTCTCCAACTTACAAATAATGAAAGGAATATTCTGCTCCATCTTAATAAGATCATCCTTTCTCAATGTTGAAGAGCACATATTTTTAAAATATTGACTCACTTCAATAAGTGGTTCCAAAACACACTTTGGTAATGAATTAAAAGCAATTGGAAGCAAACACTCCATGAATACATGACAATCATGACTTTTCATCGCATACATCTTCCCGGTGTTCACATCGACACATCTTGCAAGGTTAGAAGAATAACCATCTGGCATCCTCAATTCTTTCAACCATCGACAAACATCTTTCGCTTCATCTGGTGTTAGGCAGTATTTGGCTTTGGGTTTTAACATCTTCCCATTAGGCATTTCCACCAAATTCAAATCAGATCAATGTTTGCTACAATAAAGAGCAGAATCCAATCTAGCCTTATTATTGTCTTTGGTTTTATCTTTCACATTCATCACAGTGAAAAATATGTTGTCAAAGAAATTCTTCTCGATGTGCATAACATCAAGATTGTGCCTCAACAAATTATCTTTCCAATATGGGAGATTCCAAAATATGCTTTTTTTGTCCAGTTGTGCACCTGTCCATAACCATCCAGCCGGGTGAGCTCCCCTACCTCTGTGGCTTGTGGGAAATCCATAACTCTACTCCAGATTTCACCTGATGTCAACAAAGGCAGTGGTCCATCTGTTTCAACTGCCCCTTTCTTGAAGGCCTTATTGTTCTCTCTAAATTTATGATCTTGCGGTAAGAATCTGTGATGCGAGTCAAACCAACAACTCTTTCCCCCGTACTTTAGCGTAAACGCCTTTGTGTGTTCCATACAGTGGGGACATGCCAATTTACCGTGAGTCCCCCAACCAGACAACATACCATAAGCAGGAAAGTCGTTAATTGTCCACATCAATGCGGCTCTCATCATAAAAATTTTCTTTCGTGCTGCATCATATGTCAAAACCCCCCCCCCCCCCCCCCACAATCTCTTAAGATCATCAATCTGAGGTTCCAAAAAGATATCAATGTTAGCTTTTGGATTGGATGGACCAGGTATTAGACAAGTCAAAAACATATACGGTTTAGTCATGCACATCTCAGGAGGAATATTGTAAGGGGTAACAATGACTGGCCAACAAGAGTAGGGTGACGCCGATGCTTGGATATATGGAGTAAACCCATCAGAGCACAAGCCAAGCCGAACATTCCGTGGGTCTGAGGAAAAATCTGAATGCACTTGATCAAAATGCTTCCACGCTTCACCGTCGGATGGGTGGCGTAAAATGTCGTCTGAGGTACGCCTATTGTCATAATGCCAAGTCATTTTCTGCGTAATTTCGGTCGATGCAAACATTCTTTGCAACCTTAGAACTATAGGCAAATAGAACATTGACTTTACAGGGATATGTTTATAATTACGTTTTGCCCCTTTACGATCATGATACCTCGGCTTTCCACAGAATTTGCATTCAAGTAGCTCACCATCATTTTTACCAAATTCGTTGTTGTAAAACAACATGTGCCCTTTCTCACAACAATCAATCTTCTTAAATTTCAATCCCAGCTTCGAAACTAACATCTTTGCTTCATAATAACTTTTTGGCAAATTATCCTTATTAGGTGTCGCTTCCAACATCATTTCAGTCACATAGTCTAAACCCACCTCAGAAATATTACTCATGGACTTGAGAGCTAAAAGTTTCACACATATAGATAATTTTGACTGTGGCGAGCTTTCAAACAACGGTTTGTTTGAATCTCTTAACAAATTATAAAATTTTTGTGCTTCTTCATTTGGAAGTTCATCATGATCGTCATATTGAGGCTCATCAAATGGCACATTCACGCTGAGACCATCACAAATCATGTTTTCCATCGACTCAAAAATTTCATTACGTGGAACACCAACACCAGAACTGCTTGAAGCCCCTACCTCAAAATTTTGACGTCGTTGTTCTCCATGGTCCACCCAAATCCAATAATTAGGCCTAAACCCCCATTGATACAAGTGCTCCCTGATTTCATTATCGGTCCTAATAGGTACACCGTCGCATTTTAAGCACGGACATCTAACCCCCTTTTCCCGTTTAGCCAATTCATGTCGCCACGCTACCACAAGAAACTGTTCAACCCCAATTACAAAAGATTCCTTCAAACCCGCTCTTCTCGGATATAACCGATCATACACCCATTCACGATTAAATTCATACAAATTCATCTACACACATTTAAAAAAAGTGTTAGATTCCCTTAACATTCCCAATAATCTATCAAGTTAGTGGCATCGATATGATCTCAGTGGAGATGATTTCGAGCCGAGTATGGGGGTCAAGGACAGCACAAAACCCTTTTCCATCCAAGTAGTGAAGGAAGTTATTTCGTATAACTCCCAACCTTACTGTTGTTAGTATCGCCTCGCAATTATCTCAATGGACACTACAACATTTTTTGTCTCTAGCAACACATCCTTTGACAACATGCAAAAAATGTTGCTTAAATCATATCAGACAACATTTGGGAACTGTTGCCTCTAAATCAATGTTTCATAGCACACTCTTTTGGCAACACTGAATAAAGGTTCCTTAAATTCTATATGACTACATTTTTAGATTGTTGCTATCCTGTTTCGTTTGCAACATTTAATAACTGTTCCCTAAACTTTCACTAGCAACAGTTTCTAATTGTTACACTAATTATTTTAAACGGGAACATTTCTTTTGGTGTTGCCTTTAAAATTATATTTAAAAATTAGATTTGGTTGAATTTCCTTTCAACATTTTTTCATTTCATTTTAGGCGGTACTATCTTTATTTCATTTAGGCGGTAAAATTTTTACTCATTCCCTCTCTTTTTTTACAGCTAATTCACTCATCCCTCCTAAAACAAAGGAAAAGATATTATTTACAGAAAAATTAAATCTGAGATAAAGTTACAGAAACCTATCGCTCTCGTTTTTCTCTCCATTCCTTCTCGCGAAAAGCAACCGGTAGAAATTAAAAGAGCTGAACAGAGCAGATGACGGTGATCGGTTGCTACTGAAACGGAGAGAAGGGGAAGAAGCTCGTTCGCGACGGCGCCGACTCCCACCCTGTTGTTCGTTTGCGACGGCGCCGCCTCCCACCCTGCTGTTCGTTTGCGACGGAGCCATCTGTTCTAGGCTCGCCCTCTTCTCTGCTTTCTACTCACGATCTCTGCTCACAGATCTGCCCTGTCTCTCTGATTCCGTCGCAGCTCTACTCCGACCGGCGATCACCCCGTGTCCACGCGGCCGCTGCTTCTTCTTTTTCTTGTTGTTATTCGGTTCCTATTCTCTGTTCTCCACTAATTTGTTTTCTCCATTCTCGCAATCAAACGTAAGCTATCGCTCTCGTTATTTACGAATTTGTTTTCTCCATTCTCGGTTCTCCGATTCTCTATTCTCCATCATTCTTCACTAATTTGATTTCTTGATTTCAAGGAGGAACGAGGTTGATTCTCCACTCTCCGAATCTCAGGTTTGATCTTTCTATTTATGCTACTAGGGATTTGGGATGTGGGAATATGGGTAATACTGCAACTTCAATTGTTCAGCAATTTTTTGGGTTTAATTATTTGGTTTTATTTGTTGTTACAGGGTTCTTTCTTCTCTGAAACAAACGAAGTTCACAAACCAGTTCGTAGACCGTTTGTCGCTGCCTATAGCTTACGTTTGATTGCTCGCTCACTCCATTGTTTGCTGATTTGAGGTTAGTTCTTCTTACTAGTAAAAGATTGGGAGTTTTAGGAATTTTCAATTAACTTAAAAATATGCTGCAATATGATTATGATTAGAAAACTACTTAATATGGCAGAACATTAGCTCTAGAGTAATATTCTATTTACATCTATAATTTGTTATAATTATTCCCTTGTAGATATAATATATTTTTGTTAAGTAGATCAAACATGATAAACAAGGATTGGGTGGACTTGCCTCCATATGGAGACGATTATGAACAAGGAGTTGAATACTTTTTGGATTTTGCATTCACCAAAGGAGAGGTTGTAGGAGAAACGATTTTGTGCCCATGTGCTATATGTTGCAATGATAGTTGGGAAATAAGAGATGTTGTCAAAAGTCATTTAGTATCATATGGATTTGTAAAGGGATATAGAGATTGGATTTACCGTGGTGAAGAGTTAAGTCTTACAGATCATGACAATGATAGCGATACAGATGCCTTCTCATCTGATGATATTGATGGCTTATTATTTGAAACATTTAAAGATGTGGCTGAAGTGGGTGGAGTACATGAAGGTCTAAATGAAGATGCAAAGAAATTTTATAAACTTGTTGAGGATGAAAATGAAGAGTTGTATCCTGGTTGTAAAAAATTCTCCACCTTATCATTCACTATCAGGTTGTATTTGTTGAAATGTCTCTATGGATGGAGCAATGCTTCATTCACTGCTCTCCTAGAGTTGTTGAAAGAGGCCATGCCAGATTTAAATATTCCTATTTCTTTCAATAAAACTAAATCTATGATAAAGGACTTGGGCCTAGACTATAAGAAGATTGATGCATGTCCCAAAAATTGTATGTTGTTTTGGAAAGAACATGAGAGGTCAGAATCATGTTATATATGTGGAGAATCAAGGTGGATTAAATATCCAGAAGTTGATTGTGATATTGAAGAATCTAAAAAAGCCCACAAGGTTCCCGCCAAAGTGCTAAGGCATTTTCCTTTAATTCCTAGATTGAAAAGGCTCTTTATGTGTTCAAAGACAGCTGACTCATTAAGGTGGCATGCAGAAGAGCGTTCAAGAGATGGTAAGTTGAGACATCCTGCTGATGGTCAAGAATGGAAAGACTTCGATGGAAAACATCCAGATTTTTCTCTTGATGCTCGTAATATTAGGCTTGGGTTGGCTAGTGATGGGTTTAATCCATTTAGGACAATGAACCTCTCACATAGCACATGGCCGGTGGTATTAACAATATACAATTATCTGCCAAATTTATGCTTGAAGGCAGAAAATTGTATGATGTCATTACTAATTCCTGGACCACGATCACCCGGAGATGCAATTTATGTGTATCTACAACCACTTGTTGAGGAGTTAAAGTTGTTGTGGGATGTTGGGGTTGAAACATATGATATTTCCAAAAATCAGTCATTTCAAATGCGCGCAGCTCTGTTGTGGACTGTTAGTGACTACCCTGCATATGCCATGTTATCCGATTGGAGCACTAAAGGCAAGTTTGCTTGCCCTGCTTGTAATTACGAAACTTCTTCTACTTACTTAAAGCATAGTCGCAAGATGTGTTATATGGGCCATCGAGTCTTTTTGGATTCGAATCATATATGGAGGTCAAATAAGGTTTCTTTTAATGGAAAGACAGAATATTGGTTGGCACCCTCCTTGTTAAATGCAACGAGAATTTTAGAAGACTTGCAAGCCATCCCTGACGTGTTGGGAGGGGAGGGGAAATCAAAGAAAAAAATGAAAGGTCCATGGAAGAAGAAGTCTATCTTTTGGCAATTACCATATTGGAAGGATAATAATTTACGTCATAATTTTGATGTAATGCACATAGAGAAGAACATATGTGATAATATAATTGGGACTTTCTTAGAGATTGATGGGAAGAAAAAGGATCATGCAAATGCTCGCTTAGACCTTCAAGACATGGGGATTAGAAAGAATCTACACTTGAAGGCAACAAGTGATGGTAGGAAAACTCAAATCCCAAAAGCATGTTTCTCCCTTACCAAGCATGAGAAATCTATCTTTTGTGGTGTTTTAAGGTCAGTGACACTTCCTGATGGCCTTGCTTCTAATATTTCTCGATGTGTTCAAGTTAATGAAGGGAAGATTTTTGGGTACCAGAGCCATGATGCTCATATTTTGCTACATTACTTATTACAAGTAGCAATAAGAGGGATAACCCCCGATCAAGTTTCCATTCCAATTATTCGGCTATGTTCCTTCTTCCGGTGTTTATGCCAAAAGGTCATCGACCCGAAAATTTTAGATCACTTGGAAGTAGAGATTACAGAAACTCTTTGCCAACTAGAGCGAATCTTCCCTCCAAGTTTGTTTGATATAATGGTTCACTTATCAATTCACCTGGCAAATGAGGTCAGATTGGGTGGACCGGTTCAATTTCGATGGATGTATTATATGGAAAGATATTTGGGTGATTTAAAGTCTTTTGTTCGTAATAAGAGTCGCCCTGAGGGTTCTATCGCTGGAGCATACTTGGTTAGAGAGTCCCTGACATTTTGTTCAAGATATTTGTCTAGTGGGGTAGATACAAGAATGAATAGAATGACACGAAATAGTGATGACATTCCTAACATCGGTCATCCTATTGGGGGAAAGAAACTAGTTTCTATTGATCAAAAGTCCCAAAATCAAGCCCACGGGTATATCTTATTCAACTGTGATGAAGTGCAAGAATACATTAGGTACTATCATCAACTTACTAAAACCTTTCATTCTTATAATGTGTGTTTTTTTCCCTTTGCATTGACAGATTGGTTTTCTGTTGTAGAGAGCATGAGGTTGATGTTTATAATCCCCGGAAAAGAAGAAAGAAGAGTAAAGCTTCAAATCAAAGAGAAGATTTCATTGAATGGTTTGAAGCACGTGTCGTGAATGAAGAAATATCTGAATGGATAAAGGTGTTGTCTAGGGGACCAAATAATATTTGCAGAAGGTTTTTTGGCTATGTTATTAATGGGTATAGGTTTCATACAAGAGCACGTGAAGCAAGGCTAAAAACTCAAAATAGTGGTGTGACCTTAGAGTCTTTAAGCTTTAGAAGTGAAGAGGATGAACATTCAGAAAAAGTTAGTGTGACCTACTATGGAACAATAAAGGATATCATAGAGTTAGACTATTATGGTCATGCTAAATATGTATTGTTCAAATGTGAATGGTTTGTAGCTGAAGAAGATAAATACGGGTTGAAATGTGTTTACTTGAATAAAAAGTGCTATAAGAATGATCCATTTGTACTAGCATATCAAGTGCAGCAATGCTTCTATATTGAAGATCCGTATAAAAAAAAATAGACATTATGTTTTGAAGGCACTTCCAAGGGATTCATTTGACATGGGAGAAAGTTCTAATTCAAATGGCCATGAATATGAGAATTCAAACCTTGTTTTCTCAAAGGATGATTGTGAAGTTGACTTAGTTAGGAAAGATATACCAGATGATATCTTTGAAAAGCCTCTATCTGAACTTTATCTTCAACAAAAAGGAAAAAGTAGTGATGATGAAGGAAGTTTTGAAAGTGAGGACGAAACCACTGTTGATTCTAGTTGTGATGATAGTACATGAGACTTTACGGAGTAGATTGCATAGTAGGTGTTATAGTGTATAATAATTCGGTAATTAATTTAATGTATTTCTCCTTATATATGTTTTATCATATACCAGTTCTGTTATAGTGGATAATGTAGGAATGCTGTATTAATTGTATTATCTATTTATGAAACATATGTGTTTTTCCTTTTTATAGTCCAGTAGTTAGCCAGATGAATAGATTAGTGAAGCGTGCAGAAGATGATGGATCTACGGCTAGAAAGTGTAGTCAAAGCCCCACAAAGAAAAGTTCTGATTTTTCTTTCCTACAAAAAGAATATAGATCAAGCATTGAGTTGGCAAAGAAATTTAAGCAAGTTAAGCAGGAGAAAATTGATAAATTGCATGAAAGGCTACAAGGGAATACTAAAGCAAAGGTTCAAGAGGTTGTAGAAGGTAAACTAAATTAATTTCTTGTTTTCTTATAATGATTGCAAATTTTTTATAGATATTTTTTGATTTTCAAATTTTTTAGATGACTCTACTCAAGAAGTAGAAAAAACAAAGAAAAGAACCTGTGGCCTCATTACAATTGGTAGGATGGAAGAGAAAAAAGAGAGAGTCAAAGTGAATCAGATTCAATCATCATATCAAAGAAATAAAGAAAAATTGAAGAATCATGAAGCTATGGAAGGTTTTGCACAAGTTGATGGATATGCTAACCAAGAACATCAAGTGGTAGTTACAAACAAAGAAAGTGAACAAGGTAACAGATATTCATGATAGTAATTACAGAAAAATAAAAGTATGTACATTTTTTTCTTTGTTCTTATAAATAATTGTTTATTTTGTATTTTTTAATGGCTCCAAAATTAGGGAAATCAAAGAAAAGAAAGCATGGGAAAGCTACCATGGATATGTTGCTTGAGAATCTACAAGGGAATAGTAAAGGTCTAGAGGAGGGAGATAGCAACATGAACAGAAACATTGCAACAAAGTCTGATAAACATGTCCAACAAAAGCTTTCTTTGGACACAGTGATGTCCAAAACTCAATGCTTTAAAAAGGTAAAGAAGGTGCCATTATGCCCATCAATGACTATTAATGACTTCATTCAACTTCAACACTCAAAAGGAAAGGCTACAACCAACTCCTTGGAAGGAGAAAATGCCCCCAACAACTGCAATAATAGCTCCAAACAGCCCCTTAAAGTGAATCAAAACCAAACATCATCTAGGAGAAATAGAGAGCAAGAACCACTGGAAGATATGGAGTTTTTTGCACAACCTGGGGGAGATATTAATCAAGAAGAGGAAGTGGCATACACTAATAAAGAAGTGGAAGAAGGTAAACTAAATTAATTTCATGTTAATGTTTACATAAGTTATTCATATAGTGCTGATAAATAGATTTTAATTTATTATGTTGATGACTTTTGTAATAAAAAACTAGGAACATCAAAGAGAAGAACACGAGGGCTAACTTTGTGCAACAATATTCATGCAAGAACTTTGGAAGAGCGAGAAGAAGTGACCTTTAATGACGATGGTCAGCCCATTGGGCCTACTAATAAAGCAGTTTCTAACTTAAGCCTCTTCTTGGGAACGCTGGCTAGGAAAGCAACATTTTGTCCTCTAACATATACAAATTGGACAAACGTACCAGACCGCAATATAAAGCGTATTTGGGCATTCACTAAGGCATGTATATATAATCAAAATGATTATACATGTCTCCTTGGTTTATAGTATGGTGCATTTGATTTTTTTAACAATTTTTTCTTTACATATTTTAGTTAAAGTTTATTTTACCAGAAGAAGCACGAGATTGGGTTGAGACTACTGTTAGAGATGCTTGGAGACGATATAAATGCAAAATTAAGAAGGATGTTTTTTTGAAGTATTCAAACATGACTGCTAGGCTCAAAAATCGTCCTTCAAAGTACCAGAACCTCATTTTAGGCAGCATTGTGAATATTGGAGTTTGGATATTGTAAAAGTAAGATTTAAATTGATTTTAGTGCAAGTATGAGAAATACATAATAAATGGTTGTTTTATTCTTATTAATTTAATATGCAGACAACTAGTGAAAGGAACAAAAGAAGCAGAGCTAAGCAGAAGTGGAGGCATCGAATGCGCCCTAGAAACTTTGCAATAACTCGTGAAAATTTGGTAATGTTCTTTTGTGCTTTGCCAATGATGTTTGGGTAGTCCCTAATATTGTTATATTGATCTGTTGCTAATTTTATTCTCTTAGCAATTGATCTTAGCTCTCTCTCCTTTTCTGCTAGTGCTGTTACATAGCATCTCTTGATGTTTATTTGGTTATCTTCTTTTCTTTACTGAATATTGTTGTGTTAACAAATTCTATTAAGGTTAACAAATTCTCTTCATAAATCATAACAATTGCTCTGATTTTGGAGTGTCTGTTTGTTCTCTCATAAATTGGATTGCATCACACACACACACACACACACACACACACACACACACACACACACACACACACACACACACACACATCATTCCGCGATGTTCTTGCACTTGCACCGCTGAAATCTACCTAATTTTGAGAAAACTGATTTTCCTTGTGTTTTGTTTTTGTAGCGTGCAAAGGAAAAGAGAGAGCCCACCCAAGCAGAAATTTTTATTGAAACTCGGAAAGGGAATAAAGGAAAACAATTGGATCCAGAAACTAAAAATACAATTGTAAGTGAAAAAATTATCCCTAAATTGGGTAATTTTTTGGTTTCTTGATAATAGAAGTATTTGGTTCAATTTTTTAGCTATTATTTATATAAGTGGATTTGTCTAATTTCATTTTTTTATTAGTCTCAAGTTCAACAATTGGTTGAGAATGAAGAATATAGTGGAGAAGCTCTTCAAGCTGTGCTTGGGAAAGAACATCCCGGAATGATGCGTTGTATGGGAAGAAATGTCACAAAAACTTCTTTAAAACAAAAAGAAAAGATCAATGCTCTAAAACAAGCACATAATGAAGAGGTCGCTTCATTAAACGAAAAAATGGAGAATTTGGGAGATACAGTGGGTAAGTTGCAATATGTTTTTAATGTCTTACTCCAACAATGTCGTCCTGGAATTAGTGTGGAATCATTGGAATATTTGATTGGAATATCTCCTGTAGACATAAATAGTTCGCCAAAGATTGTTCGACAACCACATTCTTCTACATCTACACATGTTCCACATTGTAGAAAGGTAACTAATATATATATATATATATATATATATATATATATATATATAATAATTGTTTTATTATATCTAAATCATTCAAAAAATTATTACATTATAACTGTTTTTCATTCTTATATGCAGAACGATATCATTGGAGAAGATGAAGATGATGTGTTGGAAGATTATCTCGATGAGTTTCAAGATGAAGAACTTTGATTCCCTATATATTCATCTTGGATTTGTTTTTTATTATAAGTTCTTCCTTTAGGATTGGAATTGATTAAATTACGATGTCAGTTTGTTTATGATTATGGATTCGAATTGGTGTTTGAACTAGTTTGATTGTTAAAAAATTTTATACATTATATATTTTGCACTTAATCCATTTATTTTAATTTACCAATTATATCATTAAAATTTAAAGCTAACTGTGTTGAATATATAATCAAATTTTAGTTTTATTTGTATGTTTATGGATTATATATAATGTTAAGGTAAAGATGTTTGTTTCATATAATAATATTTTTAATAATTTTATGAAATGAAAATAAAATTAAGAGTAGAGTTGCAAAATATTTTTGGTACTTTTAGCTACAAAGTTACATGTCAAAATTGTTCCTTATATACCATATACAACAGTTAAAAATCGTCTATGTAAAAGACAACAGTTATAAAATGTTGTTTTGTTAATGTTTAGGGAACAGTTATGACCTGGACTTAAATGTAGCAACATTCTCTAAATGTTGCGTTAGGTGTGGACGATAAATGTTGCCTCTTCGTAACCTGTAGGCAACATTTTTCGAGAATGTTGCCAGAAAGTGCAAAAAAATGTTGCCATAGACAATAGGTAACACTGGCTTAGTCTACACCTGGAAAATGTTGCCTATACTTTCGGGCAACATTTATTATAGTTCTGGTAACAATTTTAAAATGTTGTTAAAGACCAAAAATGTTGTAGTGGGAGATGATTTCGAGCAAAATATGGGGGTGAGGGACGACATCACCTCACCCTTTTCCATCAACAACACACAGTCATCTAACCTAGGGTTCATGAAAACAACAATTAATTTATTTTGGAAACTAACCGTTATGAGATTGAGGTCCGGTGCGGTACGTGGTTCGGTGACGGTGCGCACTCCGGTGCGGTTGTGAGACTTCAAACACCAACAATTTCAATCCTAAACCATTTCAACTTCAATTTCAATAACTAACTTCAATTTCAACTATTAATTTCAACAACAACTTCAATATCAACTTCAATTTCAACTATTAATTTCAATTTCAAGCAAAAAACATAAATCAATTCACTATTAATTTCAATTTCAATAAAACAACTTCTTCAATTTCAACAAACAATTTCAATTTCAACAAACAATTTTTATCCTACACAATTTCTATAAATCCTAAACTTAATCCTAAAACCTAAAACACAATTTCAATTTCTACCCAATTTCAATTTCTAATCCTAAACACAATTTCACTAAAACAATATCAAAAATTAATTTTACAATATCACAAAACTAAATTCACTAAAATTACCAAACAACATTATCACAAAATTAATTTTACAAATCCTAACAAAACAATATCAAATAAAATCAGTTGGTAAAAAAAAATCAAAATCAGTAACAAAAAACCTCCAAAGGTAGAGCTCCGGTGGTGAGGAGGGCGAGCTCCGGTGGTGGTGAGGAGGGCGAGCTCCGGTGGTGGCAAAAACGGAGAGCTCCGGTGAGAGAAGTGTTCGCGTAGGAGAGAGAGAGGAGAGAGAGCGACGTCGCGTAGGAGAGAGAGAGGAGCGATGGGTGAGCGGTGGTGTGGTGGCGGTGGTGCGGTGGTCGTGGGGTAGTGGTGCTGGAAAGGGTGTGGTGGGGTTGGGGTCGTGAGAGAAGAGTGAGGGAGTGAGAGAGAAGAGGAAACAGAGAAGAGGAAACAGAGAGAGGAAAAGGGATCTGATTCTATTTAATTGGGGTTAGCGACGGAATTTGCGAGGGACTATTCCGTCGCTAATCCCTTCACGCTAACCAAGGTGGAACAGTCAAAAACATTAGCGAGGGACCAGTATTTCCGTCGCTAATCGCTTCGGTTTCCGTGCTGTTCAGATTTCAGTTTCCCTCCAAACAATTAGCGACGGACTGTTCCGTCGCTAATGCACTAACATCCGTCGCTAATTTTCAAAAAAATGAAGACCCTTATTCCCTCGCAAATTCCGTCACTGATGTCAGTTTTAGCGAGGGAATAATATTCCATTGCTAATATCCGTCGCAAATAACATTTTTTTTGTAGTGGATGGTGTTCCACCATTGGCAGCAAACGCCACAGAAGCGGTGAGGAACAACCACCATTCGCTAAGAGAGAAAGATGGAAAAAGGTTGTTCTTGATTCACCAAAGTGTTGATTCCAACATCCTAAACCTGATCATTGATTGCGATTCAGCAAAGGCAGTGTAGGATGTCCTCAAGAACTCGTATGGAGGAGCAGATAGATTGAAGAAGATACGCCTACAGTCTCTCAGAAAACAGTACGAGGCCTTGAAGATGAAAGATGGAGAATCAATTGGAGAATTCATTACGAGGTTAGTAGCTTTAACTAATCAAATGAAAGGCAATGGTAAAACTGTGTCGGAAACAAGTAAAGTCGAAAAGGTGCTTAGATCCTTAACCCAGGAATTCGACTATGTTGTTACTGCTATTGAAGAATCCAAGAAGCTAGATGAATTGATGTTAGATGAACTTCAAGGTTCCTTAGAGGCTCATGAATTGAGCATAAGGCAGAGAAGTTCAGAGAAAGAAACTGAACAAGCCTTGTTATCATACTCCTCTAAGAAAAACTGGAAAGCAAACAACAAGAAAGAGAAGGGTAAAGAAAAGGGATCAAGCAGCAAGAAGAAATAAGAAGGGCCTTTCGACAAGAAGAAGCAAGATCTGTCGAAAGTGCAGTGTTATAACTGTCAGCAATTTGGGCATTGTAGGAAAAAATGCAAGAACAAGAAGGTTCCTAGAGATAAAGATGCTGAAGCCAAATTTGCAAGTGATGGAGACACAGATTCTGACTCTGACTCAGAAGGGTTAATGCTAATGGCATTCGAAGATGAGATTGAAGAAGACATTCATCTCAATGAAGAAATTGCTGAAAGTAGTGAGCAAAACAGTGGGAACACTAGTGAATGTGGAAATACTTGTGATGCTCAAAATACTTGTGCAATGTGTGTGTGACAGGGAAGTGGTAACACTGGTGATGCCTCCAACATAGCCAGCAATGATGATGAAGAATTATCCCTCATGACAGCTACTGACCCAGAATTACTGTTGTTGAAGGCAGATACAAATTCAACTGAAGTGAAGTCTATCGAATGGTATCTCGACACAGGATGTTCGAACCACATGTGCTGTCACAAGGAATGGTTTGTCGAATTAAAGCAGATAAGCTAAAGAATTAGATTTGCAGACAACAACAGAGTCACTGCAGAAGGAATTGGTACCATAAAATTCCTGTCGAAAGATGGAAAGTGGTGCTATATTCAGGAAGTGTTCTATGTACCAATGATGAAGAGTAATCTGCTAAGTATTGGGCAGATGATTGAGAAGAAATTCTTCGTCGAGATGGATGATAACTGTTTCAGCTTGTTTGATTCAAACAAGAAGATGATCCTGAAGGTGTCGATGCAGAGTAACAGAACCTTCAAGATCATGTTGCAAGTAGTCAAAGAGAAATGCCTCAAAACTACTGTCGAAGAGGAGCACTGGAAGTGGCACAGAAGATTTGGCCACCTAAACTTCAAGAGCTTGAGTCAACTACATGAAAAGAAGATGGTTCATGGGTTGCCTGCAGTAAAGGTACCTATCGAAGTATGTGAGTGTTGCTGCAAGTCGAAGCAACCAAGAAACTCCTTCAAGTCAGAGGTGCCAAGCAGAGCAGAGAAGAAGTTGGAGGTGATATTTTCTGATGTTTGTGGTCCATTTGAGGGAGGTAAGTTCATTAGGAGGGAACAAGTACTTTGTCACCTTCATTGACGAATACACTAGAATGACATAGGTGTACTTGATTAAAAGGAAGAGTGAAGTACTGGGAGTGTTCAGAAACTTCAAGGTAATGATTGAGAAGCAAAGTGAATGTGTAATCAAAACCCTTAGAACTGATGGAGGTGGTGAGTACAACTCACATGAATTTGTAAAATTCTGTGAAAATGAAGGAATTGTACATGAAGTCACTTCACCTTACACACCTCAGCATAATGGAACTGCTGAGAGGAAAAGCAAAACTATCCTCGACATGGTGAGAAGCATGATGAAAGAAAAGAAGCTTCCTCACAGTCTATGGGGAGAGCTTGTAGCCACAGCAGTGTATATTCTGAATAAGTTCCCTAAAAAGAGATTGATTGGGAGGACACCTGAAGAAGCTTGGCTAGGAAGAAAGCCAAGTGTCAAGCATCTCAGAATAATTGGCTCATTATGTTACAGACATGTCCCGGAGCATCAAAGAAGCAAGCTAGATGATAGAGCACAACAAATGATCCTTGTTGGCTACCACTCGACAGGAGCATACAAATTGTATGATCATGTGTCAAAGAAAATGGTGAGAAGCAGGGATGTCATAGTATATGAGTCGAAGCATTGGAACTGGGACAAAGGCTATGAAAAACCTACAGTGATGGACTTCGACGAAGTTCAGGATCTAGATGATCAAAATGAAGCCACTGAAACCGAAGAACCTGAAGAACCCATTGCTGTCGAACCTATCAGAAGGTCACAGAGGGAAAGGCAGAGATCAGTAAGGCTAGAAGGATTCGACACGTTCCCAGATTCTGCTATTACAGCAGAGGGAGACCTGACACACTTCGCACTGATGGCTGAAGCAGAATCAGTGAACCTGGAGCAAGCCTTGAATCATAAACAGTGGAAGGAAGCCATGATTGACGAGTTGAAGTCAATAGAGAAAAATGGTACTTGGAAGCTAGTCGAACTTCCAAAGCAGAAGAAGGCAATAGGTGTGAAATGGGTCTACAAGACCAAAGTCAAACCTAATGGTGAAGTGGCCAAGTATAAGGCCAGGTTAGTAGCCAAAGGTTTCCTACAGAAACCTGGTTTGTATTTCAATGAAGTCTTTGCCCCTGTAGCCAGAATCGAAACAATAAGATTGGTAGTGGCATTGGCAAGTCACAGAGGCTGGCCCCTACATCAACTTGATGTAAAGTCAGCATTTCTCAATGGACCTCTGGAGGAGGAAGTCTATGTTTGCTAACCACCTGGTTTTGAGTCGAAGGGACAAGAAGACAAGGTATTCAAGCTTGAGAAGGCCCTATATGGACTAAAGCAAGCACCAAGGGCATGGAACAAGAGAATTGATTGCTTTCTCTTAGCTCAGAAGTTCATTAGATGCACCAATGAACATGGTGTATATGTTAAGAAGAATGGAACTTCGACTCAATTGCTACTGTGCCTGTATGTAGATGATCTACTAGTAACTGGCAACAATGAGGTCTAAGTCGAAGCCTTTAAGAAAGTGATGATGTCTGAGTTCGAAATGAGTGATCTAGGACATTTATCATATTTATTAGGAATGGAATTTACAGAGTCGAAGAATGGAATATTTCTGCATCAGTCGAAGTATGCAGCTGATATCCTGAAGAGATTCGACATGATCAACTGTAAGGAGGTTTCGACACCAACTGACACAAGCAACAAGCTGTCGAAAGATGATGAAGGGATTGAAGTAGATGCCACCCTCTACAAACAGATTGTGGGATCCCTGAGGTACCTGTGCAACACTCGACCTGACATTATGTTTAGTGTCGGAATGATCAGCAGATTCATGGAGAAGCCGAAAAGCTCCCATCTCGTAGCTGCAAAAAGAGTGCTAAGGGATATAAAGGGAACACAAAGTTATGGTATTCTCTTCCCTAGCAAGTCTGAGTCGAAGAATAGCGCTGAAGTGTTTGGTTACACAGACTCCGACTGGAGTGGAGACAAGAGTGATCGAAAGAGCAGAAGTGGGTATGTCTTCATGCATGGAACGACACCCATCTCTTGGTGCTCGAAGAAGCAAAGTATAGTTGCGTTATCCTCTTGTGAAGCAGAGTATGTGGCTTCTTCCTTTGCAGCATGTCAAGCATCATGGCTGAGCATGTTATTGGTCGAAACTGGGCTGCACAGGGTCGAAGCAATGAAGTTGTTGATTGACAACAAGTCTGCGATAGATCTCGCTAAGAACCCTGTCGCACATGGTAGGTCGAAGCACATAGAGACCAGATATCACTTCCTGCGTGATCAAGTCAACAATGAGAAGCTGAATCTGGAGTATTGTTGTTCGGAACTTCAAGTAGCTGATCCAATGACCAAGCCATTGCAAAAGGGAAGATTCGAAGAACTGAGAACTATGCTTGGAATGATGTCACTTGGCAATGTGAATTAAGAGAGAATATTGAGATATGCTTTGTAATTCAATTGCTTGTAAATATAGGTAGGCGCTAGTAATACAGATAGGTGTAGTAAGTAAGCCTATTATGGTCCTAGTCGAAAGTGTGGGCCTGATCGAAATCATGGGCCTGGCTTATCTATATATGTAGTAGCATGTACAGTTACATATCCTTGTGAAGAACGATTTTACATAATACAGTTTAATAATTCAGTTTTACTGCATCATTGTCTTGCCCTACCTTTCTCTTCTCTCTAGCGCTTTCGCTCCTTTCCCTCACCCCTTCCGCCGTTTTCCCCAACAATAGTTCTCCGCCTCCTCAATATGCTACAGGTCAGTTTGAAAACCTCATGGTCTAACATTGTCGAACCTAGCATTGTACTCTAGGACGCATTTCGTGGGGTTAACAAATTCTTCATTGCATGTAAGTAAAGTAGGAATAGGAATTTTAGACCTCTTTAGGAATAGAACTGTGCCATCGTTAATGATAAAATCCTCTTAGACTCTAAAAGACAGTACATAGCGTGAATGATGTTGGAACCAAGTAGATCCAAAAACAATGGCCCTTAATTGATTATTAATAGGCTAAATTATAGTTTTGGTCCCCTTATTTTCAAAAATTCAGACATTTGGTCCCCCTATTTTAAAACTCAGACATTTGGTCCCCCAATTTTAAAAAATCAAATACATTTAGTCCAAAAAGGGACCAAATGTCTTTGTTTTTTAAAATTGAGGGACCAAATGTCTTTGATTTTTTAAAATTGAGGGACCAAATGTCTTTGATTATTAGCAATAAAAAACTAAAAATTCCTCTTGCGACTAAATGTCTTTGATTTTTTAAAATTGAGGGACCAAATGTCTGAGTTTTAAAATAGGGGGACCAAAACTATAATTTAGCCTTATTAATATTAACACATATCATTAGATTAAAAAATACTCTAACATGCGTTTCAAGTGTGCAGGAATCACACAATATATATATATATATATATATATATATATATATATATATATATATATATATATGAAAACCAGTGTTCTATGACATAAGAAGAAATTCATCCAACACTTATGGTTAACAGTGCTATCATGTATTCTCACAAGATAGAATCTAATATATGTTCAACTCGTGAATATTTTGTTCCTAAGAAGCATCTGTTTATAAGAAGCTTAACAATCAGAGTGCATCTTCTCACTACAAGACATCTATCCATCAAAGTATTTGTTTATAAGTTCAAGCAATTTCATCAAGCTTCTGTTTTTGCTCACATCCGATTTCATTACTAGAAGGCTAAAGGTCATTTAATGAGATATTTAATGTTATTTAAAATAGTTATTCAACTACAAGGCAACAAGGAACAAAGAGAGTGAACTAATCGGAATCTTTCACAATAGTACACACGAACAGCTGTAACAGCGTATGAAAAAAAAAACAATTTTTTAACGTAATTGATTGTACGACCTAATTACATTTATCACGGTTGTCTCTCATTAGAAACCTCGATTTCAACAGATAAATTTCTATCTCACAGAATTCATCAACAACTATTATTTCTACATCTCTATAAAAGGTGTACAACAACTCTAGGAATAACTAACGAAACTACAATGTGTGTACAAAGAATCAATTCTGAATATTCACCCTATCAAGCTATCATATATTCTATATACACGAGCTTCCACACTTATAAAGTGATTATCCATTGAAGCTCAAACACTTCAAGCCAAGAGACATAAAAAAACATTTTTATATCTTTCTAAAGGCTTTCAATGTAAACCTCTCTTTAGGGAGTGAATTTTATTCTTATTCAAATCACTTGTAAAACTTCCAATAGTTGCATTTGTACTTGAGAGACATGAGTTCAAGTCTTTCTAAGAATCTGAGAGTTTAGTCAGTTCAATGGATAATGTTTTAGAGATTTAAAGCTAAAAGGTTTTAGCCAAAATCCTTCAAAAGGTTTTAAAGATATCAGACTAGTTATTAGGTGGTAGTGAACCAATAGAAATCTCCTTGTACCATCTACTTCCTTTTTTATTCTTACTCTTTTATTGTTTACAAAGGTTGTTGAAAACAAGTTTTAAGAAAATATTTTTTACTTGAAAAACCTATTCGACCCCCTCCCCCGAGTTAGGTATTGGAAACAAGAAAGGGGGTTTGAATTGTGAAATAATTGACTGCTTTTATAAACCTTTTCGTTTAAGTTAAAAAGGTGTTTACTACCTCAACATTTAACTTCTGTTTAAATCAACTTGTTGGAAAGTGAAGTTAAACTATAGAGAACAAGACCCCATAAAAAGATGAAGGAGAAGAATAATATACACAAGTATTTGATCCCAGTTTACAGCACCTTTTGCTACGTCTAGTCCACCCGTTACAGAGTGATTTTTCCTTCTTCATTCGAAGGAGTTAATCTACTAAAAACAAGTATATTCTTTTGTTTTTCTCTCCAAGCACTGTGAGTATTCTATACCTGCCTCTCCAGGCTCTTCCACTAGAAATCTTTCTTCTTTTCTCAACCTTATGGCAACTAATGTTTAGGAACTAAGTGTTTACCTATCTCCCCAGACTATTTTTACAAAGTGTTTGTCGCTATTGGGACGATTACAAAAGGTTGAATTTATTTCAGTGTGACAAAAAGTCTTACGTAGGATGTAACTCAAAATGGGAGAATATTACAATTTAAATCCTATCTATACGCTAGGATTTTTTTAATACATCATTATTTTCTTTTCTTTCTTTTCTCTTCTCCATGGATGTTAAATGTAAATAATCTCATTGTCACTAATGTCATATGATATTCAATGAATAGACATAGTCATTTTTTCTCAGTGATGTCTGTGTAGACCTTTCTTCATTTGCCGTCAACCTCTTTAATTCAAAGGAACACCTTTAAATACGGAAGAGATTACATACGTTGGAGAGCAGGCCATCGTACAACTAGCCGTTGAGAAGGATAAAGTAATATACATGCTATATTGTACTTTAGAGAGTGAAAGAGCTACTAGCTTTGATCATCAGATGACTATGCATACTGCTTCTTTAGAGTGGATGCTTCTTGTAGAGGAAACACTTGTTGATGTATCTTGATCAGAAGATGCTTCTTGGACCAAATGCTTCTGCCTTCTTCACCGAACTGACACCTTGACTTGATGATGAACTTCAACTTGACTTCATGCTTGTGATGCTTTGGCTTTTCTTCTTGTTGGCACATATCTATGTTGACTTGGTTTTGAATACATCATGATGAGCTTGAGCTTCAATTTTTTTTCCTTTTGTTGAATAGCTATTGACTATGATAGACTACACTAAGCTAAACACTAGAGGCAGCATTACAATTTCTGATAAACACTAGAAGCTAAACACTAGAGGCAGCATTACAATTTTTTTTCCTTTTGTTGAATAGCTATTGACTATGCAAGAGAAGAAATAAACATAAAACAATTTCTGATATTTCATATCCCTCAATAGAGGCAGCATTACAATATATATATAGCTAGGGTTATGATGCTGACAGATAATTGGGCCATGGGCCACTTAAGGATAATTCACTAAAGAAATAAAAATTACTGGACTACTAAAAGATGGGCCTAGACAAATCCATTCAGCCATTTGGGCTTCTTATACTCTCTCTTTTGGGTCTTATTTTCGCCCCACTAACATTACTCACGGGTCCAAGAAAAACCTTGTTGTAACACCCCCTTCTAATCAACTAGAATTTAATTAATTTAAAATCAGAGCTTTCAAAAACTTTTCAATGCAACCACAAGAGGGTGCCACATTTACGTCAACAACATATATAATAACGCCAAATTAACTCATTAAGTCATAAAGCACGAGATACATAGCACAATAGTTAAGGGACGAACCCACAAATCACATGTTTAGTTTACATCCTCGTAATCATAATAAACATCGCAGCGGAAATATCAACAAGTCTTAAGAGTATCCAAATACATCACCAGAATAAAAGTTTAATAACATCAAATAAATAAAAATTAGTAAACTAAGACGCCCCCCGGTGCTACGTATCAGAGCCAGACTCAACCAACTAGAAGAAGGTACTAGGTAACCTTCACTCGCTATCACCTGCGCGTTGCCGACATGAGAAGCAACATAAAAGCAGTAGGGTGAGCCTCTTTACATAAATAATAACATATACGATAAGCATCATACTAGAGAAGGCAACTAGAAACACCAATTCACAGCAGCATCAACATACATCATTAATTTACAATCACCATAAAGCAACACCGAATGTATGTTTAGTGCAAGAAATGCAACCCAACTCCAAGGGCATATGCATGTGGATCCATCACCAAAATAGCCTTGAGGGCAGTCACCAATAATTTAATAAAAAGGCCAAAGCCTACTCACCAATATATGCACATGGTTATATGACGCCATGAAACAATGCACCATAAACACCTCAACATGCAATAGCATACTCACCAATAATTTAATTAGCTCACCAACACCAAAAGAAGGTCATTGATCCATCACCAATAATTAATTACGCCATTTTATATACATCACCATTTTTACAACTCCAATTGCAACCCTAAGGCTAGCACACCAGTTACACCAATCGCTAATTAGATATGGACTAACTGTCACAAAGGGACCAAAACAGCAACACAGGGACCAACCGTCCCACAGGGACTAAACTGCCACACAAGGGCTGCCAAACTTGGCGCCCAGCGCCAGGCGCACGAAGCTCACACAACACGCACGTGACACAGCGCCTATGGCGCCCAGGGCGCCAGCGCCAAAGACCAACAGACACGCGCGACCAAACAAGACCAAGGCGCCCATGGCGCCCAACACCCAGACATGCAACATGCCACACACAAGGCAGCGCCCAGTGCGCCAGCGCCAAAAACCGAAACACAAGGCATGGCGCCCATGGCGCCCGGACGACGAAACACGCGTAACCGAACAAGGCAACATGGGCATGCCATTTTGGCG
The DNA here is from genome assembly GCA_039519185.1 of Astragalus membranaceus. Lineage (NCBI taxonomy): Eukaryota > Viridiplantae > Streptophyta > Magnoliopsida > Fabales > Fabaceae > Astragalus > Astragalus membranaceus. The sequence goes on along the minus strand of CM076854.1, from coordinate 17,277,769 downwards.
CCCTTGCCCGAGACACACCAAGCGACACACACAAGGGGCTTGCCAATTCTGGCGCCCTCACACCGAAACACCACAACACATCATGGGGAAGGCACATTTTGGCGCCCCTCACCATGACACGCCCACGCACTAGCCACACGGGCGCGCCATCTTTGGCGCCCACTCACCGAGCACACACACACACACGCAGGGCGCCTAGGCCCGTAGGCACTCGCCAACAATATCGCGCAACAACACCTTTGACACACACCTCAACCACCAAATTTTTAACTCCAAATCATTCATGCAATTCAACAAGCACCCAACAATCATCATATTTTCATTCTCAATTTTATAGAATCAACACATCAAACACGATATGTACATACTTAGTCTCATATTCATCTCAACATCCAATAATCCTAGATTCAACGCCAAACAACATAGGGTCACCAATTTGACTTTCAACATGATATAAACACAAAGACAACACATCAATCACTCAAGTAATCATCCTAAAACCTAACTCATAGAGGATACTAATTGTATAGACTATTATGAAGGTAAGAGAGAGCACCCTAACCTTTAGAATTGTAGGATTCAACAAGACTTCTAGCAAGCCACCAAAGTAATCGCCAATACAAGCTCTCCTCTCCTTGAAGCTCCGCGCGAAACCCTCCTCCTTCTCCTTGAGCCGTCGCGCCTCTCTTCTCACTCTCTCTCAAGTCGCGACTCCTTTCTTTTCTTTTTGCAAAAATGAGCCAAAACCCTAAATTTTGGGCTTAAGTATGCGCCTGGCTCAGTGGGCTTTGGATCACGGGCTTCTGCCAGCTTAAGCCCGATTAATTCGCAACACCACCTCCTGCTTCAACACCACACCTCAATTTATTCTACTTTTTCTAAATTTCAATTATATCTATTAAATAAAACAAATCCCCTAAATACTTAATTAAATTAATAAAAATAATTAATCAAATATTTGGGGTGTTACAACTCTTCCCCACTTAAAGAATTTCGTTCTCGAAATTACCTGGTTCAAATAACTCTGGATATGATTCCCGCATCTTGCTCTCCAACTCCCAAGTCGTGCTCTCACCGGCAGCTCCTAACCAAACCACTTTCACCAAATTAATCTCTTTACCTCTTAAAACTTTCACCTCATGATCTTCAATTCTAACCGGCATTGTCTCCACAGTGAGGTTCTCCCTCACCTCCACATCGTCCATTTGAATCACATGAGACGGATCAGGAACATACTTCCGCGACTGAGACACATGAAACACATCATGCAAGTTCGAAAGATTAGGTGGCAGAGCCACCCGATAAGCAACTTTCCCAACTCTCTCCAAAATCTGATACGGACCAATAAAGCGAGGGGTTAACTTCTTAGACTTCAGGGCACGACCAACACCAGTCACATGAGTGACTCTCAAGAACACATGATCACCAGCTTGAAATTCCAAATCTTTCCTTCTCTTATCATGATAACTCTTTTGTCTACTCTGCGAAGCTTTCATTTTCTCACGAATCATCTTCACTTTCTCTGTAGTCTCACGAACGATCTCAGGACCAAGTACTACACTTTCTCCCGATTCGTACAAACACAGAGGAGTCCTACACCTCCTACCATACAATGCTTCAAAAGGCGCCACTCCAATACTCGATTGAAAACTGTTGTTATAGGTAAACTCTATCAGTGGAAGATGAGAATCCCACGACCCTCCTTGCTCAAGAACGCAAGCCCTCAACAAATCTTCTAGCGACTGAATAGTCCTCTCCGTCTGACCATCTGTCTGCGGATGATACGCTGAGCTCAACCTCAACTTAGAACCCAAAGCTTCTTGCAAACTCTTCCAAAACTCAGAAGTAAATCTAGGATCTCTATCAGATACAATGCTCAAAGGAACACCATGCAGCTTCACAATAGTCTTTACATAAATCTCTGCCAACTTCGAAACCGGATAAGTAATACTAATTGGCAAAAAGTGAGCAGACTTCGTCAATCTGTCAACAATCACCCAAATAACATGAAATCCTCTTACGGTATTAGGCAAATTAGTCACAAAATCCATGGAAATGCTATCCCACTTCCATTCCGGAATCTCTAACGGTTGCATCAACCCCGCAGGCTTCTGATGCTCCACTTTCGACTTCTGGCAAGTTAAACACGCATACACAAACTGAGCTACATCATGCTTCATACCAGGCCACCAAAACAGCTTCTTCAAATCTTGATACATTTTTGTGGCTCCCGGATGAATACTCAACTTACTCCTGTGCCCTTCTTCAAGAATTGCCTTCTTAATCTCCTCATCACTCGGAATACAAATCCTCCCACGGTATCTCAACACATCTTGCGCATCAGTCTCATAGTCTTTATTTTCGGAACGATCAATCCCAACCGCCAATTCAACTAGCTTGATATCTTGCTTCTGAGCCTCTCGAATGACATCTAAAAATTCATTATGAATCTTCAACATTCCTAGTCTAACACTCTGAGGTGTTACTTCACAGACCAAACTCATATCTCTGAATTGCTCAACCAATTCAAGCTCTTTAACCATCATTGCTGATACATGCAACGACTTCCGACTCAAAGCATCGGCTACAACATTAGCCTTTCCCGGATGATAATTCAAACTGAAGTCTTAATCCTTCAACAGATCTAACCATCTCCTTTGCCTCATATTTAACTCTTTCTGATCAAACAAATACTGCAACCCTTTATGATCACTGAACACTTCAAATTTTGACGCATATAGATAATGCCTCCAAATCTTCAGAGCAAATACAACTGCCGCAAGCTCCAAATCATGAGTAGGGTAGTTCTTCTCATGAGTCCTCAACTGCCTGGACGCATAAGCCACTACCTTACCATTTTGCATAAGAACACCTCCTAGCCCCATCTTAGAAGCATCACAATACACTACAAACGGCTCTCCTGGCTTAGGTAACGTCAAAATAGGGGAAGTTGTCAACCTCTTCTTCAATTCATTAAAACTTTCTTCACAGCGAGAATTCCAAACAAACGCCTTCCCTTTACAAGTCAGCTGAGTTAGCGGGAGTGCCAACTTAGAAAACCCTTCTATGAACCTTCGATAATAACCGGCTAGCCCCAGAAAACTTCTAATCTCCGTAACCGACTTAGGTGCCTCCCACTGTAACACGGCATCAACTTTGGATGGATCTACTGCAATGCCATCACCAGAAATGATATGACCAAGAAAGCTTACTTCCTTCAACCAGAATTCACACTTAGATAGCTTAGCATACAACTTCCTATCCCTCAAGATTTCCAACACTGACTTCAAATGCTCAACATGCTCCTCCTCAGACTTAGAATAAACCAAAATATCATCGATGAAGACCACCACGAAACGATCTAGATACTCATGAAAAATACGATTCATATATTCCATGAATACCCCCGGAGCATTCGTAACACCGAATGGCATCACCGAATACTCGTAGTGACCATACCGAGTCCTAAACGCCGTCTTAGGAATATCTTCATCCTTCACCTTAATTTGATGGTAGCCCGACCTCAAATCAATCTTACTAAACACGCGGGCACCCACCAATTGATCCATTAAATCATCAATCCTTGGAAGCGGATACTTATTCTTTATTGTCACCTTCTTCAACTGTCGATAGTCAACGCAAAGCCTCATACTCCCATCTTTCTTCTTTACCAGCAACACCGAAGCTCCCCACGACGACACACTTGGTCTTATGAACTTCTTTTCAAGCAAGTCCTCAAGCTGCTTCTTCAACTCAGACAACTCAGACACCGACATTCTATACGGTGCCATAGACACAGGTCTAGTACCAGGTACTAGATCAATAGCAAACTCTACTTCTCTCTCAGGTGGCACATCAGGAATTTCATCAGGAAACACTTCAGAAAATTCACACACTACCGACAACTCATCAATCTTAGCTTGACTCTCCATAGTCAACGACGCCATCAAAGCAAACAACTTAACTTCCTCTCTCATTACCTTACGCAGTTGGCCAGCAGGCAACAAAACTGATTCCTCTTCGACCGGAGAAGAGAAACTCACAGACTTATCAAAACAATTGATATGAACATGGTTATTCACCAACCAGTCCATACCCAAGATAACATCTAACCCATCTAACGGCAAGCAAATCAAATCAACCATAAAGTCCCTACCGAAAACTGATAAAGGACACTTAGCACACACGAGAGAAGTAGTCACCGAGCCCTTAGCCAGAGTATCAATGACCATCTCCCTCATCATAACAGACAACACTAGATTCAACTTATCAGTACACACAGCAGCAATAAAGGAATGCGTAGCACCAGTATCAACAATAGCAAGCAACGGAGTACCATTAATGAAACACGTACCTCTGATCTCATTAGCCGTCTCAGTCCCCGCAAGAGCAAACACCTTCCCACTCACCTTCTCCTTCTTTGGCTTGGAACACTTGGTACTAATATGCCCCACCTCTCCGCAGTTGTAGCAAACAACATCCTTCTTCTCACAATTAGCAACTATGTGACCTTCTCTGCCACACTTGAAACACTTGTTAATCGGGCAATCAACACTCTTATGTCCGGGCTTACCACACTTGTAGCACACAATGTTCGCAGGAGCATCTCCCCCACTTGGCTTCTTGCCTGAACGATCTTTTCACTTGCCCTTACCACCAGAAACATCATAGGGCTTCTCACGATACTGAGAACCTCTCTTCTCTTTCACAATCTTATAGGAAGCATTGCTATCCTCTTCAAAAATCCTACAACTGTCAACCAAATCAACAAACACCCTGAATCTTTTGGTAACCAATTGCCTTCTTGATGTCATGCCTCAGACCATTTTCAAACTGGATACATTTCGAAAATTCAGAATTAGCATCATTATTATAATGAGGGTAGAACTTAGCCAATTCCACAAATTTCACCGCATACTCGGCCACAGCCTTGCTTCCCTGCTTCAATTCCAGAAATTCAATTTCCTTCTTTCCTCTCACATCTTCTGGGTAATACTTCCTCGTAAACTCTCTCTTGAAAACATGCCATGTGATCTCTTCACCAGCAGCTTCCAACCTCTGTAGAGTCTCAAGCCACCAATCATCGGCTTCTTCAGCTAACATGTGAGTACCATACCTCACCTTCTGAGCAGGCGTGCAATCCATAACTCGGAAAATTCTTTCAATCTCCTTTAGCCATGCCAGAGCTCCATCAGGATCATACCGACCCTTGAAAGTGGGCGGATTCTCCCTTTGGAAAGTGGCCAAATTGCGAGCACCAGCATCAGCAGCAACCTGCTGATTTCCCACAGCCTGAGCCATTGCTTGCAAAGCAGCAGCAAGAGCAGCATCATTTCTTCCGGCCATCTCAACTAATCGCTGAAACAAGATTCAAGTCAGAACGAGTAACAAGACTCGAGGATTATAAAACTAAAGACTCAACAACTTGGTCGGACAGGCCGACCTGCTTTGATACCACTAATGTAACACCCCCTTCTAATCAACTAGAATTTAATTAATTTAAAATCAGAGCTTTCGAAAACTTTTCAATGCAACCACAAGAGGGTGCCACATTTACGTCAACAACATATATAATAACGCCAAATTAACTCATTAAGTCATAAAGCACGAGATACATAGCACAATAGTTAAGGGACGAACCCACAAATCACCTGTTTAGTTTACATCCTCGTAATCATAATAAACATCGCAGCGGAAATATCAACAAGTCTTAAGAGTATCCAAATACATCACCAGAATAAAAGTTTAATAACATCAAACAAATAAAAATGAGTAAACTAAGACGCCCCCCCCCCCCCCCCCCCCCCGGTGCTACGTATCAGAGCCAGACTCAACCAACTAGAAGAAGGTACTAGGTAACCTTCACTCGCTATCACCTGCGCGTTGCCGACATGAGAAGCAACATAAAAGCAGTAGGGTGAGTCTCTTTACACAAATAATAACATATACGATAAGCATCATACTAGAGAAGGCAACAAGAAACACCAATTCACAGCAGCATCAACATACATCATTAATTTACAATCACCATAAAGCAACACCAAATGTATGTTTAGTGCATGAAATGCAACCCAACTCCAAGGGCATATGCATGTGGATCCATCACCAAAATAGCCTTGAGGGCAGTCACCAATAATTTAATAAAAAGGCCGAAGCCTACTCACCAATATATGCACATGGTTATGTGACGCCATGAAACAATGCACCATAAACACCTCAACATGCAATAGCATACTCAACAATAATTTAATTAGCTCACCAACACCAAAAGAAGGTCATTGATCCATCACAAATAATTAATTTCGCCATTTTATATACATCACCAATTTTACAACTCCAATTGCAGCCCTAAGGCTAGCACACCAGTTACACCAATCGCTAATTAGATATGGACTAACTGTCACAAAGGGACCAAAACAGCAACACAGGGACCAACCGTCCCACAGGGACTAAACTGCCACACAAGGGCTGCCAAACATGGCGCCCAGCAACAAGGCGCACAGGGCTGCCAAACTTGGCGCCCAGCGCCAGGCGCACGAAGCGCACACAACATGCACGCGACACAGCGCCTATGGCGCCCGGACGACGAAACACGTGTAACCGAACAAGGCAACATGGGCGTGCCATTTTGGCGCCCTTGCCCGAGACACACCAAGCGACACACACAAGGGGCTTGCCAATTCTGGCGCCCTCACACCGAAACATCACAACACATCATGGGGCAGCCACATTTTGGCGCCCCTCACCATGACACACCCACGCACTAGCCACACGGGCGCGCCATCTTTGGCGCCCACTCACCGAGCACACACACACACACGCAGGGCGCCTAGGCCCGTAGGCACTCGCCAACAATATCACGCAATAACACCTTTGACACACACCTCAACCACCAAATTTTTAACTCCAAATCATTCATGCAATTCAACAAGCACCCAACAATCATCATATTTTCATTCTCATTTTTATAGAATCAACACATCAAACACGATATGTACATACTTAGTCTCATATTCATCTCAACATCCAATAATCCTAGATTCAACGCCAAACAACATAGGGTCACCAATTTGACTTTCAACATGATATAAGCACAAAGACAACACATCAATCACTCAAGTAATCATCCTAAAACCTAACTCATAGAGGATACTAATTGTATAGACTATTATGAATGTAAGAGAGAGCCCCCTAACCTTTAGAATTGAAGGATTCAACAAGACTTCTAGCAAGCCACCAAAGAAATCGCCAATCCAAGCTCTCCTCTCCTTGAAGCTCCACGCGAAACCCTCCTCCTTCTCCTTGAGCCGTCGCGCCTCTCTTCTCACTCTCTCTCAAGTCGCGACTCCTTTCATTTCTTTTTGCAAAAATGAGCCAAAACCCTAAATTTTGGGCTTAAGTATGCGCCTGGCTCAGTGGGCTTTGGATCACGGGCTTCTGCCAGCTTAAGCCCGATTAATTCGCAACACCACCTCTTGCTTCAACACCACACCTCAGTTTATTCTATTTTTTCTAAATTTCAATTATATCTATTAAATAAAACAAATCCCCTAAGTACTTAATTAAATTAATAAAAATAATTAATCAAATATTTTGGGTGTTACACTTGTACTCAAGGTTTGAGGTGCCACGTGGCTGGCTGTGACTGGCTGGGGCGGTGGGCACATGGATTGTGCTGCCTTCAACGGGTGGAGATCGAAATTCCCCCGCAGATGGGATATCCAACGGTACACGTTGTAACGCGTTGCCTGGCTTGGGAGATGGAGCTGTGCGCTGGCGTGTTGCAGTCCCCAACGTGTGCTGGCGTGTTGCAGTCCCCAACGTGCGCCTCGACGGTTGGGATGCATCTGGCAGAGTACCGTTGAGATCCAATGGTTCAGGATGCGAGGCGTGATTGACTGGTGCAGTGGCCGAGGAGTTGAGGGAGAGAGAATTTGTTGGATTGAATTTTGGTTTGGGGTCTGAATCTTGCATCGATGGTGGAGATGGATTTCGCAGCGAGGCGTTGGGATCCAAGGGATGGGATTCGTGCGCGCTGTTCCAAGGAGAAAAGGCTGACGCGCGTGGTTCAGCGTGCGCAGGCTGTGTCAGCGCGTTGCAGGGCGCGTGGGGCAGGCGCTGATCAGGTTTTGGGGAGCGCGCGAGATCAGATGGTGAGGAGAGCTTGAGTGGATCGAGATCAAGATCCGACGGTGCAGCGTGGTTGGCGTGTATTGGGTGCTGAGCTGTGTCATTTACTCCATCTTGAGGGTATCCAATGTATTTCAAGGGGTCTGATGCATCTTTAAAATTCAGTGGTCCAGATTTAAGAGCTGATGGGGTGTCCTGCGAACCATTATAAATAGGGCCCTTAGGCGCCCATGTGGTTCCACTTTTATTTAAGTCCCTTGTAACTGTACTTGAACTTGTCACTTTAGCTTTCTTTTTCCCAGAAACTTCACCCTCAGTTAAACAACCTCCAGTTAAAGAACTTAGCTGTTCTTCTGTCTTCCCCTTCACATCCAACTCGTTTTTCTCTCTGTCTTCTTCAGACTGCCCTTCTTTTTCTGCTAAGTCCGTAGGATTCGAACCATCTTCCTTATCTTTGAGCTCCTCCAGAATATGGGCTTGAAGATCACCTCCAAATTAAGGGCGCAGCTGCGAAACGTGAACCACCGGGTGTATACGAGATTCGGAGGGGAGCTCCAGTTCATATGCTACCTTCCCAATGCGCCGGAGGACCTTAAATGGGCCGTAGTAGCGCTTGGCCAGCTTTTGTGAAGATCTGCGTGGAACAGTTTGTTGGCGGTAAAGCTGTAAACGCAACAGAGCCAGATCTCCAATGTTGAAGGTATAGTCCCTCCTTTTTTTTGTTAGCTTGGTCTACCATTCTTTGTCTTCTTCTTTTTAAGTTCTCTTTCAAAGCTTTCAGTATCTCTTGTCTCTGTTGTAGAGTGGACTCCAGGTTGTCTAGATCTGTTGCACCTGTGACATAATCTGGGACTGCTGGTGGTGGACGGCCGTAGAGAGCTTGGAAGGGGGACATCTGAATTGCTGAATGAAAAAGAGGAGTTATGCCAACACTCTGCAAGAAGCAAGAACTTGAACCATTTACGAGGGTGATCACTCGTGAAACAGCGGAGATACGTCTCTACGGTGCGGTTGACGACCTCAGTTTGGCCATCGGTCTCAGGGTGGTATGCAGTGCTGTACTTTAGTGTTGTCCCTTGCACGTGGAAAAGTTCCTTCCAGAAGTTGCTTAAAAACAAGGGGTCTCTGTCAGATATGATGGATTTAGGGATGCCATGGAGGCGGCAGATCTCAACTGAGAATCTAGTGGCCAGATCTACTGCAAAGTATCTGGTTGGTAGTGCTATGAAGTGAACAAACTTGGTGAGCCTGTCGCAAATCACCCAGATGGCAGTGTGTCCGAAAGAGTTTGGAAGGTGAGTTATGAAATCCATTGTAAGTTCTTCCCAAACATGATTTGGTGATGGTAATGGTTGAAGTAACCCTTGTTTTTTCTGTGGCAGGTACTTGTTCTGCTGGCAAATGGTGCAGTGTTTGATGAAGAGTTTAACATCTCTGTGGATTCCTGGCCATGAAAAGGAAGCTGAGAGTCTCGCCAAAGTGGGTTTAACACCTGAGTGACCAGCTACAGGGGTGCTGTGATATTCATGCAGAAGGGTCCTTCGTAGATCGGCTGAGTCAGGTATGAAGAGTTTGCCCTTGTAATAGATCAAGTCATTTGAGTAACTGTAGTTGTTCTTCATGTCTGTTTCTGATGTGCACTTTTGAACTAATTCCTTTCTGTTGTCATCTGTCTTGTAAAACTTTTGTAGTTGAGCAATGAGCGTTGGAACTGGACATGAGATTGCTGAGAGCAGTGTTGCATCCTCTGTGTATTTGCGGCTAAGTGCGTCCGCAACCCGATTAGACTTGCCAGGTTTGTAGTAAATATCAAAACTGAACCCTTGTAACTTAAATGCCCATTTCTGTTGTTCTGGTGTTTGAATCTTCTGAACAAGGAGGCTCTTAAGGCTCTTCTGATCTGTGTACAGGTGAAAATGTCGTCCTAAGAGGTACTGACGCCATTTTTTGATTGCTTCAGTGACTGCAAACATTTCTCGCACATACACTGAGGCAGCTTGCATCCGAGGGCACATCTTTTTGCTGAAGAAGGCTAAGGGGTGACCGTCTTGGGAGAGGACAGCACCAATTGCAGTAGCGGAGGTATCAGTTTCAACCACAAAGACCTTGGTAAAATCAGGGAGAGCAAGCACTGGCACTGATGTAATTTTTTGCTTTAACTCTGTAAATGCCTCTTCGGCCTCTGTACTCCATGTAAACTTAGTGGAACGCAACAATTCGGTGAGAGGAGCGGCGAGAGAGGCGTAGAGACGCACAAATCGTCTATAGAATCTGGTGAGGCCTAAAAATCCCCTGAGTGCCGTGAGTGATCGTGGCTTTGGCCAGTCTAGTATAGCTTGAACTTTATCAGGATCTGGGGATACACCATTAACAGAAATAACATGGCCTAGGTAATGAACAACATCAACTGCAAAAACACACTTAGACAGCTTTGCAACAAAGTGATGGGTCTGAAGTAAATCTAAAACAAGTCTTAAATGAAGTAGGTGATCAGATAAACAACGGCTATAGATTAAAATATCATCAAAGAAAAACAGAACAAATCGTCGTAAAAAAGGTCTTAGTAAATCGTTCATTGCTGATTGAAATGTAGACGGCGCGTTAGATAGCCCAAAAGGCATGACTAAGAACTCGTAATGTCCGTCAAAAGTGCGAAAAGCTGTATTATGAGTATCTTCCGGTGCAACCCGAATCTGGTGATAACCTGAGCGTAGATCTATCTTGGTGAATATTTTAGCTGAGCCCAGTTCATCAAGGAGTTCATCTATAGTGGGGATTGGGAATCTGTCCTTAACAGTGACTGCATTTAGTGCTCTGTAGTCGACACAAAATCTCCAAGTTCCATCTTTCTTTTTAATCAACAAAACTGGGGAGGAGTAGGGGCTGTTGCTAGGGATAATAGTGCCTTCTTGTAGCATGTCATGGATTAGGGAGGTCATGGCTTCTTTTTGGGAGTGAGGGTAACGATAGGGTTTGAAATTGATGGGAGGTGTGTTTGGGAGTAGCGGGATGTGGTGGTCATGAGGTCTGGGGGGTGGTAGGCCATGTGGTTCTTGAAAAACAGTTGGGTAGTTTTGGAGTATAGAGTTAACCTCGGGTGATAAGGTATGGGCTATTGAGTCAATGAAGTTGTTGGTGGTTTGGTGGGGTTTCAAGGCTTTGTCAGTGGGCTCAAAGCTTAGGAGGTGAAGTGAGGCAATTGAGTCTGTATGTAGTAGGTGGCAGAGTTGGTGATAGGTAGTTTGGGTTGGGTTGGGTTTAGGTTCTCCCTTTAGTGTGATGGGCTCATTATTGTGTTGGAAGGTGATTGATGGTATGGAGAAATCTGTCTGAATTGGGCCCAAGCTTCTAAGCCACTCCATCCCAAGGACTACATCAACACCTTCAATTGGGAGTAAATAAAATGGTAAGCAAAATGACTGGTTTTGTAGGTTGATAGGAACGTCATTACAAATCCCTTCACATTGTAAGTGGGAACCATTTCCAACCATGACAGAAAATGTTGGGATTTTTGAAGTAGGCAGTTTCAAATGCTCAGCAATTCTTGGTTGCAGTATGTTATGTGTGCTCCCAGTGTCAATTAGAACCATAACTATCAGTCCACCAATTAGGCCATAAAACCTGAGTATTTGAGGGGCAAATTGACCTGTTAGAGTCTGAGGTGATAGTTGAAAGTAAGATTCTTCTGGTCCACTTTCAATTTCTTCATTTTGAGATTCAGAGGGGTCTAGTTCTTCACCTTCCTCAAGCATGAGTAAGAGATAGCGACCATTAGCACATTTATTCCCCGGAACAAACTTTTCATCACAATTGTAACATAGACCTTGAGCATGGCGTTCTTGCCGTTGGGCTGGACTGATGCGCCTTATAGAGTATTTAGGTTGGTTTCGTTTTGTTGTGTTTGGGGTGTTTTGGGTGGTAGGTGTAGTGGTTGGGTGTTGGGATGGCTTGTGTGAAGGTGGGTTTGTGTTTGAGGTTTGGCCAGAGGTTTGGGAAAAGGGTCTGGAGAATTTGGGCTTGGTGGCTTTAATCTTATCCTCAATGAGTTTGGCTAGACCAATAGCTTGAGAAATTGAATAGGGTCGTTGTATGACTATTTCATTTCTGATTTTTGGGTTTAAGCCCGAGATAAAACAGTTTAAAATCGCATCAGGTGATAGCCCTAAGACTCTATTTCCCAATTTCTCAAAGTTAGCTTGGTACTCAGCAACAGACCCAGTTTGTCTAAGCTTAAAAAGTTGGGCTTGGTGATTTTCATAGGTAGAGGGACCAAACCTGAGCTCTAGCGCTCTAGCAAAGGTTGTCCAATCAGCAAGTTGGCTGTTGTGATGCATCCACTTAAACCAACTAAGTGCTTCCCCTTTCATATAGAATGAAACCATAGGCAAACGATTTACCATTGGAATGTTGTAAAAGGAGAAAAACTGCTCAGCTTGGAACAACCATTCCAAAGGGTCTGTTCCATCAAAAATTCTCATTTCTACTTTTGGTTGTCTATAAGGGATTTGAGGGGTAGTTTGGGAAAACTGTGGAGAGTACATCTGCTGCTTAAAATTAGGGAACATATTTTGGTAAGGTGAGGGGTTGTATGGGGGGATTTGGGCGAATGCAGGGTAGGTTGTTGGGCCATATATGTTAGGGGGTGGTATAGGTGGTGGTATAGGTGGTGGTTCAGATCCAGAAAGGGAAACAGTGGGTTGGGTCGAGTCAGAACTGTGGGTATTGGGGTGGAGACAGTGTGGGTAACAGCATGTTTATAACCATGGGGTAATAAAGGGGAAGAAGAGTTACCTGAAGAAGGAGAGTGTTGTTGTGCAGGCAATCTGTCATTAATCAGTTTTGTGAGTGTCTCAAATCGTGAATCCATTAACTGTTGTTGATTATCCAGCCTTGTATTCACAGTACCCAGCTGTTCACCCAGTTGTTGCTCAAGCTGCTGGTTATTTTCATGGAGGACAGCATCCATGTGTTGATAGGAAGCTTGAATGGCATCATCCAGATCCTTGGATGTTGGGTTGGTAGCTTTTGGAGGCATTGAGAAACAAAATGAAAGCACCAATTGATAGACTACACTAAGCTAAATACTAGATCTAGGGTTGCAAGAGAAGAAATAAACATAAAACAATTTCTGATATTTCATATCCCTCAATAGAGGCAGCATTACAATATATATAGATAGGGTTATGATGCTGACAGATAATTGGGCCATGGGCCACTTAAGGATAATTCACTAAAGAAATAAAAATTACTGGACTACTAAAAGATGGGCCTAGACAAATCCATTCAGCCATTTGGGCTTCTTACTCTCTCTTTTGGGCCTTATTTTCGCCCCACTAAAAGACTATGTCTTTCAGATGCTTCTGTCTTGCTTGTATAAGTGCATGCGTTATCTTGTTAGAGATCAAATATTAATCCACACACTTAAATAAACAGTTAGTAGATAAATTGTTTTTTTGCTTTGTTATCATCAAAACATCAAGTTAAAGAAACTGTTCTTCAAACCCAACTGCTTCTTATACTTTCTAGCATTTTTCTACCTTCAAATGACACTTTAAAATAGTGGTAGGAACTGCGATAGTGGCAAGCATAATTAAACCGAAAAGTGTGAGTTTAGCTTAGTAAGAGCATTCCCTAGAGATGGTGGTCGTGAAGTCCTTGGATGAGAGAGAGAGAGATGATCCCTAAATCTCAATATAGGGTTTCAACAGGTGAAGTAAGGGAATGAGTTGCTGATCCGCAGGTTAAAGAATGAAATGTGCTCAGCACATTTGTGGTTGGCCCAACAGAAACATAATAAAATTGATCCTACCACATAGTAAAATCAGGTGGATGAAGTAAAACATGGTAGAATTAGTAAAATGTGTGTGTAGTAAATGGTTCAAAACTCATATTTATGTGGTTTTAACTCCCATTCTCCTTACCAAAACCATTTCAACACCACCTTAACCAAATTTAATTTCCCAAAATGATAATAGTTCAAACACTCATATTTTGTAAATAATATATTGTTCGTATTTTTACATGTACATTCAAATGCTAAAGTAAAATATTTTAAAAATACCCTTATATACCATAAAACCTTTCTTATGCAAAAAATTCTAAATAAGGAATTATATTTTCTTTCTCTAAAAATTTAAAATCCACAAACTCATTGTCGATTATTATTACTAGAGTTTAATGTATCTTAGTTGGGGTTCAATGTATCTTTTAATTATCCTTTGATCGTAGAATTTCCTAGGCTAATTATTAGTATTCCTATCTATACAAGCTACTAGGCATTCAAAGTAATTAGTGTATAAGCACTATATATAGAGCATGTGTGATCTTGTTTTAGACACACAATATTTAGCATATGTCTCTCTATATTTTGTCGAACTCTCTTAACATGGTATCTAGAGCCAACTGAGGGACCACGCGTAAGAATGTTTTTCATTATTTTAATGGCCGATGTGGCAAACATGGTTTAGAAAGTGGCATGCGTAAAATCAACCTAAGAATGTTACGGAAATGTATTTTAAAAGATTTTTGCACAAATTAAATTTGTTTCGTTGGTGGTTCATTGTTAGAAGGGAGGACACAACTTAATATTTTTTTATGACAGGTGTGTATGTTTTAAAATTTAGTATATATAGTGGATTGGAGTATTCCTTCCTATTGTATTCCCTTTAACAAAAGTTTGTTACGTTGATATGGCAAAATAATTTAATAGGACAACTAGGAAATGCATTAATCACCTAACCAAGTATATTGAACTAATGTCCATTTTTATGCAAAAGAGTTATCATGGAGCTTAAGGTAATGCATATTGTAGTGTTCGAATCATAGCTAAGTCTAATTTATGAGGATGTAACTTTCTTATATGAAGGTACATAGTTTTTTTTTTGACAATATGAAGGTACATAGTTAAAGCTTTTTTTTAAGACTAAATAATGAGTGTAATCGTTTCTGGTAAGTGTGAAAACAGGGTCTGGAGGCCAAAAATCAACAACCATCGGTTGAAATGTTTGTTTTTTATTTGAAATTATTCTTGATCTTAGTGTGGAGCATCATATGTGAGTCGCTAAGCTTCAAAATTAAAATCATTGTAGTGAACAATCGTAATAACTAATTAAGACTTCTAAGAGACACCATTGGATTTTAGGATCTTGCTTCTGGTATAGAAAGTGATATGCTTTCATTGGTATCATTGTGTACAAAAAGTAATTGACTTTCGTCAACCTCGTTATATGCTTTTTTTTCGTATAATTAGCTTTCATTAGTCAGAAAAGTAATGAAAAAATTCACAAGTAGTCCTTTTACTTCTTTAAAAATAAATAAGGTACCATCAAGGGATTTAAATTCTTACACAATGCTTCTTTCCAACCAAAACATCAACTAACCAGCACACATCTTTGACCTACTCTTGGGTCAGGAGAAAGAGGCCTTGATTTGGAGTTTGGCTTAGAATGTAAGTAAAGTCTAGCCCTATGTTGCTCCATCACAAGTGATCAAACTAAGGTACGAGCCTAGTGTATCCCTTTAAATGGAGCAGCCACCAAGATAAGGTTACAACCAAATTTTTATTCCACGTACATTAGATATTTATTCCGTAAAGAGCTATAAATTTTTATACTAACACTCCTAATTTGACTCGTGCTTGGGTATTATCTGCATATTCAAAAAGAAATAGGGTTAAAATCAAATAAATAAATTCAATATATTATTATAGTTAAACACAAAGAAATCATAGCGTGTTAGAACTAATGTATCTAGTTTCTCTACTGTAGGGTAATTATGGATTTTTTTTATGATATTGCTTACATAAAATATTCTCTAATGACATCATTTTTGTTTAAGGTAATAAGGATAACCATAGATGCATCATTCTCTGACTTGTATTTATCACTGTGACTATTCAAATCTTCTCTGGACCTAACTTGCTACTTGAATATATCCAAGAGACGATGTGGTGTGACTTGCATTTTACTGGACAGTTGAGAAAATGAATGGAAGATTAGAAATATGGAAGAGCCTTAGAAATACATAACTTCCATGATATCAAAGTGATGAAACAGAATATATGGAATACTGATTTATCCAAGGATGCACAAATGATAGGTTGGAGGTTGATATAACCGAAGATACAATGCCATAAATTTCATCTTTCTAAGATATTGGATCTATCGTAAAATGACAGGGTAGTAAGATATACTAACCTTTGAGTGAGAAGGGTTTCTCCGTATATAGGATTTTGTGTTTCTTAAAACACTTATTATATATATATATATATATATATATATATATATATATATATATATATATATATATACACTATATTTTGCTATTAAAAAAAATGTGTTGAGAGTACTAATATGGATGAGTGATTATACAAGACCAGATAAAATTGTGAATCTAATCATATGAGAAACAATGAGGGTATATATCATTATAGGGAAGACGCTAAAATCTTGTCTTCACGATGATTTGAATATTTGTTGAAAAGATCCATAGTGGTACTAGAAATAAGAGTTACTTAAATGGCTCTTAGCTCATGCTTTTGTGAGAAAAACAAACATAAGTGAAAAAGAGCATGTTTCTCATAGAGCTTGTCACAGGGTGAGAAACTTGGGCAAACTCCAGGAGAGAGAAGAGTGTCAATGGAAATGTTGAAAGTGAATAGGTTCAAAGAAACATATATTTATTCTAATGTTCTCATTTACAAAAAGGAAAAGAGGTAGTCAAAGAGAGCAAAAATTAAAATTTGAAAAGTTGAAAAGTGTGGGAAATTTTTTCTTTTAGTGTTAGACAAAATATGTATGTTTTAAACTATTTTACAGGCCGATGTGGCAAAACATGGTTTAGACAGTGACATGTGTAAAAATAACCTTAATAATTTTGTTGAAGTGTATTATTAAAAATTGTTGCATAAATTAAAAGTGGCTGGTGACAGCGACAGTGACAGTGACATGGGTTTTATGACTCATGTGTATATCTGGATTGACACAGACATTTCTTTTTTTATGACTGGTGTGTGTGTATCTGGATTGATGTTTTTATTATTTTAAAAGTGGCTAGTTTGTTCATTGCTAGAAATAATATATACATGAGTTTGATCACAGTTGATGGAGGGCTATGTCTAGATTACTATATATATATATATATATATATATATATATATATATATATATAACCTTTAATTTTTACTAAAAATAAAAGATAAGGGATGTGTAAATACCAGCAAGGTCCTCTGCTCGTACGTTGCTTACTATTGAAAAACAAGGCGGTTACATTGCCTTTTCTAATATAGATAAGTAGAGTTTAGCTCCAAAGACAAGACCCGAATTAACTAGAGGTCTATACATATTAGACACTGATCTACCATCCACTTCTAAATGTTCAATCCATGTAACCTGTCGCAAACAACAACCAATTCACTTCTATTAATTTTGGTTTATTTTGAAAATCAAAAAACTTAGAGATTATATTATAATAAACAATATTATATATATATATATATATATATATATATATATATATTTATATATATATATATATATATATATATAGCAAGTGTGTGACCTTGGAATGACCATTTGGCATTTCTTGAATTAAACAGCCAAAAGGCCTTCTCTGGCTTCTAGAGATTTTACCATAGCCCACAATCCATCTGAAAGATGCTTACCATTATATTCAAAAAAAAATATGGTCAAAATCAGATAAATAAACTCAATATATTATCATAGTTAATCTAAAGTATTCACCTTCCTCAAATCTAACAGAAGTTGTTAACTGGCAGTTTCGCCCATATTTAATCAAGGAAATCACAGCCGTTTGGAGAGTTATGTAAGTCATTGTCGGGATGAAAGTATATGTGAGAATAATCGAGACGGATAGCAAATAGACATTACCAATGATTTCCATTTGACAAGACACGTAACAATGATCGACAAATTGGATTTTTTCGCCTCAAAGGATCTACATGGGTCTACAAGAAACAAAAGGGTATAGAAAGTTAAAAACAAGAGGTAACTTATTCAGGCTACACAGTATATATTGCAATTGTATTATTGAATATACATTTGATATAATATTATCTAGCATAATAATAATCAGTTCAGTCATACAAGTATACAATTTTTGATAAATAATGTTTTTTATTGCTATTGATGTCAAAGTGATGAATGCAGCCATAAAGTTATAGAGTTATAGTGAGATCATTGTAATTCGATTAACTGAGGAGAGGACACAAATCGCGAAAAGTTGGTTTCGTGTTAGATTTTTTAATTATGTAAACTTTGGAAAATAAAGTAAGTAGTTTTGACCAAATAAGTTATTTTATATATATATATACTCCCTCTGGACCTATTTATAAACAAAAAATCGCTTTTTAAGATCATTGGAAAACTGGTGTATCTAAACTATAATATTGTCCAAATATATCAGTGTTCCAATGAACTTAAAAAGTGATTTTTTGCTTATAAATAGGTCCGGGGGGAGTATATATATATATATATATATATATACAAATATGTTAACTTTGGAATTGAAAGTAAGTATTTTGACCAAATTAATGCTTTATGATATCTATAAAAATATAAAGTAAGTCAGTTGTGCAATGTACATAATAAATTATAAGCAAGTTTTCGTCATTTTTGTCATCAATGATAGTCTCGTTCGAATGTACTTTGCTATAGTGATGCTTTTTCAAAGGCTATCAAAATGCTGTTCAATTATAAATTATAAATACATCACATATTTTAAATTGTATTGTTTGTTAAAAAATTGAACAATATATCTGAATTTTTCTATATGTCATTGCATATTAATTTAATCAAACATCTATTCAAAAAGTTTGTAAAAATATATGTTTACATATTAACTTAACCATAGATCCTTTTGTTAATCAATACTCTTCAACGATAAATCAATCAAATTTTCTAAAAAAAATTATAAGTTAATCATACATTTTTTTGTATAAATTCGCCTATATTCTTATGATTTATTGTTAGAATTTTGTTTTGAAATATAATAGGAAGTATCTCATACATCTGACGTTTACTTTAATTTTTAGAAAAATAAATTAACTATTATAAACATAAAATTAAATATAAAGACAAAGATATATGAACATTTTAAATTTTTATATGATAATAAATTTATTTAATAAAATGATAAATAATTTATTATACTTTATTTCTGTTGACTAAATTAATTTGAATACTGATTTTGTTTTACTCAAATTTGAATGTAGATTTTAAAAAAATTAATTTGACTTAATAATTAACGAGCTTTATCTTTCTTATTAATTTGATTTATTATTAATATAAAAACACGTGGTTTCATGAGAAAAAAGTATGCAATATATATTCAAGTAAAATGTGATAAGTAAACAAATGAAAGCATTATTAATTCCGGAACTAATTTTCACTAGGGTATTTTATTTTTTAAAGATTTGAATGGAATAAATCTATGTCATTTTGTTTATGAGATCTTATAACTTAAAATAATAGTCGTAACTCATATATAATAATAATAGTAATGATAATAATATTAAGAATAATAATAATAATAATAATAATAATATGTATTTTTTTACAAGAAAGTAATAACTGGTGAATTTAAAAAAAAATTGATTTGTCTTTTTAAAAATTTAGTTGAGTGAAGTATAACTTCTAATTTTTATATTGAAAAAGAATAAAAAAACTTCTAATTTTCCATCTTGAAAGATATTTTATGCTGGTTGAGTTGGAGAAGAATTCATTAGGTTTAAATGTCATTTTGAATAAATTATTTTAAGTAATAATACTCATTATTATAATATTATTATTTAACTAAATAAAATCTTTTACTTTGAAATTATTAATTATTTAAGAATGACAATAAATTAATTATTTTCTATTTTAATAATCGTCATTATTTTAATATCGGTATTTACCTTAAAGAAAATTTAATAATTAGAAAATATATTAATTATTTGAAAATCTATAAATTTCTATTAATTTAATATATTTTTATGTATGTAAGGAAATGTATTAAATGAAACTACTAAAAACTTTTCAACTAAAACTTTGGGTGTTTTAAAGTATTTGCATTTCATTTATTATGAATCTTTTATTAAAAAATGAATACTAAATTTCTTCACCAAAAATTTATAAATATTAAATTTTCATAATAAATAAAGATTGACTAAAGAAAACTATCATCTGTGAAACGAATATAAAAACATTTATTTTACGAGAAACAAAAACATAGAAAACTAATTAACTAGAGATAACTATAATGGATATATTTATTTTTTGGTCCAACCCCAAATGCAAAACTTCAAACTAGAAATCTTTTAAAAAAAATTATTTAAATGGAAGAATAGTTAAAAAGATTATTTAAATCTTCCTTATAAATTTTTAAAAATAAGCAAACATAACTATGTCATATGAATAAGCAACTCTCTCAAGCTATCTAGTTTTAAAAATAAGCAAACATAACTATGTCATATGAATGTAAGAATTTGGTTATAAGATTAATTCCTTATCAAATAAAAAACTAAAGATAACATTGAAAAGACATCGGGATTCTATTACAATTTTTGTTGAGCATATATCTTTTGTACTCATGTAAGAAATGTTTTTACTCGAAGTGTTTAATTTCTAACTAGTACCTTAAGATCTGATTGAGAATCTATCTCATGATACCGATGAGTCTCCCTTGCTCCACTGAATGCTTGTCTAAGATTCCTTGGGCATCAATATTTAAAATTAATGTTAGTGACAGATCAAAATCAAATATTATGAAAAAGAGACGGGAAAAAAGTCGATCTAGATCTGCATATGAATGAGTATTATTAAATCAAAAATCATTTGGGATAGTTTGAGACAAACCTCGGATAATTATATGATGTTCTCTGGTATGGAATTTTGGCTCGACTCACATAGATCCTTGAAGCATAGGAATATGGTTGAGGTTTTGCCTCTTGTTTCCACAAGAAGCTTATGACCTCCTAACACTATCTTATATATATATGTTGTAGATTGTTGGAAACCCTAATTCATTTGGGCCTTTGTATCTATTTTGTTTGGGCCATTTACCTTTTTACTCTTGAGCACATGACAAAAAAGAAGTAGGTGGGATTTACTGAATAAACAAAACTAAGTCATGTTTGGTAAATAATATTAAATCAGTCATAAAAAAGGTAAACAATATTAAAATAGTTTTTAAATTTCTTTTTAAGATAATTCAAAATATCAAAAATGTTTTTATTTTTAAATAATTTACGGTAGTTATACGATACTTAATGACCCCTAATTGATTTTAAAGATATCAAATATTATTAGAGAACAAATTATTTATAAAATGTGCACTCTAATACAGAATCAAGTGTGTACCAAAAGAAGAAAAAAGAAAACAAGTAAGAAACTCAAAGATATATTTGAAACAATAGTTTTTTTTACACAGTATCTACACTATATATGCACAGTACTTAACTATTAATGAAAATACCAATTGAGCCACTTGGCAACTTTGACACTTGGATTTATTAGGGACTTAATTGGCCAAATTAATTGAATCAAATACACATGTAAATCAACTTTCTGAATAACACTCTTTCCCTGCAATCTTCAGTGTTTCCCATCACTTCATTCTCTTCCTTTTGGTCCTTCCCTACCGCCTTTGTCTCCTCACCATCTTCCTTCTGATTTCTCTTTCTTCTTCATCTCTTCCTCCAGCTTTCGCACCTCTCTCTCAACTGTCTCTCTGTCTTTTTGTTCATCTGATCTTCTTTCTCCATCTCTTCATCTCTTCATCTGGCTTTCATCTTTCTCTCTCAAATCGCACCTCTCTCTCTCTTATATATTCTATTCTCATCTCATCTTCTTTCTTCATCTTTTCTTAGAAAACCGAAACCCTAAACGCCTCTCTCTCCCTCTCTCTCTCTCTCTCTCTTAACCATCTCTCTTTCTTCTCAGTTCACTTGTAACATCCCTAATTTCGGGTAATTTCGTTTTATAAAATTAAGTAGCGAATTTCTATTCGATGAAATAATAATTCGAGTCATGGACATGTGAAAAGCGTGAAAGCAACATTTAGTTCCTAATAGTATGAATTACGTGATCGTTTTGAAGTAGAAATAGAATTATGTGAGGATTAGGGGACCAAGGGCATTTTGGTCATTTCCATATCTTTCGAATCCCTAACCCAAATTACAAGACACCAACCATATTCCATAACTCCATAAGACCACAACCACAATTTTTAGAAGTTAATTATGAGTTAGTGGTTATTTAAGAGTAGATTAAGGTGAAGGGCTAAGTGGAGGGCATTTTAGTCATTTTCCATCCATTTAAAGCCTTGCCCAGCTGGTAACACAGCCAGCAACTTCATTTCATCAAAACCAGAAAAAACATAGAGTGAGAGAGGGAGGAGAGTTCAAGAGTGAGAGGGAGAAGAAGAGGCTCAAGTTCACCCAAAGTCATATGCATGTAAGTGTTATCTTCTCCATTATCTTCCATTTTTCATTCTCTATCCAATGATACCAATCTCATAAGCTCATTCATCCTTTTCTCCATTTTTCCATTTCTGAATCATGAAGCTCAAAATGGTGCTCTTGGAATTTCAAAGCCTTGCATGTTGAATTAGGGCTAGGGAGAGTAGAATTGTGAAGCCACATTGTTGTTTTGAGCAAATCCAGCAACCTTATTGTGGATTGGAAGTAATAGAGGATGATTTCAGTAACTCCAAGAGGCTGATTTTCGAATTTGGAAGTGGTAGAAGTTCAGTTTCGAGTATCGGACAAGTTCGGTGCGAGTTCACGATTACAGGGATTGTTCGATAGGTTACGATTCGGTCGTTTCGTGTGAGGAAGTGATTTCTCGCGAGTTCGTCAAAATGGTGAGTTCTACTCACTCTTAGGATCATTTTGTATTTCTGAAATGATTGTCATATGATCGGTTTTGAAGTGTATTTCGTTTCGAAAATTTTTTAAGAGTCGAAAACCGTTTTCGGAAAAAATAACGTTTTACGGTTTTTATCGAATTTTATATGTTATTGTATGGACTGGAATTGATTGATCACACTTGTTTGGATTGGAATATTGACTGTGTTTAAGTTGGATTATGATTGGGTTACGGATTGGACGCGATAGGAAAAGTGAAACGGAACGAAATAAGCAAATTGTGACTCTGTTACAGGTAGGACGGGTCGTGCCACCCTTAGCACGGGTCGTGCCAACCTTTCTGGTTGACTGGGATTACATTTCCAGGCAGCACGAGTCGTGCCAGTTTTTCTGTTCCCGGTTTCCAAAATTCGTTTCATCGCTCCTTTCGATTCCAAACCTCTTCTAATCTTCTTCCCAACCATCCCTCATGTTATGGAACCATTGATACTCTGTTTTTGAACATGATTGCAAGGTTTAAAATGAATTGTTTTTGGAAGTCATAATCGTTTCAAAAACCGTAAAGTAGTACACGTGAGAGGACATGAGTTATGTTTAAGGTGTAGAACTATATGTTCATCAAGTTTATGTTTATGTTTATGTATTGACAAGAATGACATGTAATGAAAAGGGATGAATAAATGTTTTCATCAAAGACTGTTGAGGTTCATATATATAAATTATATCGAATACGGGAGACGGTCCAATGCGGGTATTATATAAAAGACGGCCCAAAGCGGGTGGATATATAAATTATATCAAAAGGATGGGTGACGACCCAGTAGATTAGTATACTAGGGGAGGGAGGGGAAGTCATGAGCCCCAGAACCTAGGCCTCAGAGGTTTGAAGCTAGTGTAAGCTAGTGGAGAGGTTCGATGGTAAAGGCAGAGCTTTTACCGGAGATGTACTATGGCATGAAAGGAAAAGATATATGCACGTAGGACCTTTATGGACTACGATTAAAGGAAAAAGGAATAAATGGACCGAGAGTTATTGTGATGGGTTACGGTAGGACTCACTGAGATAATGTTTATCTCACCCTTTATTTGTTGTTGTTTTTACAGAGAAACAGGGAAAGAAGAAAGCTACGAGGCACGAGTAGGTGACGTGCTTGAGGAGAAGTTAGAAGACTTAATTCTTTTATCATTGATATGAATTCCCTTGTTGTCTTTGTAACTCGATAGTATGACTTGAATTGTTTTAAGTTATGTAATCATTTCCGCTTTTCTTGTGATGGTATTGAACACTAGGCTTTGAGGATATTGAAAGACATGGAACCTATATGGTTTTAATTAAGTTTATGGGATGAGACAGTTTGATGTTAATCAAGAAAAAATTTTAGTTGTGTTAAATATCTAAACAGGAAATATTACTCTGATGTATGCCATTTCGTGCATCTTAGCATTTCAACTTGATAGAAATATTAGGGTGTTACATTTTGGTATCAGAGCAGTTCGACCTAGTCGGGCTTTGTTTAGTTTAGGGTTGAGTCGATTCCTTGTTTGTAACATCCCTAATTTTTAAAGACTCGTACTATGATGCCTAAGACCGAGTAATTATTTGTGGGAATAATTGGTCGTGTCTCGGGGATTAATAGTCGAGGAAAAGTCCAAAGAAATCCTACTCTACATTTAATTGTGGCTTAGTCATAATTTAAATCAACAATTCTAGCACAAGGGTAAAATCGTCATTTCATCTCTTATTGACGACGTGTCAACTAACGAATGATTAACAGAGTCCTGGTCAGGGTAGAATCATGAGTATGGGACTTAAATTCCTAAGATTTGAATTTATGAGTGCTTGATTGATTAAAATGAATTTAAATGAGAACTAAGGAGTAAGGGTATTTTGGACATTTCCCCCCTTTTTTTAAGCGCCTCAGCTCACTAAACTAGATGAGCACCCTCCTTTCCCCCTCATTCAGCAGCTTAGACAAAACAGAAAATGTGAGAGTGAGAGAAAGGAGAAAATGCGAGAGAGAGAGAGAGAGAGAGAGAAGAGAAGAGAAGAGGAGGTGAAGAAGAATTCATCAAAACCATTGCATGTAAGTGAATGTTTATCCCTTCAATTCAGTTTTTCATCCTCTTTCCAACCATCTAACTATCATCATCCCATTCCTTTTCATTCAGTTGTTACCATTTCTGAACCTCCTAGCTCTCAAGTAGCAAAGATGGAGTTTTGAGGAGTTTAGTGCTTGCATGTTGATTTGTGAAGCTCATTAATCAAGTGAGAAGTCAACATTCAGTATTTGAATCTTGTAAAGGTCTCCCTTCTGGTTTGGGGTTGTAGTGGACAGAGGGGGATCCATGGAGGAATTGCAATTCGGTTTTGGAGCTCGAATTCGTAATTGCAAGTGATTGAAGATGATGATCTAAGTTCATCAGAATTTCTGGGTAAAAACAGTGCTGGTACCTTTCAGTGATTGCATCGTATCTCCCAGTACAAAGCCCCTATGATCACTATTTTTGTTTCTCTGCAAAGTAGACAAAAATCTCTTCATTTTGGGCACAAGAACCGTATGATTGCATGGAGAAATGAGAGATATATCATGTTCACAATTTTCGGATTTAGAATCAGGCACTATGCTGAACCAGTCCTATTGTTTCGATGATAACTCCCAGATTACTGCATGCATGCGTGTGAATCTTCGTCCATCAGAAAGTAGACAAAACCCTCTTCAGAATGGGCACTGATTTGAAGGAGTTTGGTTGCGAATTGACATAGATATGGCAGTTCCAAATTTGCAAACTGTTGCTGGAAAACAAAAAGATGAACTGGAAATGTTTATTTTGGAGTTCGAGTTGCCAAGTCACGAGGGATGCAAATTCTATACACCGGAAAATAAGTCAGTATCGATAAACGTGTCGGAGTTGCTGGGATTAAATAGGAGCAGTGGAGGTTGCTGTCTCGAGTCCAGACCAAGTTCGATGCGAGTACGTGACTACGAGGATTGTTCGATTGATTACGGTCCGATCGCTCGTGCTCCAGCGTGTTTTTCCCGCGAGATCATCAACCGGGTGAGTTCTACTCACAGATTAGGGAAAATTATGTTTTCTGAAATTATAATACATTTTGATTCTCGGCGAGAAACTGATATTGAAAAGAATTTCGGGTCGAAACCCATTTTTGAGCAATATCGCGTTTTTACGGTTTTTATCGAAATGTTGAGCATTTTATGAAATTGTGATTTAAACGCTTTCGCTGGAATATAGTCTGGAATGTGGCTTGTTAAATCTGTTTTTAGGTTGGATTACGATCGGAATTCGATTTGGGCGAAAAACGGAAAAGCGAAATTAGAATCGGATTGGAATCGGGACACAGAACCGGACGCACAGGTCGTGCGCCCCTGGGCACGAACCGTGCGCCCACTTCGCAAATGGGTATTTTAATTTAGTGCACCACGCACGGGTCGTGCGCCCCTGGGCACGGACCGTGCGTGAGGTTCTGTTACTTGACTCTGATTTCTCATTTCGTCGCTCCTTTCGATCCCAAATCACTTCTAATCTTCCTGCCAACCAATTTTAAGGATATTGTCTTACTGAAAACCTTATTTTGAACTTGTTCAACTCATGATTTTGAAAAAGAGCTTTGAAAGCCTATTTGATCAAAAAACCGAAACCGTAGTACGTGTGTGGGTACATCGACTGATGGACTGACTGAATATATATATATATATATTTATATATGTCAATTGAATATGTTTATAATGCCGGAGGTCTAAATTATGAATTCCTCTAAACGGATTATAGATCGATATGGATATTGTTTATCCAATTATTATGTGATTGATCCTTTGGTGATCGAAAAGATATAAATTATCTAACTCTCGAGAATTGATACTATTGTCATATGTATCGCGTTGGGTGACGACCCGACAAGTAGCATACTAGGAAGGGAAGTCATGAGCCCTCACCCTAGGCCCTATATACGTTTTGGCGTGGTCAATTCGTGGGTTACCGGGATTAGTGAATTGTTGCACGACTGGTTTATGCTAAGTTAAGAACACGATTCGCCGGGATTAGTGAACTGTTGCACGGTCGGCGTTTCGCTTGGAAAGCTAGTGATTATAAATTAATCGACTAGGCTTAATAATATAAATGATAGTACCTAAATTACCGAGATTAGTGAACTGTTGCACGGTCGGTAATGGGCTATATTAATGTTGATAAATAGTTATATACGTATGTAACTATAACTATGTTGAAATCGGTTTTCAAATAAACCGAGTGATAGTGAGGGGGCACAGTAGAGCTCACTGAGACAAGTTGTC
The DNA here is from genome assembly GCA_039519185.1 of Astragalus membranaceus. Taxonomy (NCBI): domain Eukaryota; kingdom Viridiplantae; phylum Streptophyta; class Magnoliopsida; order Fabales; family Fabaceae; genus Astragalus; species Astragalus membranaceus. Next base: position 17,250,463 of record CM076854.1, on the reverse strand, counting down.
TCACCCAATCCATATTTGTTGTTTTTACAGAGAACAAGAAGTAAGGACAGCAAGCGGCATGGTTAGTTGCCGAGTTCGAGGAGAAGCTTGAAGACTGATTCATTTAAAGTTGTTCATGTTCTGCTGTAGTCGTCTCTGTATTCGGTCTTATGACTCGAAATTATATTTATAGTTTCCGCTGTTTCTTATAAAGATGTATATCTAAACAGGAATTTTTATACTCTGATTTGTACCAAATTGTATATTTAGGTATTTCTTTGTTAAAGAAATACTGGGGTGTTACATTTGGTATCTGAGCGGTTCGGCCTTGTCGGACGTAGTGATGACCTTCGGGTCGAGTATTAGGTCGAGTCAGTTAGGGACTTAGACAATTATGTGTCAGATCTTTTTAGTATATTATGTGACGTATTGAGTCAGGATCCACTCAATGTTTCATGTAAGTTACTGAAAACTATGACATATAGTTGCCTCAGCCCCGAAAATGTCTGAAACCCTACACAATAGGATTCTCAGCCTTCTCGTTTCATCAGAACGCACAGCTGCAGCAGAGGGCTACAGGTGACATCTGGAAACAATGATGGGCATCCGCAATGGTTCGAGGAAACTGTGGGCGGCTGTTCAGTAAGTGAATCGGATGCGGCTAGTGTGTCGCGGCATGGAACGTCGTAAATCTTATCAAGAGTACGAATTAAGCGAAACCATTGGGCAGTAGCAACGTCAGTGTTCTGAAAGCTATCAGATTATTAAACACCCGAAACCCTGACCTTTGTCTAGTCAGCCTATCAATTATCAAAGTAGTATTTCACTGTAAATCTTACCTTCTGGTGTAAGTAACTCGGCCAGTTTAGGTAGCGGTTAAGGAAGTCCTTATCGGTTAATCCCAAGTATAAATCCCGATTCTTCTTCTTCCGAGTCACAATGTGACAGATGATAAAGCTAACTGAGTAAAGATACTCTGTTGCCAGTATTGACTAGCAGAGTCATAATGTGCCGATCAGGTTAAGTCCCGATCAGGGATTACGATTCAAATCCTTCAACGCGAATTAGTATGTGGAATCAGTAGGAGTGACCATATTTCAATCCACTGCTGGAAGCATTCCGATCACGGTCTGTGAGAAATTCTCGTTAGTCTTCCGACCCAATTGTTCGTAACTTCTTCTCCGGAACTCCGATTTTTATGTTCCCAGAGGCGTCGGAAAGCTAACGAAAATATCTACACCGATGAATGGGTTGTGAACCGTACCTACAATTGTATTGTGAAGTATACTTTTGTTTTAAACCTGAACCGTAAACTCTGAGCATTCGTGGAATGTGAACCTCCCTGTTGTACGGGAAATTGGAAAAAGAATTCTAATCAGTCAGTTTAGACTCTTAGACACCATTTCAGAATGGTGTTTACTGTAAGTTTTTCCAAGAAACAGGGGTGGCCTATTGAAGGACATCCCCTCTTTCATAAATGAACCCATGATCAAGACTAATAAATAAAATAAAATTGCGAGATGTTAAGCTCTATATGCAATTTCTAGCTACTGATACCAATTGTTGGACTATATGATAACCTTAGAGGGGGGGTGAATAGGGTGATATGCTAAGAATGAAATCGTTTCAATTTTCAGACAATGCCAGTTTAATTTAAATGCAGAAAATAGAATTTAAACTATATGCACTATCCTAAGCACGCTATATGTATGACGGATCTAGATACGGTGATATATTATGCTAACTATGCTATGATTGGTTTTAACACTAAGAAGATATTTTCATGCAGCGTAATATAACAATTAATAGACGTATATAAACGACAAATAAAGTAAAAGAGTAGGGAAAGAGGTACACCGTAATTTTTACGAGGTTCGGGATAAAAACCCTACGTCCTCGGCCTCCGGCTTTGCAACCTTTGGACTTGATAACAACCACTATATGAGAAGAACCTCTTCAATGTTTACAAGCAAGCAACTTCCCTATAGCTAATCTCAATGTTTACAAGCAAGCAACTTCCCTGTAGCTAATCGCAACCACTTCAATCTCCCCGATTGAACGACCCAAGAATACTTCCCAGGATTTCGCAACCACTTCAATCCCCTCGATTGAACGACCCAAGAACACTTCCCAGGATTTCGCAATAACCAAACAGAAGATGATTACAATAGAGAAACTACGATCCAATCACTTAAGCAGTATAACAATATAATAGCTGAGAGAGATGAGTGATTTGGATCTAGAAGAACTTTGAAAATGATATGACAATGAAAGTTCTTTTTCTTCTAATTTTCAGATCTGAGATATGTAAATCGTGTGGTGTGTTTTGAAAGTGAAGCCCAGCTTCCTATTTATAGGATTTGCAAAAATATGACCGTTGGAGGATTTTGTAAAATGTTAGAATCGATTCTTTGCTTTTTGAAAGGAAGCTTGAAATCGATTCTTTGCTCTATGGAAATCAAAGGAATCGATTTCATTCTTAGTTAAATGAAGTGAGTAATCGATTCTTGGCCTTTAGAAAATAATGGAAATCGATTTCATGCTTAGTTGAATGAAGCTCATAATCGACTCTTTGCTTAGGCTTAAGTATAGGAACAAATCGATTATGTGCTTCTCAATAGATTATGAAATCGATTTCATGCTTAACAATGGATTAGGAAATCGATTCTTTGCTTCAAAAAAAGAGTAGGAAATCGATTTCAAGCTTTATAATAGATTAGGAAATCGGTTTCATGCTTTAGAAAATGATAGGAATCGATTTCAAGCCCACAAAATTGTTTTTAGGTTTAGGTGCCACCCTATGCATGCATGCAATTTTATAAAATATTTTTCAAAGCTTGTTTTGATGCAACATACATGTTTTGAAAAATCATCTCTCGGCTACTAAATGTCATAGACCTTAAGTGATAGGACCTTACACTGTGTCCTAATGAAAGCGGAGAAACAATTAGGTCATGACTTCTAAGGTGGCTTCTTCTCCAAGCTGCTCCACTTTAATATTTCCCGCTCTTTGATTCATGTCCTATACTTTATTCAACTTGAACCATTAGTAGACAGATTGTAATTTGTTATCATACAAAACAAAGAGTGTTTGTCCTTGGTTCAACAGCCTGGAAATGCAATTCCAGTCAACCAGAAAGGTTGGCACGACCCGTGCTAGGGGTAGCACGACCCGTGTTGCCTGTAGCAGAGTCACAATTCGCTTATTTCGTTCCGTTTCGCTTTTCCTATCGCGTCCAATTCGTAACTCGATCAAAATCCAAAACAGATAATACCAAACAATATTCCAGTCCAAAACAAGTAACATCAACCAATTTCACGATACATATTCATTAAACTCTACATGGGGGTAGAGAAGGTCATGAGTGCATCGCTGGGTTGCCTACTAAGTAAGAAAAGGGCCCAGGATGTTACAAAAAAAGGCACCTTTTTTTTGTAACATCCTGGGCCCTTTTCTTACTTAGTAGGCAACCCAGCGATGCACTCATGACCTTCTCTACCCCCCATGTAGAGTTTTTGCCTTCCGTGAGAATCGAACCTTGTACCCTGAGGCTTAGGTACAAGCTCAATGCATTCCCACTACCAATTGAACTACTAGCTCAATTGGTAGTGGGAATGCATTGAGCTTGTACCTAAGCCTCAGGGTACAAGGTTCGATTCCCACAGAAGGCAAAAACTCTACATGGGGGGTAGAGAAGGTCATGAGTGCATCGCTGGGTAACCTACTAAGTAAGAAAAGGGCCCAGGATGTTACAATAAAAAAGGCGGTAACACCCCGATAAATTCTAACATATAGAATCACCGAAATGCACTAAATGGCATGTGGATACCTGTGTTGCAGGTTATCTAATATTGCAGGATTAGTTTTGATGATGAAAAAGACAAAGCCAAGTTGATGGCCAAAGGAATGAGAGTGTCAAAGCAAAGCTGATAAAAAGTATCATATATTCAAAAGTCACAATCCAAGACAATCAATCTCAAGAATTTAAGTTTCAAGATATAAGGGTAGTCCTTATAAATAAGGGTAGTCCTTAGGGTCTTGGGTGAGTCTTAGGATAAATGTAAGCTCTTACAAAGGTCAGCTCATCTCGCAAAGTCTCTCGTCCCAAAGCATTCTCAAAATGCATGCATGCATACGTAAACATAAAAAGGTTTTTGAGAAACTATAAAATCGATTCACACTATTTTTTATCAAATATCAAAATCGATTTTTAACTCAATATGAAAGCATACAATCGATTCATATTATTTTTACTAAGTATATAAATCGATTCATAAACTATTTTTTCAAAGCATAGAAACAATTCATATTGTTTTTATTAAAAGCAAAGAAATCGATTTCCAACTATTTTCCTAAAGATAAGAATCGATTCCTATATTGTTTCAAAGATAAAGAATCGATTCCTAGTATTTCTCTAAAGCTCAAAATCGATTTCCTAAATCAATGGTTAAGCACAGAATCGATTCCTTGCTTCCTTATTTAAATAAGAATCGATTTCAACCTTCTTCTTTAAATCTATATAATCGATTCCTAGCTTGCCTGTAAGCCAATAATCGATTGCCATCCATTTTACAAACAAATCAGAATCGATTCCTAGATCAGATCAAGCAAATGAATCGATTCCTAGATCCTTTCCAATTAACAAAGAATCGATTCTTTTAAACATTTTCAACGTGAGATCTGGATTTTCAAAATCTATAAATAGAGGCTTCACCACCTCCATTTATCAACCAACCCATTCTCACGATCTATCACTTCTGAAAAACTCTTATATTTTATTTGTGTTCTTTTCGCACCGCTGGTCCGTCAAGAGCTGATCCTACGTTAAGAGTTAGTTGGGGTTGTGTCCTTCAAGTTGTAATATCTGCCTACACTAAGAGGTATTTCTGTATTTAAATTACTGTTATATTGTTGTTATAATTTGTACTAGAGAGTGGGGTATCTCTCTAGGGGTAGCTGCATGTACTAGGAAGTGGGGTATCTTTCTAGGGCAGTTGATTGTAACAGGGGTGGGGTATCTCTTGTTATTGTTATATTAGATCTGAGGGCTCTCCATAGGTGGGGTATCCTAGGAGGAGAGTGCCTGAGTCTGTAAAGGTTTTCCAAGGCACCTGTAAGCCTTGTTGTGTTAGTGGAAAATCTCACAAGGGTGTGAGGACTGGACGTAGGTCACTAGGAGGTGACCGAACCAGGATAAATCTCTGTGTGCTTTACTGCTTTCCTGCTTTACTGTTATTCTACTTTACTGCTTTATATTCTAATTCCTTCGCTTCCACTTAACCTGCGCGAAAATTGATCTAAGTCATTGAAAAGGGGAAAAACGTTTTCGAAAGATCTGAAAAGTTTTAAATCTCAATTCACCCCCCTCTTGAGACTGAAGCCACTTGGTAACAAGTGGTATCAGAGCTAGACTCTTGTATAAAGGGCCTAGCAGCTTCAAGAGAAATGGCTTCAGGTTGGTCTACGCAAGAGGGTGCTTCTCTTTTCCGTCCTCCGGGATTCAACGGAGAAGACTATGCATATTGGAAAGAAAGAATGAGAATTTTTATTGAAGGGGTAGACTTAGATGTTTGGGATGCTGTGGAAAAAGGACCTTTCGTCCCCACGCATATAGTAGATGGTATTCTTACAATAAAAAGTAGAAATGAATGGTCTGATGATGAGAAAAGAAAAGTGCAACTTAATTTACGCGCTAAAAATATTATTACTTCTGCTTTGAGTACTGATGAATTTTTTCGAGTTTCAAACTGTAAATCTGCCCGAGAAATGTGGGATAATCTTCAAGTTACTCATGAGGGTACAAGTGAAGTGAAAAGGGCAAGAATAAATACTCTTACCAGAGAGTACGAATTGTTTAGAATGAATACAGGTGAAACAATATCAGAGATGCAGAAAAGGTTCACTCACATAGTGAACAAACTGGGCTCATTAGGAAAATCATTTCCTCCCGAAGACTTGATCAACAAAGTACTAAGATGCCTAAGCAGAGAATGGCAACCAAAGGTGACTGCAATAACTGAGTCAAGAAACTTGACTAGTATGACTCTCGCCACCCTGTTTGGGAAATTACTAGAGCACGAGTTAGAGCTCACTCGTCTAGCAGAGAATGAAGGAAAAGTCAAGAAAAAGAAAAACCTAGCTTTCAAAGTTTCAAGTTCAAGTTCATCCGACGACAGTGATGACTCGCAAAGTGAAAGTGATGAAGAGGATGAGAATATAGACCTAATGGTAAGAGAATTCAAAAGGTTCATAAGGAGGTCTCTAGAAAAGAATTCTCCAACCAAAGAAGTCTCATGCAAACAAAACTACTTAAGTCCTTTAACCTGCTACGAATGTGGGAAACCCGGACACATAAAATTGGAATGCCCAAAATTACAAAGAAAACGACCAAGAGATGAGAAAAAGGGATCCAAAGGAAAAAGGAGTAGAAAAGCCTACACAGCATGGGAAAACAGGAACTCATCAGATAGCTCAGAAAGTGAAAAAGATCAAGTTGCTCTCATGGCCGACCACGACAGCGAAAGTGAAACTGAGGTATATTCTAACTCTGAATCTTTACAAGATGCCTATCATGAATTATATGAAGCATTTACTGAACTGCATGATAAATCCTTAAAACTAGCTAAAGCATTAGATAAATCTAAGAAAGTTATCACTCATCTTGAAAATGCTGTTACTGCTTTGACTAAAGAAAAGTCAGAGCTTAGAAAAGAAAATGATAGCCTTGCATGCTTTAAGGAAAATTATACTTGTGATAAATGTGTTGAATCTGAAAAGAAAATTCATGAACTGGAATGGACTGTTGGGAAATTGTCTAGTTTACAAAATGTGCATCATAGATTCCCTAGAAACAAACCCATAGAAAGGCATGTTCATTATAAACCAAAATTTTCCACTAGACCTTATATTACATGTTATTATTGTGGTAAACCTGGACATACAGCTTCTGTTTGCAGGGAAAGAGGTAAACAAAATATGAAAAAGGTGTGGGTTCCCAAAGGAACCATACCAAACACTAACCCACAAGGACCCAAAGAAATTTGGGTACCGAGAACCTTGTTTTAGATCTTTGCAGGTATGCTTCAAGGTATGGGGGCAGATTGATACCTTGACAGCAAAGACTCAAAGCACATGACCGGAAACGCAATAAAGTTATCAACTCTCACCTCGGAGAAAAATCTGTCATGTGACTTGTGATGAATAGAGGGAGAATCACTGGTAAAGGTTAGAAAAGTCTTATTCACCTCTAAACTGAAAATGTGCTTAAATCATAGTTTACTTAGTCAAACATGTGACTTGTGAAACAATTTGATCTCTAAACCGCATTTCATGCATCTCTAAGGGAACATTTTTTCAAGGCATGAAAACAAATAAAGTATTCTGATCATCCCTCTAAAACTGAGCATGTAGAATTATCACATCACCTTCTTAGAGGTTATGGTTAGAAAGGCGATAGTGTGATTGAGTTAGTTGAATCGTCAAAATCAGCTAGTTGATATTTTCACAAATCCATTGCAAAAGAAAACCTGGTTCTTTATTTACTCAAATGAATTTTTCAATAAAATATTCTTCAAGTGATCTTTTAAAATATTTAAGAGAATTTGTGACTTACGAATTTCTGCGTGCTCAAAAAGCGTTTTATAAAGCAGCTGAAATGCTACCTTTTCCCGAAATCCATTTTCTCCTGTCACAATAAATTGCTGGCTTTGGCATTAAAATTCAGAATACATACTCACAATCGTTGCTCAACTAAAATAATTTTTCTCCCATATTCTGGCTGCCATCACCAACTTTCAAACTAAGCAGCATGAAATGTATAAAGCTTAAAACAACTGCTTCACAGATTTTTGAGACTCATAATTAGCTTTTGCCTGTGTTTGATAAAATATTCTCTTCATGGCCTCAAATATGTTTTTCTTCAAGTTTTGATGATCACTTACAAATCAGCAATGGCTCTTTTATCTTGTCAAATAGCTGTGACATTCGATTCGCAAACTTTATCATATATTGACCCTCTTTGATCATGACAAAAAGGGGGAGAGAAATATAGGGTTGCATATGAGCATATAGAACTTGCATATTATGCATCTATTCAATAAGTCAGGGGGAGCATCATGATAGGGGGAGCATCATATATATATTATCTGTTTGAACTAACCTCCCACCTTGAGATGAGTAAATGTTTTGTCATCATCAAAAAGGGGGAGAATGTGGATACCTGTGTTGCAGGTTATCTAATATTGCAGGATTAGTTTTGATGATGAAAAAGACAAAGCCAAGTTGATGGCCAAAGGAATGAGAGTGTCAAAGCAAAGCTGATAAAAAGTATCATATATTCAAAAGTCACAATCCAAGACAATCAATCTCAAGAATTTAAGTTTCAAGATATAAGGGTAGTCCTTATAAATAAGGGTAGTCCTTAGGGTCTTGGGTGAGTCTTAGGATAAATGTAAGCTCTTACAAAGGTCAGCTCATCTCGCAAAGTCTCTCGTCCCAAAGCATTCTCAAAATGCATGCATGCATACGTAAACATAAAAAGGTTTTTGAGAAACTATAAAATCGATTCACACTATTTTTTATCAAATATCAAAATCGATTTTTAACTCAATATGAAAGCATACAATCGATTCATATTATTTTTACTAAGTATATAAATCGATTCATAAACTATTTTTTCAAAGCATAGAAACAATTCATATTGTTTTTATTAAAAGCAAAGAAATCGATTTCCAACTATTTTCCTAAAGATAAGAATCGATTCCTATATTGTTTCAAAGATAAAGAATCGATTCCTAGTATTTCTCTAAAGCTCAAAATCGATTTCCTAAATCAATGGTTAAGCACAGAATCGATTCCTTGCTTCCTTATTTAAATAAGAATCGATTTCAACCTTCTTCTTTAAATCTATATAATCGATTCCTAGCTTGCCTGTAAGCCAATAATCGATTGCCATCCATTTTACAAACAAATCAGAATCGATTCCTAGATCAGATCAAGCAAATGAATCGATTCCTAGATCCTTTCCAATTAACAAAGAATCGATTCTTTTAAACATTTTCAACGTGAGATCTGGATTTTCAAAATCTATAAATAGAGGCTTCACCACCTCCATTTATCAACCAACCCATTCTCACGATCTATCACTTCTGAAAAACTCTTATATTTTATTTGTGTTCTTTTCGCACCGCTGGTCCGTCAAGAGCTGATCCTACGTTAAGAGTTAGTTGGGGTTGTGTCCTTCAAGTTGTAATATCTGCCTACACTAAGAGGTATTTCTGTATTTAAATTACTGTTATATTGTTGTTATAATTTGTACTAGAGAGTGGGGTATCTCTCTAGGGGTAGCTGCATGTACTAGGAAGTGGGGTATCTTTCTAGGGCAGTTGATTGTAACAGGGGTGGGGTATCTCTTGTTATTGTTATATTAGATCTGAGGGCTCTCCATAGGTGGGGTATCCTAGGAGGAGAGTGCCTGAGTCTGTAAAGGTTTTCCAAGGCACCTGTAAGCCTTGTTGTGTTAGTGGAAAATCTCACAAGGGTGTGAGGACTGGACGTAGGTCACTAGGAGGTGACCGAACCAGGATAAATCTCTGTGTGCTTTACTGCTTTCCTGCTTTACTGTTATTCTACTTTACTGCTTTATATTCTAATTCCTTCGCTTCCACTTAACCTGCGCGAAAATTGATCTAAGTCATTGAAAAGGGGAAAAACGTTTTCGAAAGATCTGAAAAGTTTTAAATCTCAATTCACCCCCCTCTTGAGACTGAAGCCACTTAGTAACATGGCATACATCAGAGTAACTTCCTGTTATTGAAATATTGAACACATCTAAAATTTTTGATAATACATATCAAATGGTTCTCTGAACCTCATAAACTTCCTGAAAATGCTTAAGTTTCAAAACTTAAGACTTGTACATAATCCTGGTGTTCAATACTCAAAACATAAAGTAGCGGAAACGATTTTACAACTTAAACAACGAAAGTTATACAATCGGAACATAGAAACAATAAAGGGGACAAAGGTCTAAAACAAGAAATTAGGTCTTCAATGACTCCAAGAGTCGCACCAGCTAACCGTGCTTTGTCGCCTTTGCTTTTCCCTGTTTCTCTGTAAAAAACCACAAATATGAAGGGTGAGATAAACATTATCTCAGTGAGTCCTATCGAGACCCCTTACTAACTCTAGCGGTTCATTATGCCTTGTTTTGAACTCGTGGTCCTAAAAGCAACCACGTGGAAATATATTAAGTTCCTGTAACCTTTATGCTCATGGCCCTCCTAAGCGACACATGAAGCATACAATCTTTTGTTCCATGTTTTTAGCATAACACCTCAGTCTACCTATTTTATAGGTACTTCTTTGACTTTGGTGAACCCATCCCGCTATTTCTAGTGGGTGAAACAGTCTTGAGTCTAGGTTTTGGGGCTCATGACTTCCCCTCCCCTAGTATGCTAACCTCTAAGGGTCGTCACCATTTTTCCTCTTGTATTTATTATACATTATATATCCATGTACCCGCAATGGACTGTTAGTCATTTCAGTCAAGTACCGTGTATCATATCAGTCAAGTACCGTGTATCATATCAGTCAAGTACCGTGTATCATATCAATCAAGTACCGTGTATTATTATTATTTCTTGACATATGTTCTCTCGCGTTCTCTAAGTACGGTCTTCCATTTTGTTCATAATACACAAGTTTTCTAGTAAACATGTTCAATCTCATGACATCGGTATCTTTACATTGTTGGGGGACATTGGGGAATGGATTAGAAGGGAATTGGAATCATTTGGAACGGATAAAAAGGTACTTTGAATTTGAAGATCAGAAGGTCTCACACGACCCGTGCGTGTAGGCGCACGACCCGTGCGCTATTGAACAAAGATGTAAAAGATTTCCAGAAAGATACGCACGACCCGTGCGACTAGGCGCACGATCCGGGCGTTGTTGAATAAAAGTTCCAGAAGGATACACACGACCCGTGCGACTAGGCGCACGATCCGTGTGTGTTTAAAAACTCAGTTCGTGTAACATCAGATGGGGGCGCACGACCCGTGCACAGAGGCACACGATCCGTGCGTCTCCATCCGTGTTCCAGAAAACAGGCCTTTCATGAGTAAATTCCATTCCGTTCCGATTCCAATTTCGTTCCGATCGATATCCCAACATAACAGTTATTATTCCAGACCAGCGAAAGCGATTAAACAGTCAAACAATATATATCATAAATCGACAATCCAATCAATTCGAGCAATTATGCGAATTACGGTTTTTCGATAAAAACATTTTCGTTAAGTTTTCACAAAGCGGATTATTCCATAATATCATTTCAGAAAATAACATGACTCGACAACAAAACGTCCCTAAGCGAGTATAGAACTCACCGATTTGACGACCTCGCGAGAAATCACGTCCTCACGAACCGTAACCTCTCGAACAATCCCTGTAATCACGTACTCGCACCGAACTCGTCCGATACTCGAAACTGAACTTCGGAACAGCAACCAATCACAAATCCAGCTACTGAACTTCCTCCTTGACTATGGAATTGGCGTCTCTCGAACTTTGGCGATTCGATCCGAAATTTGAGGAACCAACACTTCCAATTTCGCATCCGTTTTCCAGAATCAGTGAGCAGTTTTGTAACACGCGTATCTTGGTCAAATCGTGGCCAAAACCCTTCAAACCAGTGCCCATTGTGTAGATAATTTTATCTACTTTCTGATGGTCAAAGGTTCATACGCATGCATCCAGTAACTTGGGAGATACACCCGAAACAAGGTGACTGGTCCAGGACATTGCTTGATTCTGAACCCGAAACTTGGAGATATGATATCTCATTCATTTCTCCATGAAATCATACGGTTCTTGTGCCCAAAATGAAGATCTCTGTGTCTAGTTTCCAGAGGGACAAGAATCACGATCATCGGAGTAACATGCATCAAGGGATGTGGAAGATCCCCTTCCTTCTTCCTCCTCTAGCTCTCTCACCCTCTCCTCTCTAACCCCTCTCTAGTTTCTGTTTCTGGAAATGATGAATTCTGATTGTATAGTGTTGTAATGCTTCAGCTGAGCTTCACTTAAAAGGGCGAAATGACCATAATGCCCCTATGTCCAAATTTTGCTTAAACTTCCTTAATTTCTTCTTAAGTCAATTTTAATCACACAATACTTATACAATAATTACATATTGCATATAGTTATGTTCTGTGGAGGATGGTTTAGCCGAAACTCATTAATGTGTGGAAAAGACGAAAATACCCTTGTGTTCCTATTCGCTTACAATCCCAATTAACTCGCCATATCATAATTAACCAATTATGCTAATTAATTATCTTGAGACATCTTGCTAATTTCAATAAATGAAATTAGCTAAATTGGGGATGTTACAATCACACCCCAACTTTTAAAAATTTTGTCCTCAAAATTGACAAAACGTACCTCAATCGAAAAGATGGGGATATTTCACCCGCACGTTTTCCTCTACTTCCCATGCCGCTTCGTCGAGTGATGCACCGTCCCAAGGCACCTTGACAATAGGAATTGATCTTGTCCGGAGCGTTTTCTCGCCACGTTCGATGATCCTAATTGGAGTAGGCTGATAAGATAAATCCGGTCTGATGTCAATCGCTTCATAACTTAATGGTTGGTTCGGATCATGAATATATTTCCTTAGCTGAGATACATGAAACACATCATGTAATCTGGACAATTCTGGAGGTAATGCAATGCGATACGCTACCTGTAACACCCCTTTTCTAACCGGTAATTTGTTTAATAAAAATATCCGAGTTTTCAAAATTTATTTACACCACAAGGGATGTCACACTTACTTCGCTAAACGTCACTCTTCGAATAACTCGCTTTTCGAAAACAGTCTTATAATAACTTCAAAACGTCATTATCAATTAAAATACTACTTCACATCGAAAATTCAATAGTTTAGTCATAAATCCCATTACATTATGCCAGGCTTGCAATACTAAAAATCCGATAACCACAACAGTCATAAATGACTTAAACAACATTCATCCCCCTCCCTAGTGTTACATATCAGAGCATGACGACTCGACTCAAGAAGTGAAGCTAAAGGCCTTCACTAAGAATCACCTGCACGTTACCAACATGGGGGCAACATTCAAACAGGAAAGGGTGAGCATCATTTCAGTCTATATAATAGAAAATATGATAAGGACTAATCATAGGCTACGCACTAGAACAACCAGCATCCAATACACTAAAACATCCACATCACAGTCATCATTCACATCATTTACAGTCATTCGTCTCATGTCATGTAGACTTATGAAAATGCAACCCACTCGCGGGCATATGCATGAGGTACCTTTTCACAAAACGTCGCTTAGCCACTCAGGCCTCATCATCACTTAGCCACTCAGGCCTCAAAACGTCACTGGTTTTATGCATATGGGCATGAGACACTATGACATGCACCACTTACATCACACAATCACACAATTACTCAGATCATAGTCAACAATGTGACCCGTCACTTACCGGTTTACTCGCACGGAGCACAGCACCTGTCAAATTCATAATCATCACACAACATCACTAGGCCATTTAGACCTTAACATCACTTAGCCCTTCGGGCCCCAAACGTCACTGGTTTTTCATCGACACTCACACATAAACATCAATCAACTCAAACCATAACCACTGAGGGCAAAAACGTCATTTGACTAACCACTAAGGGCATCCTCGTCATTTACACATCATTATCTACAACTTTGGCCACTAGGGGCAAAACAGTCTTTTACACATCATAACTAATAATAATTAGCCACTAAGGGCAAAACAGTCTTTTAACTAGCCCCGAGAGCATCATCGTCAACATCATCATTTTTGACATTACTTTGCTAAAACTGTTGTTTATACACCAAAAGGGATTTTTAAAGAGCTTCATATCATTTTTCAATGTCACGGGAAGGATCACCGGGGACGGCCACTTGGCTCCCACAAACAATCAGAAAATAACAATTTTTCGTTTTAAAAAATTAGACCCATAGATGGACAACGTAAAGAGCTTCACGACACTTTTTGAATCGTTCAAAACGGACGTCTGAGTCAAAAGTTATGATAAAAACAATTTTGGAAAAATTAGGCAACATCCTGGGAACAGGCGCCTTAGGCGCCCAGGCAACCAGGCAACACGGCCACTGGCGCCCAGCGCCCAGGAGCAACCACGCGCAACACAGCGCAACACAACACGGGCGCCAAGCGCCCAGGGCAACAACGCGCAACACAGCGCAGCACAACAAGACACGGGCGCCTAGCGCCCAGGCGCAACAACGCAACACGCACGCCACAGGCGCCCAGCGCCCAGGCGCGCCAGACACGCACAGCACACACGCCATCAGGCGCCCAGCGCCCTGCACAGGCACTTAGCGCCCAGAAAAACAGCAGCACACCCAGAATTTGTTCAACAATTTCTTCAACACTAAAAATTGTTTTCTTAACAACTTTAAAGTATAAAACTCAAAATTTTCCAGCAACTAAAAATACACTTATTTTAATCAATTTCTCAAAAGAAATTCAATTGGGCATTGTCTTCCCTATCCCCTTGGCGCCCTAGGCGCCTATACACCCATTCATCCAATTCGCGAACAACACAAGCAATCCAACACACCAATTTCAGTTTCATGAATTAATTCGAATGCCACAAGTCATCAAAACAAACGCCTACATATCAAGAATTTCAGTCTCATGATTAATTTCACTTCGCATACGCATATATATAATGACCAATACCAACAATGCATCAAGAACACATCAAGAATTCGTGCATACATCAATTCGCATACATACATATATAGGAACCAACATCAACAATGCATCAATAAATCTAGTCTAACCCTAGATCTAGAACTCATCATATGAATTATTAGATAGAATGATAGAGCTCCCCTAACCTTTTTCAAGAAGAATTCGATGCCTAGGATGCAGTCACCTACAGATCCACAGCAACAACGGAGATCCCTTCCTCTTGATCTTCGAATCCTCTTCTCCTTCCTCTCTTGGCCGCCCCCTTGCTCTCTCTCTTTTCCTCACGCTCCTCTCTTCCTTTCTCTCTTTCTCCACTTTCGCAAATGATAGCTAGGAAACCCTAACCCCTTGTGCCTTGCTACTTCGCATATGACTTAATTCATGGGCTTGGGCTTCTCACTTAAGCCCAAGTCCATCTAATTTGGCACCTCCATCTTCTTAATACCCCCTACACCTTTTAATATAATTTCTAATAATTAAAATATATCCACTTAATTAATTTAAATTCCTAAACACTTAATTAAATAATTTAATTAAATATTTAGGGTGTTACAACTCTCCCCCACTTAGAATATTTTCGTCCTCGAAAATTTACTCCAACTCACGAAACGAAACCCAATCTTCTTGTCACTTCCAACCATCCCCGTCCATCACCCTTCTCCACATTGTTACTCTTAATTAGATGTTCTAATCTGAAGGTCATCAAAGTCACACTCAACTACTCAAACACCGTGACACTTCACTTAGGCAACCACACCTCATCATCACTCACCTCTACAACTACCTCGGTTACATCTACTTCGGTTCTCCATCATTCTCCTTGCCACCCATACGCTGCACTTAGGCACTTTATGCTTCAACCACACTAGCTTCTACATACATTGATAACACTGCAACACTGCACTTCGTCCCACTTATACTTCGATTTCCATATACTTCGACAACACCACACGTCGACCCCCATTCATTTCGACCCACTTATAGTCAGGTACCCACATCTCGGCTCTTATGTCACCCTACACACCTAACCTTCATCTATTCTTGTTTCTTTGGTCCTCTCACACTATGATCGAACTTAGCTACGACTACAACACCCATTCACTTGAAATTGGCGCGACACTCATTAAAGTACTTCAACGAAAGTGACAACACCAACCACGACATCTTTTCGCTGAGAGTTCCTCAACTCCCATTCCCCCCCCCCCCCCCCTAGGTCCTTCATAGGACCGACTCATCAACAACACATCATAACTTCACCAAAGTGAAGCACACACCACATCAATCACATCAATCACAATTAATTACGCGACTCCCTTGTCAATAAAGGACTAAGTCAACGTACATAGGGACCAAACAGCACATAAAATAAAATAACACATAATAATAAAAAAAATCGAGACAGCAACCTCTCACAATACAGTAACAGTACTAAAGAAAATAGGAAGACAGCCCTTTTCAAAATTTATGAAACGGCCCACTTGATTCAAGAAAACATCATTTTGATTTTAAGAACTCGGCATTTTAAATTATTAAGAGAACAACACGTTATATTTGAGTGAACATCACATTTAAGTCGAAGAAAACAACACTCTAGATCGTAGAGAACAGTACACTTTAATGTGCGAAAACAGCAGCAAATACGGCAACATTAACGACATAAAAAAAATGGCACACTATTAATCTCAAAATAAAACAGCATCTTTAAACAATATAAAAAACAGCGCACTATTATTTTCAAAACGAAACAGCAACTGTAAACAATATAACCAACTCTTTAACTTTGGGAAAAGCACGTCAATTCTTTGTAAACATCCTCGTAAAATTTTGGGTAAACAGTGTGCTTGAAAATGAGTACACAGTACATTAAATTTATAAGAGCAGTGGCAAAGCGCCCTTTAGCGCAAAACATCATCAAAACAACAACAAAACAGTGTGAAAACAACCACATTATTTGAGTAAAACGGCAACAGCAAGACCAAGAAGAACAACAACAACAATAAGGTGCAAACGGTGGTCTTTTAGCGCGCAACAACAGCAAAACACGGAGTGAAAATAATACTTCTTTTTAGCGCGCAACGGCAGTGGAAACAGCACGTTTACAACATAAAAATAGCGCTTCATTTTCGTAAAACAGCAATACGATTATTCCATAAAAACAGCAACTCATTTCACAGAAATAAACCGCAGCATCCTTATGTAGCAAACAGCAGCATTTTATTTTGAAAAACAGCAAGACAGCAACTCTTCACAGCATAAAAACAGCCTCCTCTTATTTTCAAAAACAAGATAACAACTTTGAACAATATAAGACAGCACACTATTCATTTTAAAAAAAAATAGAACAGCGACCTGAAACACTGTCAAACAGCACACCATTTATTTTAAATACAATTGTAACTTTGATTTCTTTGAAAACATCAAATCCAATTATCAACTCTACGAACCAGTATCAATTCAATTCAATTCGATTCAATTTAGTCATCACTTTATATTTTAGAAAAAATACCCTCTTTTCTTTTAGAAAATACCACGTTTCAAATGGAGAAAACATCACATTTTAAGCTGAGGAAAAACAGCACCTACAAAAACAGCGCTTAAAACAAGACTGCGCATAGAAACGGCATGCAAAACCGAGTGAATAACAGCAACCCCTTTACTTGTAAATACAGTAGCTCATATATCTAATTTAAACAATGAAGCGGCAACACCTTTTCAACATAAAAACAGCTTACTATTATTTTCAAAAACAAACAGCACTTTAAACAATGTAAAAACAACACACCATTGTTTCCAAACAAAACGGCAACTCGAAACAGTGTAAAAACAGTACACTATTTATTTTTAAAACAAAACAGCAACACATACACACAATTAGAATTTGGCGCCTATACACCCGTGGGGATGTATAGAATACATACTTTCAAAACATTTAATTTTCTTTTTAAAACGTCTCAACTCATTGTGTTCACACGTCAAAACATACAAATTAATCATAAAAAAAAAAATTTTATAACACATCATACTCCTCATCTTAATTCAACCTCAATCATCATCAAACATCAAGGCACGAAATTACACGTGACAACATCAACATCACAATGTACTCAATTCCTCATCGATTTTACACCTACTCGTCAAATCACAACAATACTAAAAACACCCAACGGCAAACAAACAAAATTCACCACAAAGTCTTCGTCGAAAATCGACGAGAGACACAGAAAACACACCAAGCAACACATTACAGTCATACACAAAGTACTCAGAGTAAACACACACATAGCAGCAATAAGACACTAAGCAGCGCCAGTATCAACAATAGCAGTCATACCGTCTGACCAATTTAGCTAATCGCTGCAACACGAATTATGGTTAGAACGAGTACCAAGACTCGAGAGATAGCTAGACTCCACACTGGACAACTTGGCCGGACAAACCGAACTGCTCTGATACCACTTATGTAACACCCCTTTTCTAACCGGTAATTTGTTTAATAAAAATATCCGAGTTTTCAAAATTTATTTACACCACAAGGGATGTCACACTTACTTCGCTAAACGTCACTCTTCGAATAACTCGCTTTTCGAAAACAGTCTTATAATAACTTCAAAACGTCATTATCAATTAAAATACTACTTCACATCGAAAATTCAATAGTTTAGTCATAAATCCCATTACACTATGCCAGGCTTGCAATACTAAAAATCCGATAACCACAACAGTCATAAATGACTTAAACAACATTCATCCCCCTCCCTAGTGTTACATATCAGAGCATGACGACTCGACTCAAGAAGTGAAGCTAAAGGCCTTCACTAAGAATCACCTGCACGTTACCAACATGGGGGCAACATTCAAACAGGAAAGGGTGAGCATCATTTCAGTCTATATAATAGAAAATATGATAAGGACTAATCATAGGCTACGCACTAGAACAACCAGCATCCAATACACTAAAACATCCACATCACAGTCATCATTCACATCATTTACAGTCATTCGTCTCATGTCATGTAGACTTATGAAAATGCAACCCACTCGCGGGCATATGCATGAGGTACCTTTTCACAAAACGTCGCTTAGCCACTCAGGCCTCATCATCACTTAGCCACTCAGGCCTCAAAACGTCACTGGTTTTATGCATATGGGCATGAGACACTATGACATGCACCACTTACATCACACAATCACACAATTACTCAGATCATAGTCAACAATGTGACCCGTCACTTACCGGTTTACTCGCACGGAGCACAGCACCTGTCAAATTCATAATCATCACACAACATCACTAGGCCATTTAGACCTTAACATCACTTAGCCCTTCGGGCCCCAAACGTCACTGGTTTTTCATCGACACTCACACATAAACATCAATCAACTCAAACCATAACCACTGAGGGCAAAAACGTCATTTGACTAACCACTAAGGGCATCCTCGTCATTTACACATCATTATCTACAACTTTGGCCACTAGGGGCAAAACAGTCTTTTACACATCATAACTAATAATAATTAGCCACTAAGGGCAAAACAGTCTTTTAACTAGCCCCGAGAGCATCATCGTCAACATCATCATTTTTGACATTACTTTGCTAAAACTGTTGTTTATACACCAAAAGGGATTTTTAAAGAGCTTCATATCATTTTTCAATGTCACGGGAAGGATCACCGGGGACGGCCACTTGGCTCCCACAAACAATCAGAAAATAACAATTTTTCGTTTTAAAAAATTAGACCCATAGATGGACAACGTAAAGAGCTTCACGACACTTTTTGAATCGTTCAAAACGGACGTCTGAGTCAAAAGTTATGATAAAAACAATTTTGGAAAAATTAGGCAACATCCTGGGAACAGGCGCCTTAGGCGCCCAGGCAACCAGGCAACACGGCCACTGGCGCCCAGCGCCCAGGAGCAACCACGCGCAACACAGCGCAACACAACACGGGCGCCAAGCGCCCAGGGCAACAACGCGCAACACAGCTGATAACCATATTTTATGATGGTTATTACTTGCCTTTTTAGCTTGAATATAAGTGATTTAATAAACTTGTTGTGTCAATCATGATGTAATTATGTGTTTAGGTTAGAAATAATGGTGCAGGAATGAATTGGTTTAATTTGGGCATTTTGATGCCCTTTGTGCATTTAATCATGTTTAGTGTCAGTGCCGCAGCAACAGGTGCGTGCGCAATAGTGGAAATGCGGAAGATGAGAGAGAAAGCTGCAAGGGAGTGCGGAAAACATGGAAATCAAGGCAAGGACAGGTGTCAGAGCTGTATGGCACGGAAAGATATGACCTAATGTGTGTTTCCCACAATTGCCCTTTAACCTAGACAGCATTTTTCCAAAAAGGACATCATTTTAGGGTTGTGAGCAAGGAGACACTATAAAAGGACGTTTCCCTTTCTCCATTAGCATGCTGGGCCGTCAGGGGAAGTTTAGAGATAGCTCCTCTTTCGTGCAAAAGCTCACCCTTCACTACCAAACACTTCCATTGCTGAGACAGTTGCTGCAGCATCACTGGAGCTACATTTTTCTCGGTGGATTCTACTTGGACGAGCTGGATCAGTCCTCCATTGTCATCCTTGGAGCTCCCCTACTGTTCTCTCTTCGTAGTATCATTTCTTACCTTGAAATTTGTAATATGACTTCTACTATTTTGTTTAAGTTATTTTCCATGTTTTGCAAGCTCAATATGAGCTAAATACTCATAGTTGAGATGCTGGATCTGATGTAGCTAATTTACTATGTGATTAATGAAGTATGTTCAATGTTATGCATTTTATCTTGTGTGTGAAAATATTTCCATTTTAGAGTAGGAATGGTCCGCCTATTCTAAATAGCATTTATAAATTCAGAGATGGTTTGTAAATTTACCTCATAAGGTAATATGGGTAGTGAACATTAACGAGAGATCTTGATGTTCCTTGCTTAACCCTAGAGATAGGAGGGCATAGCCCATAAGGTGAACACTGCCGGTGCTCAAGCAGCCTAGGAGGTACTTCTTTAGGGTTTAGAGATAAACTCTTGCAAGGAAGCCTAGTGTGAAGTATTCGAGAGAATAACGTCTTTTTGCTGCAGCACCTAATGCTGTAGCATTGAACGTACCCTTAATCACATTTTAATGAAGCTACTGAAGTGAATGCATCTTGACTTGTTCTCATCACTGATTCCCATTACCCTTTACTTTTTTACTACTGTTTATGTTACCCAAAACTTGTGTGTCATTTACTTTCCTCACTAAATTGTTAATCAAATTAAACTCTCGTTATTTAGCATAATTCCTCGTGGGAACGATCTCACTTACTCTATATTACTTGTTGACAGTGTATACTTGCACTATCTACGTTTTCACGCAACAAGTTTTTGGCGCCGTTGCCGGGGAATTATAGTTAAATTGGCTGTTTAATTAGTTAGCAATTTAGTGCCTTTTGTTGCTAATTCTGTTTGTGTTGTTTCTGTTGCTCCAGCATTAGTTGCTGCTACATCTGTTGCTGCAGCATATGCACATGCTTAGACGCAATACTCCAGAATTCCAGTTGCACCCAGAGATAGAAAGACATTTTAGAAGCTTGAGAAGAGTTCACAGTACTCCAGGACTTATTGAATTAGGGCGAGCTGCTGCTATGGCTAGTCCACAACCTACTGTTGATGGTGATCTTAGTCCACCACCTTCACCACCTCCCACAATTCAAGGTGATGGTGATGGAGGGTACAGAAGACAGTTTATTGATATGAATGTCATAGGCATGGCAAATGATAAGGATAGACCTATGAGGGACTATGCAGTCTTTGACCCTCAAACTATGCAGACAAGCATAGTGAGGCCAGAGATTGCTACAACTCATTTTGAATTTAAGCCTATGATGTTCCAAATGCTTCAAACAATTGGGCAGTTTGGTGGTGGTCCCCTTGAAGACCCACATCTGCATTTAAAACAATTTGTTGAGGTTTGCAGTAATTTCATTCTCCCTGGTGTTACAGATGATGCTTTCAAACTGAAATTGTTCCCTTATTCCTTGAAGGATAGAGCAAAGGCCTGGCTTAACTCACTAGAGCCTAACTCTATCACTACATGGAATGAGATGGCAGAAAAATTTATGACAAAATATTTTCCTCCAATAAAGAATGCCAGGATGAGAAATGAAATTACCTCTTTTAAGCAAACTGAATTTGAAACTTTGTTTGAAGCATGGGAAAGATACAAAGAACTGTTGAGGAAGTGCCCACACCATGGTATTCCTGTCATCATCCAAATGGAGACCTTCTACAATGGATTGGAGCCCCAAACAAGGCTCATGCTTGATGCTTCATCTGGAGGAGTTCTACTCAAAGGATCTTACAATGATGCATATAATCTTATTGAGGATATTGCTGCAAATAGCTATCAATGGCCTACTGCTAGGTTAAGTGCTCAAAAGAAGGTGGCTGGTGTACATGAAGTGAGTGAGGTCACTGCCTTGTCTGCTCAAGTGGCTGCACTATCTAATATGATCAAAAACATGAGTTCACCTAGTGCTACAGCAACACATGCTGCAGCAACTGAAGCAACTGTAGCAGCAATTGAACCAGCTCCATGCGGTTCCTCTCCAAGTTGTGTTTATTGTGGAGGAGGTCATCTTTATGAGGAGTGTCCTGCGAATCCTATCTCAGTCAACTATGTTGGGTACAACAAGGGTAATAATCCATACTCAAATACCTACAATCCTGGGTGGCGAGATCATCCAAATTTCAGATGGAGCAACAATGCTACAGCAGCACCTGCTGCAGCAACTACTCCTGCACCTGTCGTGCCACCAGGATTCCCTGCTCAAGCAAAGCAATCTGCTCCTACATCTGATAACTTAATGGAGGCGATGTTGAAAGCTTTCATGAATGAAACAAAGACTCAATATCAGATTCAAGGGGCTGCAATCAAAAACTTGGAGAACCAAATTAGTCAGATAGCTACTGCTCTAACCCAAAGACAGAGTGGACCTGTGCCATCCACCACTGAAGCTTCATCTTCTAAAGGGAAGGAGACATGCAAGGCTATAGCTCTGAGGAGTGGGAAGGATTTGAATGGGCCATCACTTACTACAGGTGGTGGTGACAAAAGAAAAGAAAAAGATTCTGAAAAAAATGAAAAAAAGAGTAAAACAGATGCGACAGCAGCTGATGCTGCAGCATCTGGTGCAACACCTGTGCCACCACCTAAGTTTGTTCAAGAGTACCCTCCTCCTCCCTTTCCTCAAAGGTTGAAGAAGGCTCAGGAGAACAAACAATTTGGTAAATTCTTAGAGGTGCTGAAACAACTACACATCAATGTCCCTTTGGTGGAAGCACTTCAACAAATTCCCAATTATGCAAAGTTCATGAAGGAAGTGCTCACCAAGAGGAGGAGACTGGGAGAGTTTGAGACAGTAGCAATGACAGAAGAGTGTAGCATGATCATGCAGAGCAAGCTCCCAAGAAAATTGGAGGACCCTGGCCGTTTCACCATACCATGTTCTATTGGTGGATCCTATTCTGGTCGTGCACTGTGTGATTTGGGGGCAAGCATCAATTTGATGCCCAAATCCATATTTACACAGCTTGGTATTGGAATTGCTAGGCCTACCACTGTCACTCTTCAACTTGCAGATAGATCTATTGCCTATCCTGAGGGAATCATTGAAGATGTTCTGATAAAGGTTGATAAATTTGTATTTCCTGCTGACTTTGTGATTTTAGATTTTGATGCAGATAAGGAGGTGCCTATAATTCTTGGAAGACCTTTCTTGGCTACTGGGAAGACTCTAATTGATGTGCAAAAAGGGGAATTGACTATGAGAGTTAATGACCAAGAGATCAAGTTCAATGTGATGAATGCCTTCAAGTCTCCTGATAAAGGAACCGAGGAATGTTCCTTTGTTGTATCTCTTGACTCTGTAGTTCAAAAGCACTTCCATAAGCAAAGTGACCATTTGGTTAAAGCTCTTGAGGAATCAGAAAAAGAAGACCTTGTGGAAGTAAGTATGTTACATGATGATGTTGTTGTGAAAGAAACTCATGGGAATGTTGAACCCTGATAGCCCCGCAAGTGCACGGGTCGTATCGCGTAATAAAAGAGTATCGGTCCACAGGGAGAGCCTAAGTGAATACCAATTTAATTTTTCAAAGTTTGATTAACTGAAAAGAAAGTGTTTTTGGAAAGGAGGAAAATAAAAGAAGAAGACATAAAGTTAAATAGCGAGAAATAAAAGAAAGCGGTAAAGTGCAAAAATCATAAATAGCGGAATTGTAAATGACAAGAAAGTAAATTGCTTGAAAGGTAAATTGCCAGTAATTTACTTGACTTGCCAGTAATTTACTTGACTTGGAAATTTAAAGAGCAAGGAAAATAAAAGTGCAAGAAAGTAAATAACTTGGAAAATAAAGGTGCAAGAAATTAAATAGCAAGAATAGTAAATGACTTGGAAAATAAAGGTGCAAGAATTTTAAAGGAGCAAGAAAGTAAATGACTTGGAAAGTAAAAGGGCAAGAAAATAAATAGCAAGAATTTAAAGGGCAAGAAAGTAAATAAACAAGAATCATAAAAAGCATGAAGAGTAAATTGAAGTCATGAATCGTTAGAGAGCCTTTGTCATTGATTTTCTAACAAAATTCAAGCTTAGGTACAAGTGAGGATCAAGCCTCTATTTATAGGAAAATATGAGGGGCAAAATGGTCCAAAAGAGGAAAAAGTGGCAAATCAAGTTGGCCAAGGTAGTCATCAAAGAGCCATCCTCAAGTGGACAATGCACATGGTCATAAAAAGTGGGCAAAAATATCCATCAACAAGTGGGCAAGGCAAAGCCATCAACAAGTGGGCAAAATATCCATCAGCAAGTGGGCAATTCGAATTCTGACTTGTTCAGTCGAATTCTGGATAGCAGAGTTGAGGCACAGTCGAAATCTGGTGGCAGAAGCAGGTACAGTCGAAATCTTGCCAGCAGAAGCAGGCACAGTCGAATTCTGGGAGATCCAGTCGAAATCTGGAAGATGCAGTCGAATTCTGGGAGATCCAGTCGAATTCTGACTTGCTGAGATAGAAGCAGTCGAATTCTGGCCTGCTGAGACAGATGCTGTCGAATTCTGGCAGATCCAGTCGAAATCTGGAAGATGCAGTCGAATTCTGGGAGATCCAGTCGAATTCTGACTTGCTGAGATAGAAGCAGTCGAATTCTGGCCTGCTGAGACAGATGCTGTCGAATTCTGGCAGATCCAGTCGAATTCTGAGAGATCTTGGTCGAATTCTGAGGGATCTTGGTCGAATTCTGAGAGATCCAGTCGAATTCTGACCTGCTGAGGCTTAAGCGGCCCAAATTGCTTCAAAATAAAACCTGAAGATAAAAAGTAATCATTTGCAGTAAAATAGATCAAAAATATAATTAAAATACTAAAAAGACTTAATAAAATAACTATTAAAAAGACTCTAAAAATAGACTTATCAAACTCCCCTATGCTTGAACCTTTGCTTGTCCTCAAGCAAAAACAGTGTAAATTTTTAGGCCAATTCTGAAGGAAAATTATTTTCACATTGAAACCTTAAGTGAACTGTGGGGCAATTCTAACACTTTGGTATGAGAGCTACTATTTTGGGCTTCTTGTGGAATTGAGAGACAACTTTAAAGCATCAGTACTATAGAGGGGATATCAATGTCATCATAGAACCGGTTCCCCAACATTCTTAAGCTTGGGTCTTCCATTTACTAAGACCGGGTCTCAAAGGAGGGTCTTTATACGTTGGGTATTCAAGCATTTTTCTTTTCTTTTTGATCTTATACGCTAACCATTTATTTTGACATTTAAAATGCACTAACTTCTGCATTTTTGAATTGGTTTTGCATATATACATAAATTTTTTTTTTTTTTTTTTTTTTTTTTTTTTTTTTGAATACCCCAACTCAGACGTTTTTCTCCAGTAACCGCGCATCTAGTAAATGTCACCAAGAGAACCAGGTTACTAGTTTCTTTTCAGTCCCTCTATTTGTATTAATAACTGAAAATAGTCTCAATAGTGTGTGTGTGAAAAAGCCTTATAAGTAGAAATCGAACCATGATACAATTTTTGTTGCTTCCAACCAGTCCACCTAGATGATTGCTAATGAAAGATTGAAAAATTATTTTTGTCCAGAAAAGGCTTATCTAAAACATGCTTTAGGGTTCACAAAGTTTCGTGATGGAGGGAGCAGATACAACTCAAAGTACAAAAAGATAAAAACTCGGCAAAGCGATAAAGACATTCCTAATAAGAGTAATAAAATACCCCCCCATGCTTGGACTAGGCATTGTCCTCAATGATTTTTCAAATGAAACAAAAGGGGTTAGGAGAGCTCACCTGGCTGTCTGGTTCAGGATACTCGGCCCTGAGGTATTTTATTTTTTTTTTAAACAAATTGAAAAATACATTAAGCCGTGGGTTGCCTCCCACGCAGCGCTCGTTTATGGTCATTAGCTTGACCTTTTCCCTTTATAGATTTATTCCTGGGTCCCATCGCTTGAAGCATAGAGACCAAGTGACATATGAAGAATGAAAGCACATTCCTAGATCCCATGGCTTGTAAAATGGAAGTTGTGTAAGCAATAAGATCTTTCTTACAATTCCCCCCAGATCAAATGTTATTTTTTTCACAAAGGAAGGTGAAAAGTAAGATAAAGGAGATGGTTTGTATGGTGGTGGGGGGATGTATGGTTCTTCTCTTTCTTTTTCTGGTTCCTTCTCTTTTTCTTTTTCTGGTTCCTTCTCTTTTTCTTTTTCTGGTTCCTTCTCTTTTTCTTTCTCTTCTTGCTCACACGGTGAATTATGTTTTTCACCCACAAATTTTTTTTTGTTTGCTCTTGGTTCCTCTAATTGTTTTTCGCTTCTAAGGGTGACAGCATATATTTGGCCATTTAGATTTTGTTCAGGCTGTCCGGGAAATACCCCCGAAGATTTAGAGGATGAAGCCACCTGTGTTGCCACTTGAGTTATTTGATTTTCAAGCATCTTACTGTGAGTGGCAATAGAGTCGATTTTTGATTCTAATTTGATAAGTGTGTCATTCAAATAACAAGTATGATTTTTGAATTCTTCATTTTGTTTTGTTTGAGATGACACAAATTTTTCCATCAAAAATTCTAAGTTCGACTTTTGCGGGCCGTTTTGTGGGTTGTTAAAAACGCTTTGATTTTGAAAGACAGGAGGTGGTCTAGGTGCTGGATTGGGTGGAGGATTTTTATAAGAAAAATTTGGATGATTTCTCCACCCAGAATTATAAGTATTTGAAAACGGATCTTCTTTTTGAGCATAGTTAATATGCCCATTTCCAGTACTAGATGCCTCAAGCTGGCATTTAGCTCCAATATGGCCAACAACCCCACATAATTCACATGGTGGAGTAGTAGGAGAAAAAGTTTGTGAAACGGCACTTACATTTAATTTTTCAAATTTTTGAAAAAGTGCGTCCACTTTTGAGGCAAGATGATCAATAGCAGATATTTCATACTTACCTGGCTCTTTTGATGATGCTGGTTTATTTGTTATGGCTCGCTCAGTTGCCCATTGACAATGGTTTTGAGCCATATCTTCAACGAGTGCATAAGCTTCAGTAAAATTTTTGTTCATTAAAGCTCCACCTGCAGCTGCATCAACAGTCATTCTTGTTGCATATTGTAATCCATTATAAAAAGTGTGAACAACGAGCCATTTCTCTAGTCCATGATGGGGGCATAGCCTTAGCATTTCTTTGAAACGTTCCCAAGCATCATAAAGAGATTCCCCGTCGTTTTGAGAAAATCGAGTAATTTGATTTCTCATTTGAGCTGTCTTACTCGGGGGGAAGAATTTAGTAAGAAAAGCTTGTTTCAGCTGGTTCCAGTTGGTAATTGATTCCGAAGGCAAAGAATGTAGCCATGCTCTAGCTCTATCCCTTAATGAAAAAGGGAAGAGTTTTAGTCTTATGGCATCCGGAGGTACCCCGTTTAATTTGAGAGTTCCACAGTATTCAAGAAAAATTGAAATATGAAGATTTGGGTCCTCCGTGGGAGAACCAGAAAATTGGTTTTGTTGTACCATCGAAAGCAGAGATGTTTTGAGTTCAAAATTATTTGCTTCCACATTTGGATGTACAATGGCAGCCGATGGCTCTGCCGAAGGTGTTGCGTACTCTTTGAGAGCACGATTTTCATTAGCCGCCATTTGGTTATCGGGAATTTCTCTCCTCCTTCTATGTAAGAACCTTTCGATTTCGGGAATTGGTTGAACAGTTTCACCGAAACTTCTGGTTCTTCGCATTCGAGGGACAAGAGAAGAAAAAGTAAAAATAAAGAAAATAAAATTTCAGTCTAACCGGTTTCGAAAAACTTAATTAATATCACTGCCTCCCCGGCAGCGGCGCCAAAAACTTGATAGCCCCGCAAGTGCACGGGTCGTATCGCGTAATAAAAGAGTATCGGTCCACAGGGAGAGCCTAAGTGAATACCAATTTAATTTTTCAAAGTTTGATTAACTGAAAAGAAAGTGTTTTTGGAAAGGAGGAAAATAAAAGAAGAAGACATAAAGTTAAATAGCGAGAAATAAAAGAAAGCGGTAAAGTGCAAAAATCATAAATAGCGGAATTGTAAATGACAAGAAAGTAAATTGCTTGAAAGGTAAATTGCCAGTAATTTACTTGACTTGCCAGTAATTTACTTGACTTGGAAATTTAAAGAGCAAGGAAAATAAAAGTGCAAGAAAGTAAATAACTTGGAAAATAAAGGTGCAAGAAATTAAATAGCAAGAATAGTAAATGACTTGGAAAATAAAGGTGCAAGAATTTTAAAGGAGCAAGAAAGTAAATGACTTGGAAAGTAAAAGGGCAAGAAAATAAATAGCAAGAATTTAAAGGGCAAGAAAGTAAATAAACAAGAATCATAAAAAGCATGAAGAGTAAATTGAAGTCATGAATCGTTAGAGAGCCTTTGTCATTGATTTTCTAACAAAATTCAAGCTTAGGTACAAGTGAGGATCAAGCCTCTATTTATAGGAAAATATGAGGGGCAAAATGGTCCAAAAGAGGAAAAAGTGGCAAATCAAGTTGGCCAAGGTAGTCATCAAAGAGCCATCCTCAAGTGGACAATGCACATGGTCATAAAAAGTGGGCAAAAATATCCATCAACAAGTGGGCAAGGCAAAGCCATCAACAAGTGGGCAAAATATCCATCAGCAAGTGGGCAATTCGAATTCTGACTTGTTCAGTCGAATTCTGGATAGCAGAGTTGAGGCACAGTCGAAATCTGGTGGCAGAAGCAGGTACAGTCGAAATCTTGCCAGCAGAAGCAGGCACAGTCGAATTCTGGGAGATCCAGTCGAAATCTGGAAGATGCAGTCGAATTCTGGGAGATCCAGTCGAATTCTGACTTGCTGAGATAGAAGCAGTCGAATTCTGGCCTGCTGAGACAGATGCTGTCGAATTCTGGCAGATCCAGTCGAAATCTGGAAGATGCAGTCGAATTCTGGGAGATCCAGTCGAATTCTGACTTGCTGAGATAGAAGCAGTCGAATTCTGGCCTGCTGAGACAGATGCTGTCGAATTCTGGCAGATCCAGTCGAATTCTGAGAGATCTTGGTCGAATTCTGAGGGATCTTGGTCGAATTCTGAGAGATCCAGTCGAATTCTGACCTGCTGAGGCTTAAGCGGCCCAAATTGCTTCAAAATAAAACCTGAAGATAAAAAGTAATCATTTGCAGTAAAATAGATCAAAAATATAATTAAAATACTAAAAAGACTTAATAAAATAACTATTAAAAAGACTCTAAAAATAGACTTATCAAACCCCAGCAACTAGAACCCACCCAGCTCCCACCTCAACCAGAACCACCACCTCAGCCAGAACCACAAGATGAAGAGAATCAAATTCTGAGATTTAATGCAACAACATCTGCTGAGCAAGTGAATGTTGCAGCACCTATTGCTGCAGCATCTGAGAAAATTCAAAGAAGAAAGCTGATTGGGTCCACATGCAAAATTGATGGTAAGAGGGTGAAACAGTACTGTGGAGCACATGTGGTGAGGGACAAAGTCACCACAGAATTACAAAACCTCTAGCATTAGAGGCTAGTCTGGCTGAGGACTCTTAAACCAAGCGCTACTGGGAGGCAGCCCAGGGTTTTTAATCTAATAAACCAGTGTTGTTGTTTGTTCTTGTGTTTGTTTTGCAGGAAAATAGTTTTGGCAATTGGAAGTTTGAGGGTGTGACTGCAGGTGATGCTGCAGCACTGCTTCTACTGCTGCAGCAACTGTTGTTGCTGATTCTGGTTCTGCAGCAATCTAATGCTGCAGCAACATAAACCTCAAATGTCCCAAGATCCTCCAAGGCTCCATCCCCAAGGGTCTACCAGAAAAAGCAGAGCAAGGGCATTGCAACACGAACAAGCCCCAGAACCAAACCAGGAATCCCTGCACCTTAATCTGTTTATGCTTTATGTTTTTAGCTTTCATTTCTGTCTCTGTTTTTAGTTGCGTGTTTCTGTTTCTAGTGTTTGAATAAACCTGTTGAGTGCCTTGCCTGTGTTAGCACTCAACAGTTGTGTTGTTAGTAGTTGCTTCTGCTTTTGCTGTTCTGTAGCTTGCCCCTTTGTCTTTATGCAGTGAGGACACTGCACAGTTCTAAGTGTGGGGGGGAGCTATACATAGGTCTTGTACTCTGTTATTTGCAATCAAATTAGTGAATTTAAAAAAAAAATAGAAGTAGAGTTGAGCAAAAACTTAGTGATGATATGGTGAGAAATGAGTGATTACACCCCTGTTTGATGAGTGAACTATTCTATTTCTGCTCCTACACTTAAACTTGAACTTAGGTAGGAACTTAGTGAATTAAAGATGATCTGAAACTAGGCTAGTGTTGGTAGACCTAGGGAACTGCTAAATTTCTACTAAAAACTTAGGGCAGCATAAGAAACTAAGTTTGGGGGTTCTATGAGATATATTAAGGCAAAGCATGTAGGAATGCAGTGCTGCAACAACTGTTGCTGCAGCAATGCTGGGTTATGTGCACATAGTTTAGGATGTCTGAATTAAGTCTGAATGAAGGTGCAAAGCACTAGTGTCTGTAAATAATTGTGTAATGTGCTGCAATTGCCTATTGTGCATAAAAAAAAAAAAAAAAAAAAAAAAAACGCAAAAAGGCTATTCAGAAGAGAAATGGAAATAAAGGCATTGCAGTACAAAATCAAGTCAAAAATCTGAGCAAAGTAAAATTCTGAGTCTGTAATGCTGCAGCAGCTGATGCTGCAGCAATGTTAATGTTAGGATCGAATAAGTGCACTGCCTTAAAGGTTCTGGATTGCTGCATCAAAGCCCTTAATCAAGCTCAAACCCCCCTTTCTGAGCATGAATTGTTAGTCTGCCCTTCTTTTTGAAAAATCTTTAGCATTCCCAAAAGAAAGCCTCTCTAAGCCTTAGCTAAGTGAAATCTTGAACCTTGCTCTGTTCTGAACTAAGTTAAGTGTCACACACACACTTTTGAGCAGGAATAAGCTAGGGAACTCATTATTCAGAAGGGTTGCAATTGAGTGATAGTCTGAAAGTTGATGCTCAGTTTGATTCTTCTTTATGCTTCATATTTGAATTGATTCATTGGTTGTGATTGCTTATTAACAGTTGTGCTTGCCTATGTCAAGTGTCATTGCTTGAGGACAAGCAACGGTTCAAGTTTGGGGGTGTGATAACCATCTTTTATGATGGTTATTACTTGCCTTTTTAGCTTGAATATAAGTGATTTAATAAACTTGTTGTGTCAATCATGATGTAATTATGTGTTTAGGTTAGAAATAATGGTGCAGGAATGAATTGGTTTAATTTGGGCATTTTGATGCCCTTTGTGCATTTAATCATGTTTAGTGTCAGTGCCGCAGCAACAGGTGCGTGCGCAATAGTGGAAATGCGGAAGATGAGAGAGAAAGCTGCAAGGGAGTGCGGAAAACACGGAAATCAAGGCAAGGACAGGTGTCAGAGCTGTATGGCACGGAAAGATATGACCTAATGTGTGTTTCCCACAATTGCCCTTTAACCTAGACAGCATTTTTCCAAAAAGGACATCATTTTAGGGTTGTGAGCAAGGAGACACTATAAAAGGACGTTTCCCTTTCTCCATTAGCATGCTGGGCCGTCAGGGGAAGTTTAGAGATAGCTCCTCTTTCGTGCAAAAGCTCACCCTTCACTACCAAACACTTCCATTGCTGAGACAGTTGCTGCAGCATCACTGGAGCTACATTTTTCTCGGTGGATTCTACTTGGACGAGCTGGATCAGTCCTCCATTGTCATCCTTGGAGCTCCCCTACTGTTCTCTCTTCGTAGTATCATTTCTTACCTTGAAATTTGTAATATGACTTCTACTATTTTGTTTAAGTTATTTTCCATGTTTTGCAAGCTCAATATGAGCTAAATACTCATAGTTGAGATGCTGGATCTGATGTAGCTAATTTACTATGTGATTAATGAAGTATGTTCAATGTTATGCATTTTATCTTGTGTGTGAAAATATTTCCATTTTAGAGTAGGAATGGTCCGCCTATTCTAAATAGCATTTATAAATTCAGAGATGGTTTGTAAATTTACCTCATAAGGTAATATGGGTAGTGAACATTAACGAGAGATCTTGATGTTCCTTGCTTAACCCTAGAGATAGGAGGGCATAGCCCATAAGGTGAACACTGCCGGTGCTCAAGCAGCCTAGGAGGTACTTCTTTAGGGTTTAGAGATAAACTCTTGCAAGGAAGCCTAGTGTGAAGTATTCGAGAGAATAACGTCTTTTTGCTGCAGCACCTAATGCTGTAGCATTGAACGTACCCTTAATCACATTTTAATGAAGCTACTGAAGTGAATGCATCTTGACTTGTTCTCATCACTGATTCCCATTACCCTTTACTTTTTTACTACTGTTTATGTTACCCAAAACTTGTGTGTCATTTACTTTCCTCACTAAATTGTTAATCAAATTAAACTCTCGTTATTTAGCATAATTCCTCGTGGGAACGATCTCACTTACTCTATATTACTTGTTGACAGTGTATACTTGCACTATCTACGTTTTCACGCAACAACAGCGCAGCACAACAAGACACGGGCGCCTAGCGCCCAGGCGCAACAACGCAACACGCACGCCACAGGCGCCCAGCGCCCAGGCGCGCCAGACACGCACAGCACACACGCCATCAGGCGCCCAGCGCCCTGCACAGGCACTTAGCGCCCAGAAAAACAGCAGCACACCCAGAATTTGTTCAACAATTTCTTCAACACTAAAAATTGTTTTCTTAACAACTTTAAAGTATAAAACTCAAAATTTTCCAGCAACTAAAAATACACTTATTTTAATCAATTTCTCAAAAGAAATTCAATTGGGCATTGTCTTCCCTATCCCCTTGGCGCCCTAGGCGCCTATACACCCATTCATCCAATTCGCGAACAACACAAGCAATCCAACACACCAATTTCAGTTTCATGAATTAATTCGAATGCCACAAGTCATCAAAACAAACGCATACATATCAAGAATTTCAGTCTCATGATTAATTTCACTTCGCATACGCATATATATAATGACCAATACCAACAATGCATCAAGAACACATCAAGAATTCGTGCATACATCAATTCGCATACATACATATATAGGAACCAACATCAACAATGCATCAATAAATCTAGTCTAACCCTAGATCTAGAACTCATCATATGAATTATTAGATAGAATGATAGAGCTCCCCTAACCTTTTTCAAGAAGAATTCGATGCCTAGGATGCAGTCACCTACAGATCCACAGCAACAACGGAGATCCCTTCCTCTTGATCTTCGAATCCTCTTCTCCTTCCTCTCTTGGCCGCCCCCTTGCTCTCTCTCTTTTCCTCACGCTCCTCTCTTCCTTTCTCTCTTTCTCCACTTTCACAAATGATAGCTAGGAAACCCTAACCCCTTGTGCCTTGCTACTTCGCATATGACTTAATTCATGGGCTTGGGCTTCTCACTTAAGCCCAAGTCCATCTAATTTGGCACCTCCATCTTCTTAATACCCCCTACACCTTTTAATATAATTTCTAATAATTAAAATATATCCACTTAATTAATTTAAATTCCTAAACACTTAATTAAATAATTTAATTAAATATTTAGGGTGTTACACTACCAGCCCAACTCGCTCGATAATCTGGAAGGGTCCGACATACCGAGGACTGAGCTTCTTCGCTCGCAAAGCGATACTGATTCCGATGGTTGGAGAAAGTCTCAAAAAAACATGGTCTCCTTCTTCGAATTCTAACGGCCTTCTTCTTTTATCCGCATAACTCTTTTGTCGACTCTGCGCGGCTTTCATCCTTTCTCTTATCTGATGGATCTTCTTCGTAGTCTCACGGACCAATTCCGGTCCCAACATTCTCTGCTCACCTACATCCCACCAACACAATGGTGTTCTGCACTTCCTTCCATACAATGCTTCATATGGAGCCATTCCGATACTAGAATGGTAACTGTTGTTGTATGAAAATTCCACCAATGGAAGGTGATCCTCCCATCTGCTCCCACTATCGAGTACACACGCCCTCAACATATCCTCCAATGTCTAAGTTGTTCTCTCAGTCTGCCCGTCTGTCTGAGGATGGTATGCGGTGCTAACACACACCGTTGTTCCTAGCGCCATATTCAATGCTCTCCAAAATCGAGATGTGAACTTGGGATCTCGATCACAGATGATACTTGTAGTGATTCCACGCAACTTCACAATATTCTTGAGATACCCATCTGCTAACCTAGCAACCTTGTGATTCGAACGCACCGGAATAAAATGGGCGGACTTGGTCAAGCGGTCCACCACTACCCAAATAGAATCATTTCCGGCTTGGGACCGTGGCAATCCCATGACAAATCCATGGATATGCTTTCCCATTTCCATTCAGGTACATTCAACGGCTGTAACTGGCCACCTGGCTTCTGGTACTCTATCTTAACCTTTTGACAAGTCAAGCATCGAGACACAAACTCTGCAATGTCTACTTTCATACCCGGCCACCAATACAATTGCTTCGAATCTCGATACATCTTGGTAGACCCAGGATGTATTGAGAACTGACTCTTATGAGCCTATTCTAGAACTTGCCTTTTTACATTCTCATCATTCGGCACACAGATTCTACCATCAAAACGAATTACGCCATCACCGTCTTCAGTGTAACTCGGCAATCTTTTCTGTGCTTGCAGTTCTACATCACCTTCTTGGGCTGAGTGAATCAGATTTCTCAATAAACTTGAAATCTGAATATGGCTCAACACCAACTTGTTCCTTCTTGACTTAACTCTCAAGTTGAGGTCTCTAAACGATTCCAACAA
This sequence comes from Astragalus membranaceus, assembly GCA_039519185.1. Lineage (NCBI taxonomy): Eukaryota > Viridiplantae > Streptophyta > Magnoliopsida > Fabales > Fabaceae > Astragalus > Astragalus membranaceus. The sequence goes on along the minus strand of CM076854.1, from coordinate 17,215,348 downwards.
GGACATCTCGTGCATCATCAACTCTGCAGTGTGGATAGACTTTCTACTTAAAGCATCGGCCACAACATTAGCCTTACCAGGATGGTACTTCAATTCAAAATCATAATCCTTCAGGAATTCTACCCATCTCCTCTGTCTGTTGTTCAGCTCCTTTTGGTCAAACAAATACTTAAGGCTCTTGTGGTCACTAAAGACTTCGAAACGAGACCCATACAGGTAATGTCTCCAAATCTTTAGGGCAAACACAATCGCCGCCAACTCTAAATCATGAGTTGGGTAATTCTCTTCATGCGGCTTCAACTGCCTGGAGGCATAGGCAACTACTTGTTGATTCTGCATCAGGACACATCCCAAACCCTTACCAGAGGCGTCGCAATAAATTTGGAATCCTACGGACGGATCTAGAAGAATCGGGATGGGTGCAGAAGTCAAACGACCCTTCAATTCCGCGAAACAATTATCACAATCTGAGTTCCAAACAAACGGCTGACCCTTGCGAGTTAACCGCGTGAGTGGAAGTACCAGTTGGGAAAATCCTTGAATGAATCTTCGATAATACCCAGCTAATCCCAAGAAACGTCTTACCTCAGTAACCGTAGACGACTGATCCCAGTCTACCACAGCTTCGATCTTACTGGGATCCACTGCAACACCAGCCCTAGATATCACATGGCCCAGAAACTTAACTTCGGGCATCCAAAAATCACATTTGGATGGCTTAGCATACAACTTCTTCTCTCGGAGTACGTTCAGAACAATTCGGAGATGCTGCACATGCTCCTCAATCGTTTTAGAGAACACCAAGATATCATCAATGAACACCACCACAAACTGATCCAGATAGGGATTAAAAATCCGATTCATATAATCCATGAATACGGCTGGAGCATTGGTCAAACTGAAGGGCATCACTACAAATTCATAGTGTCCATACCTCATACGGAAAGCGGTCTTCGGGACGTCCAAAGCTCGAACCCTGATTTGGTGATAGCCGGACCTCAAATCAATCTTTGAAAATACAGATGCTCCCCTCAACCGATCTAGCAAATCATCAATTCTCGGTAGAGGGTACTTGTTCTTGAGAGTTACCTTATTCAACGGACGATAATCGATACACAATCTCATACTTCCGTCCTTCTTCTTGACAAGCAACACTGGAGCACCCCATGGTGAGGCACTCGGCCGGATAAACCATTTGGAAATTAGCTCTTCCAATTGGACTTTCAATTCCCTCAACCCTAACGGCGACATTCTATACGGGGCTATAGAAATTGGTCCAGTGCCTGGAGCCAACCCTATAGAAAACTCCACCTCACGATCCGGAGGAAACGAAGGAACTTCATCAGGAAACACATCAAGAATTTCATTAGCAACTTGCACAGAAGATAAATCTAGACCTGTCGCAGTGGATGCAGACAACGTCATGACATAAGCTTCTGCGCCTTGAAACAAACAGTCACTGGCTGAAGTGAATGAGATAACAACTTCAGAATTGGTCGGCTGTAGCTCCACTGACTCGGAGGCGAAACCGATAGTCCGATGAAACAATCAATATTCACATGGTTTGCAGTCGTTCATCTCATACCTAGGACAATATCCACATTCTCGGTGGAGTGTCTGTAGCCTTGACTTTCTGAGCATCTGCAGTGTAGACCCTCTCTCGAGCTGAAGTAGGCTGATCTGACTCTTTCTTTTCCTCTTTTTGGGCACTCTGGATTGAGTGACCCTTTTTCTTAAAATATTACCACTGAGTCGCACTAGGACGACATCCACCTCTTGGGCTTCCTACCAGCAAAACACTTGGAGAATCTTGAGGAATCATACAACTGCACTTTCTTTCCCTTGATCGGCTGCCTTTTAACTTTGCATTCGGAGTTGATGGCTTAGCTACCTTCTCCTTTCCAGTATTCCCTAAGATGAAACGGGTTTTAAGGAACTTCGGTCTTGGTCGAGGACTACGTCTTGGTCATCCTTCCATAATTCCGCTCATGATACACCAAGTATTGAGTTGACCAGGCTCAATGTCTCTTAGCATCACAAGTGTAATCACAACAAAGACTAACAAGGAATCGACTCAACCCTAAACTAAACTAAGCCCGACTAGGTCGAACTTCTCTGATACCATAATGTAACACCCCGATAAATTCTAACATATAGAATCACCGAAATGCACTAAATGGCATACATCAGAGTAACTTCCTGTTATTGAAATATGGAACACATCTAAAACTTTTGATAATACATATCAAATGGTTCTCTGAACTTCATAAACTTCCTGAAAATGCTTAAGTTTCAAAACTTAAGACTTGTACATAATCCTGGTGTTCAATACTCAAAACATAAAGTAGCGGAAAAGATTTTACAACTTAAACAACGAAAGTTATACAATCGGAACATAGAAACAATAAAGGGGACAAAGGTCTAAAACAAGAAATTAGGTCTTCAATGACTCCAAGAGTCGCACCAGCTAACCGTGCTTTGTCGCCTTTGCTTTCCCCTGTTTCTCTGTAAAAAACCACAAATATGAAGGGTGAGATAAACATTATCTGAGTGAGTCCTATCGAGACCCCTTACTAACTCTAGCGGTTCATTATGCCTTGTTTTGAACTCGTGGTCCTAAAAGCAACCACGTGGAAATATATTAAGTTCCTGTAACCTTTATGCTCATGGCCCTCCTAAGCGACACATGAAGCATACAATCTTTTGTTCCATGTTTTTAGCATAACACCTCAGTCTACCTATTTTATAGGTACTTCTTTGACTTTGGTGAACCCATCCCGCTATTTCTAGTGGGTGAAACAGTCTTGAGTCTAGGTTTTGGGGCTCATGACTTCCCCTCCCCTAGTATGCTAACCTCTAAGGGTCGTCACCCTTTTTCCTCTTGTATTTATTATACATTATATATCCATGTACCCGCAATGGGCTGTTAGTCATTTCAGTCAAGTATCGTGTATCATATCAGTCAAGTACCGTGTATCATATCAGTCAAGTACCGTGTATCATATCAGTCAAGTACCGTGTATCATATCAGTCAAGTACCGTGTATTATTATTATTTCTTGACATATGTTCTCTCGCGTTCTCTAAGTACGGTCTTCCATTTTGTTCATAATACACAAGTTTTCTAGTAAACATGTTCAATCTCATGACATCGGTATCTTTACATTGTTGGGGGACCTTGGGGAATGGATTAGAAGGGAATTGGAATCATTTGGAATGGATAAAAAGGTACTTTGAATTTGAAGATCAGAAGGTCTCACACGACCCGTGCGTGTAGGCGCACGACCCGTGCGCTGTTGAACAAAGATGTAAAAGAATTCCAGAAAGATACGCACGACCCGTGCGACTAGGAGCACGATCCGGGCGTTGATGAATAAAAGTTCCAGAAGGATACACACGACCCGTGCGACTAGGCGCACGATCCGTGTGTGTTTAAAAACTCAGTTCGTGTAACATCAGATGGGGGCGCACGACCCGTGCACAGAGGCACACGATCCGTGCGTCTCCATCCGTTTTCCAGAAAACAGACTTTTCATGAGTAAATTCCATTCCGTTCCGATTCCAATTTCGTTCCGATCGATATCCCAACATAACAGTTATTATTCCAGACCAGCGAAAGCGATTAAACAGTCAAACAATATATATCATAAATCGACAATCCAATCAATTCGAGCAATTATGCGAATTACGGTTTTTCGATAAAAACGTTTTCGTTAAGTTTTCACAAAGCGGATTATTCCATAATATCATTTCATAAAATAACATGACTCGACAACAAAACGTCCCTAAGTGAGTATAGAACTCACCGATTTGACGACCTCGCGAGAAATCACGTCCTCACGAACCGTAACCTCTCGAACAATCCCCGTAATCACGTACTCGCACCGAACTCGTCCGATACTCGAAACTGAACTTCGGAACAGCAACCAATCACAAATCCAGCTACTGAACTTCCTCCTTGACTACGGAATTGGCGTCTCTCGAACTTTGGCGATTCGATCCAAAATTTGAGGAACCAACACTTCCAAAACCCTTCAAACCAGTGCCCATTGTGTAGATAATTTTATCTAATTTCTGATGGTCAAAGGTTCATACGCATGCATCCAGTAACTTGGGAGATACACCCGAAACAAGGTGACTGGTCCAAGACATTGCTTGATTCGGAACCCGAAACTTGGAGATATGATATCTCCTTCATTTCTCCATGAAATCATACGGTTCTTGTGCCCAAAATGAAGATCTCTGTGTCTAGTTTCCAGAGGGACAAGAATCAAGATCATCGGAGTAGTGTACAGTGAGATACGATGAAAACAATGAAGATGGTACAAACGGGTTTTCTACTGGATTTGTTTCCCTATGGGTGAACTTGAGTATCTTCAACCCCAACTTCGAATCCCAGCACCTCTAGCTACTGAAACTTCTCCAAATGTGTTTCTAGTTCGAAATGTGGCTCCTCATCTTGCACCGCGACACTCCAACTGAAATGTAAGGCTGCAAACCTCTCCTAAAGTTCTATTGGAACCACATGCAAGCTAGGAATCCATTTTCTTCTCACTTGGAACTTGAGGTGCGAAAATGGTGGAATGAGGATGAGAAGGGTGTAGTGGATGTTGTTTGTATCAGTAGATGGAGGTTGAAAAACTGGTTTGAATGGTGGTTTTGGATGTAACATGCATCAAGGGATGTGGAAGATCCCCTTCCTTCTTCCTCCTCTAGCTCTCTCACCCTCTCCTCTCTAACCCCTCTCTAGTTTCTGTTTCTGGAAATGATGAATTCTGATTGTATAGTCTTGTAATGCTTCAGCTGAGCTTCACTTAAAAGGGCGAAATGACCATAATGCCCCTATGTCCAAATTTTGCTTAAACTTCCTTAATTTCTTCTTAAGTCAATTTTAATCACACAATACTTATACAATAATTACATATATTGCATATAGTTATGTTCTGTGGAGGATGGTTTAGCCGAAACTCATTAATGTGTGGAAAAGAAGAAAATACCCTTGTGTTCCTATTCGCTTACAATCCCAATTAACTCACCATATCATAATTAACCAATTATGCTAATTAATTATCTTGAGACATCTTGCTAATTTCAATAAATGAAATTAGCTAAATTGGGGATGTTACAAAATCGTTAAAACGACGCCGAAATGAGACATTTTCGAAAACACATTTCTAGACTCGAATTTCATAAAAACGAAATTGTACATGATGTTCCAGCAACTAACAACAATCAAAACTCCAATATTAAAAACCCTAAGTGAGTAGAACTCACTAATCGTGATGAAAATCACGCAACACCCGAGACTTTGAAGTTCAACGACTCCGAAACTTAACGAACTCGTACCAAACGCGTCCAAGACTTCAAAACCGAAATCCACTCACTATGAACTTCGAAATCAACAACTCTACTCTTCCTTGCTACTGAACTTTCCTTCTATTTGCTTCAAAATACAATGTAGCTTCAATTCTACCCCAATCTAGCCTTCACTTGAACAAGTAAAGTCCCTAAGAGCGAGACGGCCAGGGTGGAGCTTCAAGTTCGAAAATGGAGGATGATGGAAGAGGGAGAATCAGCTATTGTAATTAGTACCACTGGAAAGGGAACTGAAAATGGAGAAGAATGGGTTAGAAATCACCTACATGCATCAAGGTTTCTGGATCTTCCCTTCTCCTTCTCTTCCTCTTCTCTCTCACGATTTCTTTCTCTTTCTCTCCCTATTCTCTTTTCTATTTTTCTGGTTCCAGCTGAATGATGAGGATGAAGTGAGGGTTATAATGTTTTAATGGGCTGAGGGTTTAAATGGGTGGAAAAGACCAAAACGCCCTTGGCTCTCAAATCCTCACATAATTTTATTTCTACCCCAAAACAATCACATAATTCATACAATTAACAATTAAATGTTGCTTTCACGCTTTTAACATGTCCATGACTTGAATTATTATTTTATCGAATAATAGTTCGCTAGTTAATTTCTTAAAACGAAATTAACCGAAATTAAGGATGTTACAGCTTTGGCTATGAAAACGCCATCAACATAAGCAAGTGGGTTGTCAGACTATGTGTACTACAACGATACGTTCAGACTTGTTCTCAACTTGGAAAACACAGACATCTGTTGGTTTTATATCATTTTCTCTTTGGAAATCTAGCCATCCATCTGTTAGTAAATTCTACCAGCATATTTAAGATGTGGTAAATCTTGAAAGGATATATATATATCTGACACATCAGCAATTGTTAACGGAGTGTTTAACACAAGGACCAAAATAAAAAAGTTTGCATTTACATGGATTTATTTTTTAAAAAATTGCAGGGGATTAAAGCCGAATTTCTCATATTTGAAGAGACCAAAAACATATTTAAAATATCAAAAAAATTATTATTATAATAATAAATTTATTGTTGTCAAAAAATAATAAATTTATTAAATAATAATTCTTGGTGGTTATACAACACTTACCTAACAAAACTGTTTTTTGACTCGAGCAGAGGACTGCAAATAGGCTTGTTGCAATCAAGTGGATCAAGAAACAATGACCATAATTAGTTTTGTAGATAACAAATATTATTCGAGAAAAATTTATTTCTAATGTGTTTTTCTAGTATGCATAACTTATATTATATTCTACAAAAATAACGTAGAATAAAAACAAGTTAGCAATGCACATCATCTGCTCTCTTTATATAGTGATTCCCATCTAGTGAAAGATTATCTATTCCTCAAGAGCTCTTCAGGTTCAAGGCTCTCTAAAAGTGCTTCTGGTTGACTTTCAGAATGAAGCGTGAAGTCCAACAGCATCTGTTGAGTTCATGCCAAGATTTCTCAAGCGTATGGTACTCACTGTCTAAAGACTTCAACACATTAAATGAGATATTTAATACTATCTAAAGTAAAGATATGGTATGAGGAATTATTGAGATAGCCCAAAAAAAGATTGCCTTGGATTGAAATCCGTGTCGTACAAGTGTCGCCGACATAGTGTGAATGGAAAAGTAAGTCTTGCGAGAGCGATCGAGTTACATTGTATGATATTAGGGGCATTTAATATGTTTGTCTCTAATGAAGAAACACTAAACCAGAAAGTCCAATGGGTCGATTTCAACACCTAGTAAGCCATAGCAGAACTTTTTCAACAACATAGTATGAAAACCAGTGTTCTATGACATAAGAAGAAATTCATCCAACACTTATGGTTGACAGTGCTATCGTGTATTCTCACCAGATAGAATCTAATATATGTTCAACTCGTGAATATTTTGTTCCTAAGAAGCATCTGTTTATAAGAAGCTCAACAATCAGAGTGCATCTTCTCACTACAAAAGGCATCTATCCATCAAAGTATTTGTTTATAAGTAGGGGCTGTCAAAATGGATGGATCGGATGGATTTGGATTTGGATTATAATGGATGGATTGAAAACAATCCATTTATCCATTTATATCCATTAAAATTGTGTCAAAAAAAACCAATCCAATCCATCCGTTTACAAAAAAATTCATCCAATCCATCCAATTACAATTTTTTTATGGATGGATATCCAATCCATCCACTAATATATTTAAAATATAAACAAATCTTTGGATAAAAAAATATTGAGTAAAAAAAAAATTAACATTTTTTTTTTGCAGAAATTAAATTTATTATTATTTTTTGATAAAATTGAATTTTTTAGATTTATAAATATATATATATATATAACTATATGTATATATAATATTGTTAATATATATAATATAATATATAAATATATATTTTAATATGTGGTGGTGGTAGGGGCGGCCGGCGGCGGAGCTCCGGCAGGCCGGCACGGCGGCGGCCGACGGCGGAGCTCCGGCGGCTGGTGGTGGTTCCGGCGGCGGGCGCTCCGGCGGCCGGTGGTGGTTCCGGCAGCGGAGGACGGTGGCCGGCGGTGGTTCACCGTGGCCCTCCGGTGTGGTCAATATTATTATTATATATATATATTATATTATATTATATTATATTATATATATATATATTATATTATATTAGTTTTTGAATGATTTTTGGTCAAAAAAATTATTTTTTTAATGAATTTTTTTAAAAAAAAATTCTGGAAAAAAATATATTTAAAAAAATATTTTTTTTTAAAAAAAATATTTTTATAATTTTACAATGGATTTGTTTAAAAAAATTAATTATCCAATGAATTTTGATTTTGTAGTTATTGTAATCCAATGGATTTAGAAAATACAATGGATGGATCACAACCATCCACAAAATCAAACGGATGGATTCAATCCAATCCATTAATATTTTTTTTTTGTAATGGATGGATTGGATGGATTTTGTTATGGATGGACCGGATATCCGGTGGACAAATGGACCATTTTGACACCCCTATTTATAAGTTCAAGCAATTTCATCAAGCTTCTGTTTTTGCTCACATCCGATTTCATTACTAGAAAGCTAAAGGTCATTTAATGAGATATTAATGTTATTTAAAATAGTTATTCAAACTACAAGGTAACAAGGAACAAAGAGAGTGAACTAATCATAATCTTTCACAATAATACGACCTAATTACATTTATCACGGTTGTCTCCCATTAGAAACCTCGATTTCAACAGATAAATTTCTATCTCACAGAATTCATCAACAACTATAATTTCTACATCTCTATAAAAGGCGTACAACAACTCTTGGAATAACTAACGAAACTACAATGTGTGTACAAAGAATCAATTCTGAATATTCACGCTATCAAGCTATCATATAGAGCTTCCACACTTATAAAGTGATTATCCATTGAAGCTCAAACACTTCAAGCCAAGAGACATAAAAAACATTTTTATATCTTTCTAAAGGCTTTCATTGTAAACCTCTCTTTAGGGAGTGAATTTTATTCTTATTCAAATCACTTGTAAATCTTCCAATAGTTGCATTTGTACTTGAGATACATGAGTTCAAGTCTTTCTAAGAATCTGAGAGTTTAGTCGGTTCAATGGAGAATGTTTTAGAGATTTAAAGCTAAAAGGTTTTAGCGAAAATCCTTCAAAAGGTTTTAAAGAGATCAGACTAGTTATCAGGTGGTAGTGAACCAATATAAATCTCGTTGTACAATTTACTTTCTTTTTTATTCTTACTCTTTTATTGTTTACAAAGGTTGTTGAAAACAAGTTTTAAGAAAATATTTTTTACTTGAAAAACCTATTCGAACCCCTCCCCCGAGTTAGGTATTAGAAACACAAGAAAGGGGGTTTGAATTGTGAAATACTTGACCGCTTTTATAAATAAACCTTTTCGTTTAAGTTAAAAAGGTGTTTACTACCTCAACATTTAACTTCTGTTTAAATCAACTTAATGGAAAGTGAAGTTAAACTATAGAGAACACGACGCCATAAAAATATGAAGGAGAAGAATAATATACACAAGTATTTGATCCCAGTTCACAACACATTTTGCTACGTCAAGTCCACCCGTTATAGAGTGATTTTTCCTTCTTCATTCGAAGGAGTTAATCTACTAAAAACAAGTATATTCTTTTGTTTTTCTCTCCAAGCACTGTGAGTATTCTTTACTACCTCTCCAGTCTCTTCCACTAGAAATCTTTCTTGTTTTCTCAACCTTATGGCAACTAATGTTTAGGAACTAAGTGTTTACCTATCTCTCCAGACTATTTTTACAAAGTGTTTGTCGCTATTGGGCCGATTACAAAAGGTTGAGTTTATTTCAGTGTGGCAAAAAGTCTTACGTAGGATGTAACTCAAAATGGGAGAATATTACAATTTAAATCCTATCTATACTCTAAGATTTTTTTAATACATCATTATTTTCTTTTCTTTCTTTTCTCTTCTCCATGGATGTTAAATGTAAATAATCTCATTGTCACTAATGTCATATGATATTCAATGAATAGACATAGTCATTTTTTCTCAGTGATGTCTGTGTAGACCTTTCTTCATTTGCCGTCAACCTCTTTAATTCAAAGGAACACCTTTAAATACGGAAGAGATTACATACGTTGGAGAGCAGGCCATCTTACAACTAGCCGTTGAGAAGGATAAAGTAATATACTGCTTCTTTAGAGTGGATGCTTCTTGTAGAGGAAACACTTGTTGAGGTATCTTGATTAGAAGATGCTTCTTGGACCAAATGCTTCTGCCTTCTTCACCGAACTGACACCTTGACTTCATCGCTACCTTCAGCAGATTAGATGATGAACTTCAACTTGACTTCATGCTTGTGATGCTTTGGCTTTTCTTCTTGTAGGCACATATCTATGTTGACTTGGTTTTGAATACTTCATGATGAGCTTGAGCTTCAATTTTTTTTCCTTTTGTTGAATAGCTATTGACTATGTTAGTGATCAAATTGATCCTACCACATAGTAAGGGAATGAATTGCTCAGCCCATTTGAATAGCTATTCAATGAATAAAACCTTTCTTATGCAAAAAAAGTTCTAAATAAGGAATTATATTTTCTTTCTCTAAAAATTTAAAATCCACAAACTTATTGTCGATTATTATTACTAGAGTTTAATGTATCTTAGCTGGGGTTCAACGTATCTTTTCATTATCCTTTGATCGTAGAATTTCCTAGGCTAATTATTAGTATTCCTATCTATACAAGCTACTAGGCATTCAAAGTAATTAGTGTATAAGCACTATATATATAGAGCATGTGTGATCTTGTTTTCGACACACAATATTTAGCATATGTCTCTCTATATTTTGTCGAACTCTCTTAACATGGTATCTAGAGCCAACTGAGGGACCACGCGTAAAAATGTTTTTCATTATTTTAATGGCCGATGTGGCAAACATGGTTTAGAAAGTGGCATGCGTAAAATCAACCTAAGAATGTTACAGAAATATATTTTTAAAGATTTTTGCACAAATTAAATTTGTTTCGTTGGTGGTTCATTGTTAGAAGGGAGGGCACAACTTAATATTTTTTTATGACAGGTGTGTATGTTTTAAAATTTAGTATATGTAATGGATTGGAGTACTCCTTCCCATTGTATTCCCTTTATCAAAAGTTTGTTACGTTGATATGGCAAAATAATTTAATAGGACAACTAGGAAATGCATTAATCACCTAACTAAGTATATTGAACTAATGTCCATTTTTATGCAAAAGAGTTATCATGGAGCTTAAGGTAATGTATATTGTAGTGTTCGAATCATAGCTAAGTCTAATTTATGAGAATGTAACTTTCTTATATGAAGGTACATCCTTTTCTAGCTTTGAACCAACCCCAAGCACTATCCTTGATGCCAGAAATCACCGTTGGGATCGAAGCTACCTCCCCATTAAACACGACTTTTTTCCTCATCAATAAAATATTCCATATGACCGCCAACCAAATAAGTTGTTTAACTCCTCGTAGTTTCTTCCCACGTATCAAATTCCCAAATTCTACAAATTGAGTCTTCACATCATCAACCTCATCAAAAGACACCCCCATCCAAGCGTAAATTTGCTGCCATACCGACCTTGTCACTTGGCACCGAAGAAACAAATGTAACGATGTCTCGTCCTCTTCAAAACATAAAACACAGCACTTGTCTATTTCATCATGCAAAATACCTCTTCGAAATAATGCTTCACGGGTGGCAATCTTATTTAGCAACACCCTCCAACCAAAAATTAGCACTTTTGAGGGACAATCATTGCGCCACAACTTGATTTGGAGTTCGGCTTAGAATGCAAGTAAAGTCTAGCCCTATGTTGCTCCATCACAAGTGATCAAACTAAGGTACGAGCCTAGTGTATCCCTTTAAATGGAACAGGTACCATCTCACACACATTAGATATTTATTCCGTAAAGAGCTATAAATTTTTATACTAACACTCCTAATTTGACTCGTGTTTGGGTATTACCTGCATATTCAAAAAGAAATAGGGTTAAAATCTAATAAATAAATTCAATATATTATTATAGCTAAACACAAAGAAATCATAGCGTGTTAGAACTAATGTATCTAGTTTCTCTACTGTAGGGTAGTTAAGGATTTTTTTATGTGTTTATTATGGTAATTAGGATAACTATAAATGCATATATTTATGATATTGCTTACATAAAATATTAATGACATCATTTTTGTTTAAGGTAATAAGGATAACCATAGATGCATTATTCTCTGACTTGTATTTATCACTGTGACTATTGAAATCTTCTCTGGCTAAAATCAAAGCTACTTGAATATATCCAAGAGACGATGTGGTGTGACTTGCATTTTACTGGCTTGCAGATGATATATAGTTTTAGTTGGAGAGTTGAGAAAATGAATGGAAGATTAGAAATATGGAAGATGCCTTAGAAACACATAACTTCCATGATATCAAAGTGATGAAACAGAATATATGCAATGCTGATTTATCCAAGGATGCACAAATGATAGGTTGGAGGTTGATATAACCGAAGATACAATGCCAAAAATTTCGTCTTTCTAAGATATTGGATCCATCGTAAAATGACAGGGAGTAAGATATGCTAACCTTTGAGTGAGAAGGGTTTCTCCGTATATAGGATTTTGTGTTTCTTAAAACACTTATTATATATATACACACTATATTTTGCTATTAAAATTGTGAATCTAATCATATGAGAAACAATGGGGGTATATATCATTATAGGGAAGACGCTAAAATCTTGTCTTCACGATGATTTGAATATGGAAGACTACTTAAATGGCTCTTAGCTCATGCTCTTGTGAGAAAAACAAACATAAGTGAAAGAGAGCATGTTTCTCATAGAGCTTGTCACGGGGTGACAAACTTGGGCAAACTCGGGGAGTGTCAATGGAAATGTTGAAAGTGAATAGGTTCAAAGAAACATCTATTTATTCTATTGTTCTCATTTACAAAAAGGAAAAGAGGTAGTCCAAGAGAGCAAAAATTAAAATTTGAAAAGTTGAAAAGTTCAATCCATGTAACCCGCAAATTGCATCAGTTTACAGTCCGATCGGCCTACTGCGAGTTGCTGTCCAGCAGTGAGGAAGTGCAGAGTTCGGAAGCTGACTGCAGAATTTTGCAGAGATATTGGAAAACCGATGCTCCTTCAAAGTATATGGTTCACGGTTGGCGTGTTTTGGTCGATCGGTTACCAACAAGAGTAAATCTTCAGCAGAGGGGGGTTCTAAAAGTGCATGACAACACATGCTGCATTTTCTGCACTCGGTATGCAGAAAATTCTGATCATCTGTTTTTTAGATGTGTTTTCTCGGTCCAACTTTGGAGGTTATCGTTCAATTGGCTTGGCGGAGCGTGGAAGGGAAACAACGGTGCTTGGGAGCATTTGATCAACAACCAACTGTCAGTAAAAGGGAAGCACAAAAAGAAGGTGAGATTTATGATATGGGTAGCGGTTGTGTGGGTTCTATGGATAAATCCGAATAGAATCATATTTAGAGGGGGAGTCCTAAATTTACAACAAATGTTAGAACAGGTGAAGGGACTTACTTGGGGTTGGATAGCTCATAGAATGGGTAGTCTAGTGACAATGGACTTTATGGAATGGAATAACAAACCGCTGGAATGTATTATCCGATTGCAATAGATGTAATTGTAATTGGGTTGTGGCACCCCTAGTGCCCTTGCAATAAAATTCTTTGACTTATCAAAAAAAAAAAAAACAACCAATTCACTTCTATTAATTTTGGTTTATTTTAAAAATCAAAAAACTTAGAGATTATATTATAATAAACAATATTATATATATAGATATAGCAAGTGTGTGACCTTGGAATGACCATTTGGCATTTCTTGAATTAAACAGCCAAAAGGCCTTCTCTGGCTTCTAGAGATTTTACCACAGCCCACAATCCATCTGAAAGATGCTTACCATTATATTCAAAAAAAATATATGGTCAAAATCAGATAAATAAACTCAATATATTATCATATAGTTAATCTAAAGTAGCATATATATCAATTTCAAATTTATGTTTATTAATTAATATTCACCTTCCTTGAATTTAGCACATGTTGTTAACTTGCAATTTCGCCCGTATTTAATCAAGGAAATCACAGCCGTTTGGAGAGTTATGTAAATCATTGTCAGGATGAAAATATATGTGAGAATAATCGAGATGGATAGCAAATAGACATCACCAATGATTTCCATTTGACAAGACACATAACAATGATCGAAACATTGGATTTTTTCGCCTCAAAGGATCTACATGGGTCTACAAGAAACAAAAGGGTATAGAAAGTTAAAAACAAGAGGTAACTTATTCAGGCTACAGAGTATATATTGCAATTGTATTATTGAATATACATTTGATATAATATTATCTAGCATAATAATAATTAGTTCAGTCATACAAGTATATATATGAAATCATGTGTGAACAAAAGATAAAGAAAGAAGTGCCACAATTGCAATAAAAAAATGTGTTGTTGATGACAGAGATATCTTCACAATTTTGGAAAAATAATGTTTTTTATTGCCTATATTCTTATGATTTATTGTTAGAATTTTGTTTTGAAATATAATAGGAAGTATCTCATACATCTGACTTTTACTTTAATTTTTAGAAAAATAGAGTAACTATTATAAACATAAAATTAAATATAAAGACAAAGATATATGAACATTTTAAATTTTTATATGATAATAAATTTATTTAATAAAATTATAAATAATTTATTATACTTAGTTTCTGTTGACTAAATTAATTTGAATACTGATTTTGTTTTACTCAAATTTGAATGTAGATTTTTAAAAAATTAATTTGACTTAATAATTAACGAGCTTTATCTTTATTACTAATTTGATTTATTATTAATATAAAAACACGTGGTTTCATGGGAAAAAAGTATGCAATATATATTCAAGTAAAATGTGATAAGTAAACAAAAGAAAGCATTATTAATTCCTGAACTAATTTTCACTAGGGTATTTTATTTATTAAAGATTTGAAAGGAATAAATCTATGTCATTTTGTTTATGAGATCTTATAACTTAAAATAATAGTCGTAACTCATATATAATAATAATAGTAATGATAATAATATTAAGAAAAATAATAATAATAATAATAATATTATGTATTTTTTACAAGAACGTAATAACTGGTGAATTTAAAGAAAATTGATTTGTCTTTTTAAAAATTTTGGTGAGAGAAGTATAACTTCTAATTTTTATATTTAAAAAGAATAAAAAAACCTCTAATTTTCCATCTTGAAAGATATTTTATGCCTGTGAAAAAGACTACAAAGAAAATGCTGGTTCAGTTGGAGAAGAATTCATTAGGTTTAAATGTCATTTTGAATAAATTATTTTAAGTAATAATACTCATTATTATAATATTATTATTTAACTAAATAAAATCTTTTCCTAAGAAATTATTAATTATTTAAGAATGTCAATAAATTAATTATCTTTTTTCAATAATCATCATTATTTTAATATCGGTATTTACCTTAAAGAAAATTTATAAATTAGAAAATATATTAATTATATGAAAATCTATAAATTTCTATTAATTTAATATATTTTTATATATGTAAGGAAATGTATTAAATGAAACTACTAAAGACTTTCCAACTAAAATTTTGGGTGTTTTAAAGTATTTACATTTCATTTGTTATGAATCTTTTATTAACAAATGAATACTAAATTTCTTCACCAAAAATTTATAAATATTAAATTTTCATAATAAATAAAGATTGACTAAAGAAAACTATCATCGCTGAAACTAATATAAAAACATTTATTTTACGAGAAATAAAAACATAGAAAACTAATTAAATAGAGATAACTATAATATGAATCTATTTATTTTTTGGTCCAACCCCAAATGCAAAACTTCAAACTAGAAATAATTTAAAAAAAAATTTTAAATGGAAGAATAGTTAAAAAGATTATTTAAATCTTCCTTATAAGTTTTTAAAAATAAGCAAACATAACTATGTCATATGAATAAGCAACTCTCTCAAGCTATCTAGTTTTAAAAATAAGCAAACATAACTATGTCATATGAATGTAAGAATTTGGTTATAAGATTAATTCCTTATCAAATAAAAAACTTAAGATAATATTGAAAAGACATCGAGATTCTATTACAATTTTTGTTGAGCATGTATCTTTTGTACTCATGTAAAAAATGTTTTTACTCGAAATGTTTAATTTCTAACTAGTACCTTAAGATCTGATTGAGAATCTATCTCATGATACCAATGAGTCTCCCTTGCTCCACTGAATGCTTGTCTAAGATTCCTTGGGCATCAATATTTAAAATTAATGTTAGTGATAGATCAAAATCAAATATTATGAAAAAGAGACGGGAAAAAAGTCGATCTAGATCTGCATATGAATGAGTATTATTAAATCAAAAATCATTTGGGATAGTTTGAGACAAACCTCGGATAATTATATGAAGTTCTCTGGCATGGAATTTTGGCTCGACTCACATAGATCCTTGAAGCATAGAAATATGGTTGAGGTTTTGCCTCTTGTTTCCACAAGAAGCTTATGAGTGCCTAACACTATCTTATATATATGTTGTAGATTATTGGAAACCCTAATTCATTTGGGCCTTTGTATCTATTTGGTTTGGGCCATTTACCTTTTTACTCTTGAGCACATGACAAAAAAGAAGTAGGTGGGATTTACAGAATAAACAAAACTAAGTCATGTTAGGTAAACAATATTAAATCAGTCATAAAAAAGGTAAACAATATTAAAATAATTTTTAAAATTCTTTTTAAGATAATTCAAAATATCAAAAATGTTTTTATTTTTAAATAATTTGCGGTAGTTATACGATACTTATCTGGGAAAACCATTTTTGACTGAGGAAGAGGACTGCAAAGAGGCTTGTTGGAATTAGGTGGATCTAGAAATAATGACCCCTAATTGATTTTAAAGATATCAAATATTATTAGAGAACAAATTCTTTATTAAATGTGCACTCTAATACAGAATCAAGGTGTACCGAAAGAAGAAAAAAGAAAACAAGTAAGAAACTCAAAGATATATTTGAAACAATAGTTTTTTTTACACAGTATCTACACTATATTTATACAACTTAACTATTAATGAAAATACCAATTGAGCCACTTGGCAACTTTGACACTAGGATTTATTAGGGACTTAATTGGCCAAATTAATTGACTCAAATACACATGTAAATCAACTTTCCGAATAACACTCTTTCCCTGCAATCTTCAGTGTTTCCCGTCACTTCAATCTCTTCCTTTAGGTCCTTCCCTACCACCTTTGTCTCCTCACCATCTTCCTTCTGATTTCTCTTTCTTCTTCATCTCTTCCTCCAACTTTCGCACCTGTCTCTCAACTGTCTCTCTGTCTTCTTTGTTCATCTGATCTTCTTTCTCCATCTCTTCATCTGGCTTTCATCTTTCTCTCTCAAATCGCACCTCTCTCTCTTCTATCTTCTATTCTCATCTCATCTTCTTTCTTCATCTTTTCTTAGAAAACCGAAACCCTAAACGTCTCTCTCTCTCTCCCTCTCTCTTAACCATCTCTCTTCCTTCTCAGTTCACCTGTAACATCCCTAATTCCGGTTAATTTCGTTTTATGAAATTAACTAGCGAATTTCTATTCGATGAAATAATAATTCGAGTCATGGACATGTGAAAAGCGTGAAAGCAACATTTAGTTGCTAATAGTATGAATTACGTGATCGTTTTGAGGTAGAAATAGAATTATGTGAGGATTAGGGGACCAAGGGCATTTTGGTCATTTCCATATCTTTCGAATCCCTAACCCAAATTACAAGACACCAACCATATTCCTTAACTCCATAAGACCACAACCACAATTTTTAGAAGTTAATTATGAGTTAGTGGATATTTAAGTGTAGATTAAGGTGAAGGGCTAAGTGGAGGGCATTTTAGTCATTTCCCATTCACTTAAAGCCTTGCCCAGCTGGTAACACAGCCAGCAACTTAATTTCATCAAAACCATAAAAAAACATAGAGTGGGAGAGGGAGGAGAGTTCGAGATTGAGAGGGAGAAGAAGAGGCTCAAGTTCACCCAAAGTCATATGCATGTAAGTGTTATCTTCTCCATTTTTCATTCTCTATCCAATGATACCAATCTCATAAGCTCAAAATGGTGCTCTTGGAATTTCAAAGCCTTGCATGTTGAATTGGGCTAGGGAGACTAGAATTGTGAAGCCACATTGTTGCTTTGAGCAAATCTAGCAACCTTATTGTTGAATGGAAGTAATAGAGGGTGATTTCAGTAACTCCAAGAGGCTCGGTTTCGAATTTGGAAGTGGTAGAAGTTCAGTTTCGAGTATCGGACAAGTTCGGTGCTAGTTCACGATTACGGGGATTGTTCGAGAGGTTACGGTTTGGTTGTTTCGTGTGAGGAAGTGATTTCTCGCGAGTTCGTCGAAACGGTGAGTTCTACTCACGCTTAGGATCATTTTGTATTTCTGAAATGATTGTCATATGATCGGTTCTGAAGTGTATTTCGTTTCGAAAAGTTTTTAAGAGTCGAAAACCGTTTTCGGAAAAAATAACGTTTTACAGTTTTTATCAAATTCTATATGTGATTGTATGGACTGAAATTGATTGATGTTACTTGTTTAGATTGGAATATTGACTGTGTTTAAGTTGGATTATGATTGGGTTACGGATTGGATGCGATAGGAAAAGCGAAACGGAACGAAATAAGCAAATTGTGACTCTGCTACAGGCAACACGGGTCGTGCCACCCTTAGCACGGGTCGTGCCAACCTTTTTGGTTGACTGGGATTACATTTCCAGGCAGCACGAGTCGCGCTAGGCATGGCACGGAACTTGCCAGTTTTTCTGTTCCCGGTTTCCAAAATTCGTTTCGTCGCTCCTTTCGATTCCAAACCTCTTCTACTCTTCTTCCCAACCATCCCTCATGTTATGGAACCATTGATACTCTGTTTTTGAACATGTTTGCAAGGTTTAAAATGAATTGTTTTTGGAAGTCATAATCGTTTCAAAAACCGTAAAGTAGTACACGTGAGAGGACATGAGTTATGTTTAAGGTGTAGAACTATATGTTCATCAAGTTTATGTTTATGTTTATGTATTGACAAGAATGACATGTAATGAAAAGGGATGAATAAATATTTTCATCAAAGACTGTTGAGGTTCATATATATAAATTATATCGAATACAGGAGACGGCCCAATGCGGGTATTATATAAAAGACGACCCAAAGCGGGTGGATATATAAATTATATCAAAATGATAGGTGACGACCCAGTAGATTAGTATACTAGGGGAGGGGAAGTCATGAGCCCCAGAACCTAGGCCTCAGAGGTTTAAAGCTAGTGTAAGCTAGTGGAGAGGTTCGAAGGTAAAGGCAGAGCTTTTACCGGAGATGTACTATGGCATGAAAGGAAAATATATATGCACATAGGACCTTTATGCATGGACTACGATTAAAGGAAAAAGGAATAAATGGACCGAGAGTTATTGTGAGGGGTTACGGTAGGACTCACTGAGATAATGTTTATCTCACCCTTTATATGTTGTTGTTTTTACAGATAAACAGGGAAAGAAGAAAGTGACGAGGCACGAGTAGGTGACCTGCTTGAGGAGAAGTTAGAAGACTTAATTCTTTTATCTTTGATATGAATTCCCTTGTTGTCTTTGTAACTCGATAGTATGACTTGAATTGTTTTAAGTTATGTAATCGTTTCCGCTTTTCTTGTGATGGTATTGAACACTAGGTTTTGAGGATATTGAAAGACATGGAACCTATATGGTTTTAATTAAGTTTATGGAATGTAAGACGGTTTGATTTTAATCGAGAAAATTTTTTAGTTGTGTTCAATATCTAAACAGGAAATATTACTCTGATGTATGCCATTTCGTGCATCTTAGCATTTCTACTTGATAGAAATATTAGGGTGTTACATCACCATCTTTCTTCCCTTCTGAGTTTGATGAAATCGCACCAAGCAAAAATCCTAAGCCCATCTTCTTCAACTCCAACAAAAATGGACTTACGCTATTTTTCTCCTTCATTTCCTTGGTTGTTGTAGTGGTTTGGTGAAGAAAAAATATCTCAAAGAGGTATTTCTCTGATGTTTTCATATGTATTTCCTTAGTTTGACCATTCTTTCACTTTTCTTTTTCATTTTTGCATTCCTTATTATATGTATCCATTTCGGTTTATAGAAAATATTCATTGGCCGAGGAGAAAAATATGTCTAGCAACTGTTTGTTTTTATTCTCCACTCAAAACTAGAAGAGTATAACAAGCAACAACAACTGTCATTATTTGTAGACAATTTAAATGTTTGGAAGCAGGTTGTAATTATTCTCTTTCTCATGTTTTTAAATCTTCTAAATGAAACAAATTGATATGATGGCTTATGAAAAAAATGGCATAGAATTTGTATGTGTATGATGTTTGTTCTGACCTTTGGTTTTACAAATAGGGATCAAGGTTGAGGGAGTGTTTCAAAAGCCAAATGAAATCTTTGAATATGTCATAGAATTTGCATGTGTATGATGTTTCAATGTGTTTTTTTTTGTATGTATTGGTACTTACTTAACTTAAATCATGTTATAAAAGTTTGTATATTAAAGTTTAGTATCATCAGATTTTACCATTGCTGCTAAGAATTGTCCTTTTATAATGAGTATATGCATTGTGTATACCCTGGGTACGAAACGGCGTTAAAACTCTGGGCCAGCTGTCCGGGCCCTCGAGGCATATACAATTCAACAAGAGGATTAGTCACTGCAGTCGGCAGTGGATATCCTAGGTAAAACCAAAAAAAATTCTCAGTTGGTCCATACAACAACAAAACTATTACAATCTTTATATTGTACAACATAACTTTAGAAGAATGATATTTCAATTAATATTTTTGTTTTAGTATTATAATGCCACGTAACGCGATCAACCTGTGCAGATGCACGGGTATGGTTCTAGTTTGAAACAATAGTTTATGCACTATAAGTATGATATATTCAAAAGCACCAAACTATTATTATGAGAAAAATACTACTACTTTTTATAAAGACATTCATTAGTAAACCAATTGTGTTGAGAGTATGATTTTATTTTGATTCTAAGTGTAATATTCTGAAAATAGTAGTAGTGGCATTTTATTTAGAGGCTTGAGGTCAAGCCATTTTAAGAAATTGAGAGTTTAACCAAGGTTGAAAGATAAAACCCTTGAGTTTGAAAAACCTATTTTATTGGAAATCCTTCAAGTGTTTGTAAGGGATTGGACTTGCTTTCAGGTGGTAGTGAACTAGAATAAATTTCTTGTGCCATTTATTTTAAGTTTTATTTACCTTACTTGGACTAGCATTGTTTTCTAAAAAAATTTTAGAAATCTAAATTTGCGAAAAGATTTTAGAAAAACTCTATTCAAACTCTCTGTTTCTAGTGTTTTTCTAACTTCAAGGATCAATTATCCGACTTAAGAGCGTCTCTACATGTATGTGTTAAAGTCCTAAAGTCCTGAGAACTTTTAGTCTCTATAAGTTGAGTATCTTGTTAAACATAATGTCTTTAGTTAATTCCGGAGCTATACACTCTCTTCGTTCTCAAAACTGTGCTTTGTACTCAAATTGGATTCCTTCTTCTCATCAATCACGTCACATGCTAACACCTAGTAGGAAATAGTTCTCCCTCTCTTTGATATGCAAGAATTGTTCTTTTGTGATTAATGGATCAAAAGTTGGAAAAGTTAAGGTGTTTATAGTCAGAAAGGGTCCAAGCCTAAAATTGGAGTGCGAGATTCCTCTAGTCAGCAAAAATTTTCTCATAGTCAAGGTCTATCGAAGGAGACCATGTCTTGTTAACTATGTTATTCATGCTCAAAGATTAAACTAGTCTTATATATCATTTACCTCGGTTATGAGTGAATATCATGAGGAGGTAATCTTTCCGCCTTTTTAAAGTTTCTTTTGGACACAAAGCAAATACCGCTAAATACCCACTATGCCAGAATTTTAAACAAAGAGCGTACCTTTCAGTAGAGCTTCAGTGAAAGTGCTACTGAAAGCCAAAACACAGAACCACATCAGTAGCGCTTTCTCATAAAGCGCTACTAAAAGCCAAAATATGGAACCACACCAGTAGTGCTTTCTCCTAAAGCGCTACTAAAAGTCAAAACACGGAACCACATCAGGAGCGCTTTCTCCTAAAATGCTACTTAAAGCAAAAACACGGAACTCCTTTTACTTCTTATCTCTCTGTGATTTTTACGTCTTCATCTCGAAACCTAGACTAGATAGAGGATCCCAATTTTTTATTTTTACGCTCCATTCTTTCGTTGTTGCATTCCTCATTCTTGAATCTCTACGCCTCTATCTCTTCTGACTTCTAGTCTTTCTCAGCGCAATAACATTGCAGCTTAACTGCCAGTGAAGGAAAATGGGTTGGATGACGGCGATGGTGGATGAGTTCTTGCAGCAGTGCAACGAATCCGGCGACGCCGCCGATGCCGCCTTTAGATCTATTCTGGAATGTCTTGACCATCCTGAAACCCGTTTCCAAGCTCGGATCATCCTTTCTTGTAACATCCTGGATTTTAGCCTACAATAAAACCCAAAATATCACCTTTTAGACATTTCAGAGATACCCATTCATAATTTGGATTAATATAACGGAATAACCAATAACTATAATAGACTCAAGATGATAGGTTTTTCACACCATATGTTAAATATTCTGAAATAATCATAAACTGGTTCAAATCATCCCTCGGAGTCGACACAACAACTTAATCCAAAAATACAGAGTATATAAATCTTAATACACCTTAGGTTGAGTGTAATACTTAAACAAAATACAAAGGATCTCATCAAATGAGACTAGCATTATAACAATATATTGAGCTTCTAAAACATCAAGGTCCTCCGTAATTGGAATCCTTTCCTTTTGCATTACTTTCTTTAGGCTTCAACTGCTTGTCTGAAATACAACAACAATGAGGGGTGAGATTACATAATCTCAGTGAGTTCTTTCAAGAGTCCTTACCATAATATACTCCGCATATCTTTTATTATTTTACTGAGAATGCATCCCCTTCCTGTCACAGTCTTACATATCTAAGTGCTATTAACTTATCGTTGGGAAACCCGCACTTAACATTTTGTTGAGTGAAACCTCTGGGCCTTGAGCTTAGGTTCATGAAACCCTTTCCAAGCACATTCAACCATTCTTTAATTCAATTTTAGGTATATATATATAATATAGTATAGTTATTTCCTCACCTAGTCTCGATGAATGATAATATTGTGCACAATACATATCCCAACCATGCATATCAAGCCTTATGGATTATGATAGATTGAGAGGACTTTTAGGATCAAAATAGAAACCCAATTTAGGGTGTATTTATAATTTTAGCTCTTTTCGTTAGCTTTCCGACGCATCCCAGAACACCTAAATCGGAGTTAGAGGCCAAAAGTTACGAACAAAACGGTCGGAAGGCTATCAAAAAGAATAGTTGTCCAGACAGAAACACGAGTACCTGTGTTTTTGCATCGGTGTGCAAAAATGCTTGTTTTCAGTTTCTATCTCAATCCTAAGTGCTCTTAACCTACCCTAACCTCCATACAATCACGTTAAACATCAAAAAGCATTCAATTACAATCCAAATAAGAACAATTACTACTTTCATTCTCATAGATTTCCACACAAATATTACTAAATTTCCAAACACAATCAAACATCAATTTGCATTCCAAGGTCACTCAAGTTGGTATTCCAACTCAAGGAAATAATAATATACACACAAACAGAGTTGAGTATCAATCGATACTCAAAACCCTAACACTACAAGAAAAATACATTTTTCCGGCGGATTTTTCCCGTCGGTATGGTTCCAGCGGAAATTTGGCATTTCCGGCGGATTTTTTTTGTCGGATGGATTTTTTTCGTCGGAAATTTTCCGGCGAAAAAAATAGTATTTCCGGTGGATTTTTTTTCCGTCCGTACGTTTCCGGTGGATTTTTCAAATTACCGGCGGATTTTTTAAAAAAATATTTAAAAATCCGCCGGAAATGTTACCGAAGGATTTTTTTTAAAAAATTGAATTTTTTTTTCAAATAAATCCGCCGGAAAATCCACCGGTAACATTTCCGGCGGATTTTTTAAATTACCGGTGGACTTTCTAAAAAAAATAAATTTTTTTTTAAAAAAATCCGCCAGAAAAGTTCGGAGGGAAAAATCCGCCGGAACCATCCGAAAATGCCTTTAAATAAAACTTTCTCCTACACTCTTCTCATTCTCTCATTTCATTCTTCATTTCCTTCTCATTCTCTTCTATATTTTCTCTATCTTATCTTTCTTTTTCTTTCCCATACTCTCCAATCTCCATAAATTTCTCTACATATCTCTCTTCTATATTTCCTCTTTCTTCTTCCTTCTCATTCATTCCCACTCCTTCATTATTATTCCTTCTTACTTCTTTATTCTCATTCTCTCCTTTATTATTACTTCTCATACTCTCCTTCATTCTAATTCCTACTTACTTCTTTATTCTCATTCTCTCCTATATTATTACTTCTCATACCCTCATTCATTCTTATTCCTACTTACTTCTTAATTCTTATTTTCTTCTATATTATTTCTCCCCATACTCTCTTTCATTCTTATTCCTTCCTACTTCTTCATTCTCATTCATTTATTCTTTCTCAATCTTTTCTATATCGTTTTTTCTCATATTCTACTTCATTTTCATTTTTTCTTACTTTTTATTAAATTACGGGTGCTTCTAGAGTGAAAGAGCAAATTAAATCTTTCACTGGTGAAACACTAAAATTGACCGTTGGATGTAGTTTAAAATTTCATCAATGGTTGAGATTTAATATTGGTTGATTCAATCTTAACCATTCATAGCATTTTAAACAATATCCAATGGTCAATTTTAGTGTTTCACCGGTGAGAGAATTGATTTGCTCTCTTACCCTAGAAGCACCCTTAAACAACATATTAAATTTTAAAATCGAAAAAATTTAAAAAATTTATTTTTTTTTAAAAAATAAAATCTGCCGATAATGTCCATTTTCGGGGGATTTTCAAAAAATTTATTTTTTAAAAAAATCCGCCAGTAATGTGCATTTCTGGCGGATTTTCAAAAAAAAAAGTTTTTTTTGAAAAAGATCCGCCGGAAACGCCCATTACCGGCGGGTGCTTCTAGGGTGAGTGAGCAAATCAAATCTCTCACCGGTAAAACACTAAAATTGACCGTTGGATATTGTTTAAAATGCTATGAATGGTTAAGATTGAATCAACCAATATTAAATCTCAACCATTGATGAATTTTTATACTACATCCAACGGTCAATTTTTGTGTTTCACCGGTGAAAGATTTAATTTGTTCTTTCACCCTAGAAGCACCCATACCGGCGGAAAAAATCCGCTGGTAATGTGCGTTTCGGGTGGATTTTTAAATATTTTTTTTTGAAAAAAAAAATCCGCTGGAAAACATTACCTTCGAGCTATTTACAGGCGAAAACGTCACTTTTTCGACGGATTTGGTGCATTTTCGGCGGATTTTTTCTGCCGGAAAAACGCGTTTTTTGTGGTGTAAATGGAAACTAAGAGAAAGGGAAAAGAAGAACTCACTTGATTTAATAGTAGACAAGAGTGAGCAACCAAAGTGAACTCTAACACTCCAACAATGAGCTTTATGCGAAGCACACCACCCAAACAGCTCCCAGAATGCAATGTGAGTCCCAAAACCCCATTTGAAGTGCAATGTAAGTTCTATTGTAGCTCCTATTGCTCTCTAGTTGCCAAAACTGAACATGCAATTTGAAATTCCATAATTTCTAGGGTATTTAAAGTTGACAGATTTGGGGATTTTGAGTGTGAGAGCTTTTCAAAATTTTGAGAGGAATAAGATGAAGTGAGGTGAATTGGGTTATGTATCTTTGATGAAGCATGAAGTGGGTTGAATAGGAGAGGACTTCTTCTCCATTTCCTCTTCCTTCAAGCTCCCCTCTCTCACTCTCTCTTTTCTCAAATTTTTTGAAAACTGAATTTATGAATATGTGTGTGTGTGTGTGTTTTCTTCAGCTCAAGTGGGTTTTATATGGGGTTTAATGAAGGGAAAGATGGTCATTTAAGGTGGCTGGACTAAAACAAATGAATGTGGTTAGCACTCTAATGACATCTAACACTCTCACTTAATTGCCCCTTAACTAATTCACAAAAACAAATCTAGCAAAAGAATCGAAGATAGTCTTGCAGCTGGGTTTTGGCGCCAATTCTTCATTTAATTCTCTGACAAAATCTTCAACCCATCTGCTACTCCTGTCTCTCACAGTGCATGTGAGACACATGCCATCTTCCTTTGCATATTTTGCCTATCATGGTTTCAAAGACTTCTCTGCATAATAGACATGTGTTCTTATATTCCTGATAGAAGTGACACATTTTCTTTACACATTACACAAGGGAAGAGGCGTTGGAGAGAGAAGGAACGAGATCACAGCCAGAGAATTAAAAATTAGAGAGAGTAGGAAGAGAGGGAAAAGAAGAGAAGAGGGAGAGAGAGAGAGAGAGAGAGAGAGAGAGAGAGACGGGGATGAAAGGGGAGGGTTTATGGACCAAGAGGAAGGAGGGAAGGTGGTAGTGAGGTCGAGAGCGAGGGAGATCGAAGATGAGGAGAATGTAGTGAGAGAGGAGAAGAGAAGAGCGGGAACGAGAGAGATGACAGAAGGCAGTTGGCGAAAATGCCCATTCATTTCTTAACCTAAAATTAAACACCCCCACCCAAAAGAATGGACAAATGCCAACAGGTAGGTAAAGAGAGAGGGCTGCAAACAGAGAGGGAGAGAAATAGGGCGGGGGAAAGAGAGGTTTGTGAGGGAGAGAGGGTTGATGGTTATTTTCGTAGAGAGGGATGTGGTGCATTGGAGGGCTCACGGTGGCGGTGGAGAGCAAGGAGAGAGAGACAGTGAGGAGAGAGAATCACGGCCAACACATAGAAAGGCAACGGTCTCTTCACCATTAAAGAACTTCTCTTTAGTCTCATTCTGTAACACCCCAAAATTTTACCTAAAGCGGAATGTCAACACATAATGCCCTAACTCAGAATATACAAAACTATTATGGATTCAATTTAAAACTTAACATAATATTGGGATCAACCCAAAAATAACAACATATGTCTCGGTCCGTAGACCACCATATCCTGGAATACAAGTTAGTACTTAATACAAACTTGAGATAAACAACTTAAACCAAATACACAACAGCTAACTAAAGGGCCAAGATTCGATCCAAAGATCAAATTACAAAGACTACCCCATAAACTAGGTATTCGTCCTCCAAAATTCCCTCTAATGGAAATCCAACTGGAGTAGCTTCCACACTGAGACTTTGTACCTGAAAACCACAGAACATAAACAGTGAGATTACAAATCCTAATGAGCACCTCCGTGACACCTTACGGTTCCTCTCATTCGTTCTTTTTAATTTCTGATTTTTATGCCTTATTTGATCGTAGTCCAAGGGAATAACTACGTGCAAACTTTTTTCATGACATAGCACAACACCGGTAACCATTTACTCGATTCCCGGTGAACGGGGCTAGGGTTCGGGCTCATGACTTCCCTACCCTAGTATGCTAATTCTCTTGGGACGTCACCCTATTCTCGATATATTTATATATATATATATATATATCGTCAACTTTACATTAAACTTTTATCTTAACCCAAATGAGCATGTAATCAAATCTTATGATCATATTATGGGGTTATCTCTCTTGTGGATACTATTCGGTTAAGGATAACTCATAATCAACTTTGAAATACTTTAAAGGGTTCTCACTCGTTACTCGATATTTCGAACAATCAACAATTCAATTATCATATTCCAGCATCATATGGTCACCAATCATGCATTCATATCATTCATAATCATGGAGCAACGATAGCCAAGACATAGTCATTCAAGCGTTTCCATAGACAGTCTAGGTGCAGTAAATTTTCAGCAGTAGTACGTAAAATTCAACAATTTCTTTAACATAGCAAACGATATCAAAATTAAGCAAACAAATATTCGTTGGAAACCTTAGAGTGTCTAGTTTCTGGATATAATTTTTATTTATTTGTTTATGTAGCTAAAAAGTACAGTTTTTCAAAATAAAACATAGGGGTCCAGAAACATGACAGCAACTGTGGTCCAACTTGTAACTCAGTTTTCTTTTTGAATTTTCAACCAAATGAAGCAAACCAAGTGTCCAAATTGAAGAAAACGAGTCTAGTTACCAATGAAACAGAAATCATTCCCAACGAAGTCCTACCTAAGTTGCTACGAGCAAAATACCGAACCTATACCCAAAACAGTCTCAGATTTTTGACTCGACTTGCAACCTGAAATTCTCCCATGCTACTTACCCAAATTTATTAAACTCAGTGCCTAAATTGTAGAAATTTGTGTCTAGTTTCCCGTAAAATAAACCCTACAATTTTTGGACACACAGACAATTCACAATCACAATAACACTGAACCTATTTCAAAACCGTCCCAAACCAAAATTCAGCATGTGAACATTATACACAATTAACACCATCAATTCATCCAAATCTCAGCAGCCAAATTCAATTCATGCTATCAATTCATAATACATACAACATTTAAAATACATAACGTGGTGAGGACACTCACCGGCACCCGAGTTTTTTGAGAATTTTGCCGAAACACGAACAAAGGTTCAAGAAATCGAAACTCCTAGACACCAACCAGCTACCCACGACCTCAACTCAACTCAGGGCTTCTCAAATCCTTGAAGAACAGCAGCCAAAATATATCCTTTCACCTTTGAGTGCTTTCAAATTAGCTAATCAATTAAATATGACCACATTAAATAAGAAACGTTTGCTAATTTCAAATGTTGAAATTAGCCAAATTGGGGATGTTACACATTCAATCTCTCTCCCTCGAGCCATGTTGTGGTTTTTCAACAGATGTGCAAGTATACACAGTCACACAAGTAATACAGTAGAAAATACAGGTCAAACCCACAGGGATTGTCTTTAATTTCTAGTTGTTAAGATTTAGCAAATCAGTGAGAAAAATAAAAAAAACTATTTGAGAACAGGAAAATGAAGATTTAAATTGCAAGAGAATTAAAGGGAAACAATATGATGAAGACTAGTTGAATTGTTTTTCACTAAGTAACTTCTCTTCTGTGTTAGTGCTATAACACTGGATGCCATAGCATTTGTTGCGTGCCTTTTGGTCACTTTCGCCAAGGTTTCGTTACAAGATCTTATGTCTAAGCTTCAAGTAAGTTCACCTCTGTATAATAAAGAACCCACAGTACTCACCCTATGAACTAAGCCCTCCTATGTCTAGGTTTGAGCAATGATTGTTTTAAGTGTTCTTAAAACAACCACTCATTCATATCAATCTTTGAGATCGAATCATGAACCTTGTCTGAACCCATGAATCTATCTATTTTAGTTGGCCAAACCCAAAACAGATTTGAAAGAATTAAAACACAAAGATTAAAATGCATACATCACAACATTATATTACAAACACTTTAACGGGTCATTACAAAGCACAAGCAATCCAACTAAAAGATGTTTAGCTCATGTTAAGCATTATCAACAACTTACAAACAGGGGTGTTCATATCACCAAAACAGCAGATAGAAGAAGAATGTGCAGAAGATACACTCCCCCAACCCCTATGCATGAACTGGTGTGCTGACAGTGCTATAGCATGAACCGAACGCGATCTTCAAGTGGCTTTTAATGTTGGATCTTCAGTGGAGATAGGAGGACAGCTTATCACTGTTTTTTCCTCAAAAACCAGAGAAGTTTTTAGTGCTGGAAGTAGATGGATGATATGCTCAAGTTCTCTTTTCAAGTTGTTGACTTCTTTTATAGGCTGGTTTTTCCCTCCTTTTTGCAAGTGGAGGAGACATGTGGGTACCTTCTTCACCAACTAAAGAAGCTTGTCATATCCCAAGAGGACAAGTGGTCATGTGCTAGTGGGAGGAGGGTGGCTGCATCAGCATAGCTTCTGCCACTAGGGAGGCGCTGATTGGACTGATTTTTGAAGGGTTGAAGATTTGCTTTTTGCTTTTGACTCCAAGTGGGCCCTACTGTGTGCATGGTGCTATAGCACCTAATGTTGTAACACTTAAGCAGAAACGTTAGAAGCTTCATAAGGGCACCAATTGTGCCAAATTAATTCGTTTCAGTCCTTGATTTCTTTTTTCCTTGTTTTAACACAAATATTCACATAACTCCTAGCCTAAACATGCAAACTTACAATGATTTAAAAATAGAAGTGCTTAGATAACTCTACTAATTGAGAGTTATCAAGCCACACGACCCATTCATCTTCTCTATTCTCATTTTCAAAACTTCTTCACTTCCTCTCTCTCTCTCTCTCTCTCTCTCCTCGAGCCTCACTCTCTCTTCCAGAAAATAAAAATCTAAATCCTTGAATCCCCAACTGCGTTGTTAGAAGGGAGCTGGAAAATTGAGGTAGTCCCTAAAATTTTTTTCCATTCCAATCAATTTAATGTTGTTTTCTCAAACCCATTTTTCTGATTTTTTTTTTTTTAGTTTCATCATAAAGGGATTAGGGAAGGGGTGTTGTTTTTAGACCATGTATGTTGATTTTAAATAGGTGGTTTTGATAGTTGGATAATGTCAAATTGCAAAATTTTAGTCACGTGAGTTTTACTTGCTAGGACCACACCAATCTTTGTTTTGTTTTCCATGTTAGCACATGACAATCTGAAATGATCTCATACACTCTCATAAAAAGAAAATGTCGTTTCAGATTTTTACAATTGAATGACACTAGACCCACCTTAAGTTACCCTTGATACTATAAGCACTAAATGTGAAAGACATTTCTTTACACTAGCTGATATTGACTTTATATACAGATTTTTCTAGGATGATTGTTGTAATTCTTAAACTTATGCACTTTTTATTTGTGTTAGTATGAATTCTTAATTATATGTTTGGATTGTAATTTACTTTCTATTTGTGTTTAGTATGAATTCTTAAATAATAACATTAGGTAACTAAATGTGCTTGATGTTTATCATACTTAGAATCTATATAATAATTAATTTGTTGTTTTAATTATTCACACAGGCTTAGTTGGGGCTTGAAGAAGCATTGAAGAAGTAGTATCTGTCTAAAATTTAACTACTCTAATTGTAACTTTGTTGGACAGGGAAAACCCCCTGATCATGACCTAATAAATTTGACACAGTTAAACAAAAAGAATCTTTTGCATCCTGGAAATGCAGCTATTTGAAAGCAAGTAATTATTACGTCTTCATTGTATATTTACCTTTTTGCCAAATTTCCAAACTATCATCAACAACTGTCGGTATAAGTTGATCACTTAAGTTGAAGTTAAAATATCTTCTTCCAGATAACGAGCAAGATATGGAAGTGGGTTCTGTTTTACAATCACACAATTGAATAAGTGTGTTTGGAACAAAATATATGTTAAACAATCATATTGTTGGCTTGATGACATCTGAAAATATGTTTGTGCATAATGAAGGTAAAGGTTTAGCGATCATAATAATGACAATGAAGAATAAAAGAGAAAAAGACAAATAATACAAGACAGCATGGTTTTAAATTGCGGTTGCGGGTGTTGCGATTGCGGGCATTGCGGCTGTTGCGATGCGTATTGCGGTCGTTGCGGCGTGATTTTATTTTTTGTTAGCATCAAATAATATAATTTACTAGTTATCTTATAGTTCACATGCCTTCTATTTCCTCTCTAAAATTTCATATATATTTCATTATCAACTCTTCATCACTTTATAATATCTTTAATCATTTAAAATACCCCTAAATGTATGATCTAAAGACATGAAGATAGAAAAACAATTCGTGCGACCACTTTACAGTCAATTACGGTCTGATGCGGTCGTTGCACCACTGCGTTGCGGCCGATGCGGCGTTGCAATGCGGATTTTTCTGTGATTTGAGATCACAACGCAATTGCGGGCTGATGCGGTTGCGGGCGCTGCCGCAACGACAATATTGCGGCCGCATCACGTGATGCGGTCCGCAATTTGAAACCTTGCTAGACAGTATTAGTGAGTTTAAATGTTGCAGCAAGCCAGAGAAGAAACTTAACAAAATCTGATAACTTAATTACATCCATGATAGAGAAAACAGAACATCCTAGACACCATGAATTTTATTGCTTCTTTTGATAATTCATCAAAATCTGGCATTGAATCACCCTATTAATAAAACAAATTAACTTAAGAGAACATATATGTAGAATTGAATATCACCTTTAACCAAACCATGTCAGTGTCACACCTTAGCACTTGAAAACCAAATGGCAGTATTATGAAATGTTGGAGACCCCCAACCAACATCTACAGTGAGTGCTCATATGGCTGCCCATGTCAAAAACTAGCACTCCTTTCCAATATAGTAGTGCCTCCAATAATTTGGTGTCCATTGCACCTAAAAGTTAAATTTCAAACATTTTTAACAAAATCCAATTAATGGAACAGAATACTTGACGGAAATTTCAAGCAAGGCATCACAACAAAACTTAAACAAAGTACACATCAAACCAAGATAGAAGATAAATTACAACACTAACCAACAAGAAGATTAGAAATTCCCAGATCTGTCAATTGCTTGAACCAAGTCAAAATAAAATCCATGAATGCATAGTTACCAAAGGTCGCTATTACAGCGTTATCTTTCACCCTTTGCTGTACCAGTTCTCTAGTCAGTCGAAAAGTCTTCAAAGGTGGCATTTTCTAATGGCGTGACTGATTGCACAAATTTGCAGAAACTCATTAACCACAAAAGGAGAAACTCCTAAAAACTCAATTAAAAGAATCTTTATAAACCTAGAAGCTAAATTGGATAAACCTCAAACAAACAATCAACAGTAGGAACAAATAAAAAGAACACAAGCACATTCGAAGTAGACAGATAAAAGATTGAGCACCTTGAACTTGAAGGGTTGAAATGCGAGCACGGAGACAGGGAGAAAAGCACAGCGCAGAGTAGCAGAGAATAAGGGAAGAAGCTGTCGTGAAAACAAGAAAACGAAAACGAAAAGCAAAAGAGAACACTGTTAAACAAGAAAACGAAAACGAAGAGAATAAGGGAAGAAGTTGTTCTGAAAACCTTGATGGGAACTGGAAGGAAGCTGCCTCACTTGCGAAGAAGGGGCGAGAACGTCGTTGTGGCCTAACGAAAACGGTGTGCGACCTGCATTGCTACTGTTCTTCAAATCGATTTATGGTTTCTTCGTTTCAGTATGCTTCACTTTCTCAGTGTGTTGTATTTGCCATGTGTGCTGCTGCTGTTCATCAAATCGATTTAGGGTTTTTGTTGGAGAAGAGAAAGATCGATGGAGACTCCAACGTAAGAAGAGATTGTGTTAGGTATTTGTTGGAGAAGAGAAAGAGATGGAGAGAGCTGGACGGCGACGGAGAGAGCAAGGTTGGGCAAGATTGGAATGGAAAACGAAGAGTGAGAGAGCAAGGTTGGGCAAGATCGATGGTGAAAAGGTTTCCATTTATGCATGCATGATGTAATGGAAAACGGAGAGTGAGAGAGCAAGGTTGGGCAAGACAGTAGACTAACATACCAAGACAGTAGACGAAAAATTGGAATGGAAAACAGAGAGTGAGAGAGCGAGATGTTCAGGGTGAGAGAGTTCTGAGAGAGAACACATGATGTATTGGAATGGATAGAATGGGAAAAATAAAACTGGACATTTAGTATCGGGTGTTTTAACAACCGATGCTAAATGTGTCTGAGATACACTTTTAACATCGATTGTTAAAACAACTGATACAAAAATTCTGACACAAGAGCGTGGATATAAATACGCCTGGGGCCCCTTCTTTCTCGCCCTTCTTTACAAGAGCGTGGATAGCTTCGTTATGCAGGTCAAGGACAGAGACTTTTATTCGAAGGACGAAGGTCCCATCTGGTTTCTACAACTCTGGACTCGACTGTATTTTCCCAAGTTTGCCCCTGACATGTCCAAGGTGGCCGCCGAGGTCCTCGGAAGAGCCCTCGCTGCCACCCCCGTCCTTCTTATGGAGCGTGCGGAAGTGCTCCGAATATTGCTGGAATTGGATCCTTTCCAACAGATTTGCTGGTGTCCAGTTCTGGCAAAAGGCATTAGCCCTCGGTGGATCTTCACCCCACAAGATTGAGACCCTTCTGCTCAAGATAATTATGGCATGATAATAATACATTGGAGCTGTGTGCTCGTGGCTCATGACCTGGTCGCTGAGGCCAGGCTCTCTTCAAACACCAACCCTCTAACAGTCGAA
This sequence comes from Astragalus membranaceus, assembly GCA_039519185.1. NCBI lineage: Eukaryota > Viridiplantae > Streptophyta > Magnoliopsida > Fabales > Fabaceae > Astragalus > Astragalus membranaceus. The sequence goes on along the minus strand of CM076854.1, from coordinate 17,181,115 downwards.
CCCTATCATCCAAAGTTTGTAGCTCGGCAATTTGGTGTAGGTCAACATGTGCATGTCCCCTATGATTCCATGGCTATGGGGCGTCGCCGAGCGAAGATCTTCCCTTCTGATCTCAATAGGCTTATTGCGGATCAAGATGCACAGTTCCTCTCCTTTTCTTGGGGCGTCTATCGCAACAAGATCGGCAAAACCAGCAACCACATTACCTGGTGGTCACAGGTACAAGCACATGTCTTCCCTCACTCCAATGTTGAGTATCTTCAAGACTATTTAGACTCTGCTGAAGGGCTTCATGTTCAGCCTACTTCGATGGCTGCTCGAGTGAGTCCACCACCTCACACGGATGTCCATTTAACGAGTGTGGCGACAGAGGCGAGGAAAAAGAAAAGAGGGTTAATCTCCGATCCTACTCCACGTTCTTCCGCTCGCTTTATGTCCTCCGAGTAACCTTCTTCTTCTACTGGTAAGTTCCAGCCCTTTGTCTATTCATTTATGTTGCTGCCATGAGCTTATTGGCCTATATCCTTGCACAGCTAAAACTCCTCCCCTAAATACCTTGGATGATGATGATGATGAGGAAGATGATGATGTCCCAATCCTCCAGCGAAAAAGAACCCGAGAACTACTCCACTCACCTCCTTCTACCCCAGTCACTGAAGCATCACCCCACCTCTCAAACGGTTAAGGGTAAGTTCTTCTCTTAGTGCGTTTTGGGCGTTTTGCCGTTTCTCTGCTTTTCCTTATTTGAATTTTCTCCGATAACTTCGCAGAGGCTTCGCACTCCCACCGAAGCACCGTAATCCTCTCAAGCTCCACTTCATGACAGTCCAATTCCTACTTCTGTAAGTCATCTTCCTTACGCTGTTTGATGTCTCCACCGTAACCGTCCTCCTTTCTCATTGTTTGTCTCTCTCGCAGGAGCCCGCTGGTGAACCTATCGTGGTCGATCCTCTTATCCCTGGGGAGGCTGCCCCTCCTGTTGGAGACCAAGTCGAGGACCTTTCCTCGCCGGCAATCACCGATGAGGAGTTGCAGCATTATTTCCTGAGCCTCGAGGCTCCAGAAATGGACCCTTCTTCAACAGAGGTTGACCTCGCTCAGGTGGAGGCAGCCTTGGCTGGGGAAATCCCCACAGATCCTGACCAAGTGGCGGCCCTCCGGGCTACATTGTTTCGGGTTTCTAACTCTCTGGATGTCCCTTCCTCCAAGAAAGATGCCCTCAAGAAAATTGCTCTGCAGCTTGGGGACATCTCCAGTCTATATGGCCGAGCCAAAGCCACTCAAGATCGGGCATTGGCTTCTTTGCCTCGGCTGGATTCCCTTCGTGCTGAGAAGGATGGTTATAAGGCGACCTTTGTTTCCCTCAGCCAGACCAATGGTCTGTTCACCCGTTCTAGTCCCACTGGGCGTGCCAATTTGTTGTCCTGTGTCAAACTCTTAGGTCCTAGCCGTGGATTCGGCCAGATGTTTGAACAAGTGTTTTGATTCCTCTGTTCTTCAAGCAATTGCGCCAAGGAGGGAACTCTGCTACTTGACAGTGGGTATCCTAACTCCTCTAGAAAGGGTTAGGTTGAGAGAAAGGGACGCGAGGGTTGGATTATACTACTTGCTATTGCATGGAAGTAAAGATAAAAATGTGATAAAGAAGATAGGTAAAAATAAACGTAGAGTTTTGGTTTGATTGATTTGTGTTTTTCTGTACATTACTCTCCTATTTATAAACATAGGCCCTCGTCGTCCACTAACATTGCCAACATTTGCCTACCGTTGGATCAATCGAAGATCAACGACTATCATCGTTCCTAAGACCTAAGGAGGCGGAGTAACCACCCACGATCTCACTTGCACGGTTAGTGGGGTGAACTCCATCACTCCGCTTTTCAAGGCTTCGCTCCTTCGCTTGATCTTCAACTGCTCCCACGTTTTGTCTTCATGCTTCCTCTAACTTGCCTTCCAAGTAAGTCTGCCTTACCTCAGCCACTTGGCTTACTCAGCTAACCTTCGTCCTCGGACAGTAACTCAGGCACCCGAGCCCACCTTGGCCGTGGCACTCTATAGGTTGAGGCTTTACTCTCCCTTGACCTCGCTCATTGCGTAATTTTAATGTTGAATTTTATTAATAGGCAGACCACATTCTCTATTATTTAGTGAGAGGAGAGAGGGACTTGAAAGAGAAAGAAAAGGAGAAAAAAGATGGGAGGAAGAGAATATGTTGGTTATTAGGACTTTCGTTTTTTTAGTAAGCAAAATATTTTATTATTTGAGAAAAAAAAGTTTTATAATTTGAGGAAAAAAGTGTCAAAAGAGTCTTAAGGCGGAGGAAGTACTAATTACAGTCCGAGCGGCTCTTAACTTCATCTGTTTTCCAATAGAATTCGGGTACTAACCGAATCCCTTTTAATTTCATCTAAAAAGATAATCAACAAAAATATCAAATAAGCACACCACATGTAAATAGAGGAAGATAGTCACCAAAAATATCCAAAAGAAAACAACACTACCAATTTTTGACGAAAGAAGAAAACAAATAGAAGCAACAAATCAAAAAACATAAATCCCTAGTGTATACTGCATAGCTTTCGCAGAAAATTTAATAATTTCCCTAAAAATAAAAAGCTTCCATAGTAGAGAATTTAAGAGCTTAATTAACATCATCACTCAAATGCCCATTGATTTTCCCTACGAACTTCCTCCTCCTCCTCTTTAGTATAATCATTCTTAATGTTGAAAGTGTTGCGAATTTCCTCTGGTGTTTTCCCCTTAAACATATCTGCTACAGTCATGCAAGTGAGATCCAATAAACTCTTAATATTCAAGTAATTTGCAGCCAAGATGAGATCAAAGAGCGTTGATTGGTCAACTTTCATGAACTCAGCATCCCAATTCTTCAGATCGTCGGAACTTTCCCCCTCAACGTGCTCAGCGTGCTTCTTGCAGTACTCAATAACCTTTGCCAAGATCTTAGCGGTAACGTTGGGCAAAAGAATGGATTCGTCGGGACAGTCGTCCATAGTGTGCTTGATCGTCTGCGACATCAGCGCCACTTCTTTGTCGACTTCGAAAGTCTCGCCGTCGGAACTCTTCAGCGCCACTGATATTGACATGATTGTGGGGTTTTGATTTGGATGAGTTTGTTGTCTTCGCTTTTCTCAAATAAAGGTAAAACCCTAACCCTAATTTTTTCTTAATTCGACTGTAGTTCTGAATCTGAATTCAGAATTGTAAATACTGCATTGCTTTCACTTGTATTTATAAAGGAGAAAAGATTGAAGGATCGCGATTATAATGGGAAAAACATAGAAGGATCGCGATAATTAAGGAAAAAAAGATAGAGAGCTAACGGTAGGATTCCGTACTCATTAGATCTTGTGAAAAAAAACTAATTAGATTTTTTTTTCCTAAAAAAAAGCTCCTATTATGAATATTCGTATCATCTATTTATGATCCGCATCTGAAATGCATCAAACTAATAATTTTACTCAAAAAAAGAAAACTAATTGTTTTTGTCAAAGAAAAAAAGAAAAATTTGTTGTTGAAACTAAAATTTGTACATTTAGTTTGGTATCTGCAGTGTTGCTCTGTTTCTTGAATCTGGGAATCTGGGTAGTTTGGCAATAAGGCTTCAATAAGAAAATACACAAACTCTTTTGAGTTTCATTTTAGTCTTTTCTAATTTCTGTTAATTTTTACTAGGTTCATCATTTCCAAAAGGTTTCGCTAGTGTGTTTTCTTAACTCAGGGTCATGATTGGGATTGAAGAGCAAGTATACTTGATACTCTTTTTGTGTGGTTTATTTAATTATTAAGGTAATAAATCAATTCTTGCTTCTATTCCCATATTGATATAGGATTGTAATAGTATATTTACTAAACTCAATATTGTTTTTGTTTTGTCCTTAGTAGTTAGAGTTACTAAACTCAATTCTTGCTCCTACATCACTTTCAGTGTAATAATATGACACAGAAATTCTTTCCAGTAGAATCAGTTCTTCATTTTCTTCTCCATCAATGAGTTCTCCATGTAAGTGCATTAACTATGGTTTCAGAAGAGTCTTTTTACTGCTGTAGCAAATTTCATTCTCCTTTTCTTACTGAACTAAGCTTGACTAACTCCCTCACTAATTACCAACTCCTTTATGTTAACAATAAAACAGAATAATAACAAAATAACAGCAGAGTCATAGTTAACTTAGTTTACTAGCAGTTTAATATTTACTTCTTTAACTATCTGGTCCACATACACCTTTGCTTAATGTTCTGCTATGATTTTCTATTAGGAACAACTTTGAACCTTATTGGCCATTTTTTGTTTGTTTTGGTAAGGATTTTTCCTTAATTTATTTACATTAACTCTGTTCTGATATATGATGTTAAAGATGATATTGCAAGTCTAGTTGAGCCGATTAAACCAACATGATATTATTTAGCTAAGATATTTTGTGAAAATCAAAAGAAGTTAACATACATACTCTAAAATAGAATGTTAAGTGTGAACGAGGCTTAAGTGAAATGCCCATGCTTTTCCCAACCCCCCCTCCTACTCACCACACACCCCCTAACCTCCAATATTCCAAAATTGCCCTAATGTGAAACACACTCCTAAAGCCCCCACTCCAAAATTGAACTGGTACGGTACTTTAGTACTGAACTAGTACGGTACTAAACTACCGTACTACTGTAATATGTTGTTTTGAAGTTTTTGGATTCTGTAACATTGAAAAGGGAGAGTTTGTAGTAGTAGTAGTAGTAGTAGTAGATAATATACCATTTAACATTGAACAGAAATTATATGAATTGAAATTGAAAGAGGGGAAATCATATAGAAGAATCTCTCTAACTTGATAAAACTTGTTAGTTACTCTACATTTATTAGTTATGGTGCTATGCATCAAATTGCCGAGAGTTAACCAAACTCATAATTGAGTGGACCAGTTATTTGCACATGGTTAACCAATATAAAATTGCTGAGAGTTAACCAAACTCATAATTGAGTGGACCAGTTATTTGCACATGGTTAACCAATGTAAAATTGCTGAGTTAACCAAACTCATAATTGAGTGGACCAGTTATTTGCACATGGTTAACCAATGTCTAATAACTAAGTTGAGGGAAATAAGCAGGACGGTTCGGGGTCGGCAGCCTGACGCCGGACCTTTGTAAATTTCATCTTGTGGGGAGGTGTCACAAGACATATACCACGACACCAGGCAACTGAACTGAACGGTATAGGGCGCAGAAAAAAATAAGGATGCGTTGGGAACATTTTTATTCATCAAAGGTATTTTTGAGATTTCGAAGGGTTTGTGGGTGTGTGGTGAGTAGGACGGGGGTTGGGAGAAACATGGGCCTAAGTGAAATAATAGAAAAATGACATTATCTTAACCCAATTGAATGTGTCATATAAGGTTCCTGAGAAGCTTTAAAGAATATCAACATTGTCGTTCTTGCAGCTTTTAAGAATCTGTTCCTCTTTTCCATCGAACATTAATGTTCTTCATTTTCATAGGTTGTAGAAAGATTTATAATTGCCATTAATGCTTTTAGAGATAGATGCTCGAATTAAATGAACCGTAGCTAGAACAATGGGTTATATCCTCAAGTCGCTAGTCGCTAGTCGCAGGGTGAAGAGAATGAGGAATGAGAGGAATAATCTTCTTAATGCCAAGGATGAGCTTGGATTTCTTCATCCGGTTTTCTAAGCATTCAAGTTGGCAACTTCTTGATGTTTTCATCAACACATTTCGCCCGTTTGGATTGACTTATTTTTGAGTTTATAAATAATAGCCTATGCAATTAAATAAGCTTTTATGTTAATTTAATTATAAGTTCTCATTAGCAAAAACTGTATCTCCATAAGCTGTTTTCATAAACTGTTTTGAAAAGCTTATGAATAATACATAAAAGCTTATTTATTTGCATAACCTATTTTGGATAGGCTCAAAAATAAATCAATCCAAATGGGCCGATTATTATCGGCTTCCTCAATATCAATATTTTTGCCTTTCCCACAATACCCCACTGTAGTCTACTCTTTGTGCACTTGCGTATGGTAGATACATGACAATTCTGTAATTGTTGGTACTCAGTATGTCTTTATTTAATGATAAAATTTATGATCTTTTTATTTATTTTGCTTTACTGGTTCACGGTGTTATTAGTGTTGTTATGTTGAATTTTGAAGAGAACAAATACCCTTCGTATTATATGTTCCTATTTTTATTTACCGATTCCTATTGGGGTAGTAGTGCACTCAGTTGAGCTGTTATTTCATAACATATGGTAGGTGGTTCAAATAATCAGGGCCAAATGAGCACAAGTCACACTCATACCATCACTAGCTTTTGATTGCTGTACATAAGGCATGTGTTTTATTGTTTAGGCGGTTTTTTTTTACCCCCCTCATTAGACCCCATACCCCTATTTTACCATCACTACTAGAAAAATTGTTTTTAGAGAGAGATTTTTGAGATGGATAAATATCCCTGACTATTAGTGAGGGATTTAGCTACGGAAAAAAATAAATTCGTCACCGCCCCTCTTGGTTAAATTTGTGACGAACATAGAGACAAAAAAATATCCCTCACTAAAAATTTCGTAGTTAAATTCGTCACAAAATATTGAAAAAATGTTTAGAGACGGATTTTGAGAGGAAAAAGTATCCCTCACTAATAATGAGGAACGCGAAATCCATCACTGAGCAAAAAATTACTCCGTCCCGCTTTGTCTTTTTAGATTCCCTCCCAATAACTTTCACTTTACCTTTTCTTTTTCCCTTCACCCTCACTAATTTCATTTTCCACTGTCAAAACCTCTCATCACTCTCACTATTTCTGGACAATAGCCTTACTCTCTCTCAGACCTTCAAGCATTCTCACAAACCCGCATCTAGCTCTCGCTCTGCATCTCGCTCTTATTTCCCCCAAATCCTAAGATTCACCATTTTCCTTTCCCACAAATGTCATTCTCCAGTCCCCAATCTCAAGATCTTCTAACCAAACCCTAAAAAAACCCCTAAAATTCCTAGAATGAAGAGATGGTAATGCAAAACAGATCAGGCATGATGAGATGAAAAAAACAGCGTCATATTCTGAGATGGTTGCTGCTTTCCTCTTCTCAGAAACGCTACCCGACTCTCTCTCCCTCTCTCTCTCCTCAGAAACGCGTCATTAGGTTTGTGTTATTCTGAAGTTTCTGATTAAACGCATCTCCATCAGGTTTTCTGTTTTGTTTCTATTACATTTGTGCTTGTGATATTCTGATTTAAGGAATCGCCGTCGCCGTTTCTCTCCGCCGTGGTTCGTCGCTCGTGCCCCAGATTTTGTTCGTCGCTCACCTCGCAATCGGTAAGTCATCGATCTCTCTCTCTGAAAAATTTCATGGTTCATGTTTTTTGCTCTTATTAGTTACTGTAAATGAAATTAAAACAACCACAAAAACAGAAATTGAGAAGGAAAGGAAACAAGCCTTTGGTGTTTTTTTTTTTTAACTTTAATTTTAATTTTTTGAGAGAGATAAATAGAAGATGAACTGAAGAAGGGTTGATACATATGTTCCCATGTCCATAAGGATAGTGGTAAATTATTATTTCACTGCTAAGAAATCCCCGTTTTGGAAAACCCTCCACATAAATGTATGATTATACTAATAATATCAATTTATGCTGTTTTAACCCCTTTTGAGTGTTCTACTATATTCTTCATTTGTATACTTGGTGTTTCTAAATTTTGAAACATATGTTAGTTTTCCTGGTATTGATGTTTTTACTTGATGACACTGATGTGGGTTGGGTGTCTTTTAGCTCTAACAAATACAAAAGTTATAGTAGATTATCTGTATATGTAGCTGCTGGTTTTACTTAAGACCAAGAGTAGTGCTATTTTGCACTAATTGACTTCTAGGAAATTAGTACTGAAGTTCAGATTACCAATCATCATATGAGGCTTATGAATGAATGAAACCATTTAGTTTTCATTTCATAAACTACTTTTCTGCACTGTTAAATATTAACCATTTTCCTTTTCTTAATCATATATTGCCATTGTTCATTGCAGATGGGTATTATCTTTTGGTGGCGGTTCGATCATGTGGAAGCTTGAATCGATAAACACACTTGGTGAGACTGAAAATGAAAGTTTGTAAGACTTCTTGTAGTTTATTTGTGTTCAATTAACCTTCAGCCCAATGTGCGGTGTAATTGTTGCTAAGCATGTTTTACTTTTTCCGTATCCAATTGTCAAGTAGCATTCAAAGAATTTTCAAAATTTTCATGCAGCTTGTGAATTTTAACGTACATGCCTCCTTCCATGCGGCACACATACTTTAATTATATGAAGTCAGATGATTCTGGATTTCAATATCATGACACCAATGGATGAGTTTGTCAATTCTTAATAGTTTTAATGCAAGATATTATGCTTGATCTGGATTACCAACATCAGCACATCAGCACCATGAGATGCTTTAATATTGGTATGACAGACACCAATCTCACTCAGGTCTAGTATGGACATTTTTCCAAGTGGTTTGCATATGAGAGGATCCATGGAACTTGAAGTTGGCTTGGGAACTGGATATGCAACACTATCTGTTGTACGACTAGTTGGGATTGCCAACACTATCTGTTGTACAGCTGATGAGATTGGCAAAAAGATGAATCAAGAAAAACGCGTGCAATCTGGTTGTCCGAAAGCATCTAATCCTTACCATGAGTGTAATGAAAATTGCCAAAAAACCATCTTAAAAGCTGATTCAGGTTTTCCCTTCACTGACAAATTTCACTATTTCATCTGTTCAATTGTTATGCAGTGTGTCATCTTCTAGTGAATTTCTTTACCTCTGGGGAGTTTTAGTGCTTTTGTGAATTTCTTTACCTGTGCTGTGGGGAGTTTCAATTGTTGTATAAACAGCCCGTCTTCTTCATTAAGTACTTACAAAGGCTCTTTTGTAAGTTAAGAATCAAATATTTATCTTGAATTAAGCTAGAAGCTAACCCAAATTGGGTCATTCAATGTTCATTCATAAATAAATAAATAAATAAATAAATAATGGTTCCTTGTAGCATAAACTTTGAATAGTTAATGAACTTGATAGCAGAGTTTGTCTGCTATTTTGCTTGACTAGTTTACAATTTTTCTTGAGATGATAAACGGATCATTGATATAGCAAAAATAAGTTACAATGTTTGTTTCTGAATACAATCTTCCCAAATTGCAGGTGCCATTCGGGTAAACTCTGTCAGGAAAAAGAAGCTAGGTTCCAAACCTGAACTTCCTGTTCTTGACAATATTCCAGCCTAAAAAATTGGGGCTATTTATCTTGCCGATGCTACATCGCCAATGCCAAAACACAATGAGCTAGTTGTACCAGCTTCTGGAGAAATACATGCCCCAAATGTCATGGTAATGACCTCTTCTCTCACATCCTCTTCAGAAATTTCTTCTTAAAATTGTGGCCTAATATACAATCAAACCCAACAAGCATAATAGAGCTTATTGTTGGGTTGGATAGTTGACTAGTTTACCTGTCTCTTGTCCTTGTTTCTGTCACAGCCTATCAGTAACAAAGACAAGCATAATATATAACATATTATTGACTTGATTAGTTGACTTGTTGACCTGTCTCTTGTCCTTGTTTCTTTCACAGCCTGCCAATAACAAAGTTCAATCTGAGCATCTAAGTGGCCCAATACCAACAAAACAAGCAGGGGACAAAAAAATTTCAACCAAAGTTGTTCCAATCTCCTTTGTTGATGACACTGGATCAGTTTGCATATGTGTGGATACTTCTGGAAATGTTCACTGTTTTGCTTACTTGTAGTTTACTGCTTGTAGATGAATGTTGGATATATAAATGTTACTACTTGTAGTTTACTGCTTGTAGAGGAATGTTGGCTATATAAATGCTACAGCCGGTAGTTTACTGCTTGTAATTGTTATTATTATTAAGTACTTGTGGCATACCATTAAGCAAATAATAATTCAATTTCATAGATGAGAAACATATACTTTATTTGTGTTATTTAAGATATTTGTGTGCTATTCAAAAAAATTCTAATTTTTATTCTTAGATTTAGTAGAATGTTTTATTTTAAAGAGTGTATAAAATCTATAACAAATATGCTCTTATATTAAATTCTAATGAGTCCCTAATTAAAAATGAGTATTAGATGGATAAAACCCCTCGCTAATAGAGAGGGATTTAGTCTCCCTCGCTAATAGAGAGGGATTTAGTCTCCCTCGCTAATAGAGAGGGATTTAGTCTCCCTCTCTATTAGCGACGGATTTAGTCCCTCTCTATTAGCGACGAATTTATTCCTCACAAATAGCGACGGAAATACACTTTTCATCATCAATTTCGAACTATTTGTTAGTGACGGATTTCATATGTTTGTGAGGGAATTTTCTGTCGCTATTAGTGACCGATTTCAAAATCCCTCGCAAAAAATTTAGTGACGCCAAAATTAGTTACGAAATATATTTTTCGTTAAAAAAAATATATTTTTTAAAATTTCCGGAAATATGCTTCCGGAAATACTTATTTTTGAGGTATTTTCGGAAAACCCATATTTCTGCCTTCCGGAAATATGTGTATTACTGGAAATTTTAAAAAAATATATTTTTTTAAATTAAAAAAAATTACGCAAAATAATTAAATGTAACGAAACTCGCTAAACTAATAAACAATAATAATACAGTATCAATACAATAAAAATACAAAAAATAACACAACTAAATGTCCAAAAGTTGTAAAGCAGCCAACAGACTATCATAAACATCCCCAGGAATGCCGTCGACTGCCAAAAGACAATCATAAACATCTGGACATGCCTAGCTGCTCTCTCCATCCTGGACTCTAAGGGAAGTGGACCAACATCCTCAGCAGCTGCAGGTGCATCCTGTGGAGGCGAAGGCGGAGCTGGAGGTGAAGGCGGAGCCGGAGTCAGGCGGGGAATGGACACCTGCAAGTACCATGGTAGGTACTCGTCATCACAAGCACCCTGGACGGATGTCCGTCGACGACTGTCCTTGAAAGCCCGCGCTGGGGACTGATAGAACATCAGCTGATGTACTATGAACTCCGTAGATGGACGTGGGCCCGAAATAGGTGGATCAGTAATCTGCTGGACATATCCAAACTGCCAACGGACCCTGTCTGGCATATAAGGCACTGCCACATCCCCCACAGCAGCCAACCTCTGAATAATGAAATGTTGTGAAACTGGAGGTACTGTCAGTGGTCGTCCCAGGGGCTCCATATGACCTGCTCCCTCTACAAGTCATCCAACAGCTGCCGAAACTTCGGAAGCTTGATACTATCGCACTTCTTGTTCGCCCACCTGCGGCAACGTGGAAGTTCACTGGCACCGAAGTCTTTCCGCACCACGATGGTGGGGAAATACTCATATATCCAGCACTAAAATAATTAAAAAAATAAATATAATTATATAAATAAAAGTAATTAAAAAGAAATAAAAATAATTGATTAATTAATTACCTGCAACAGAGAAGCGTATTCGCCAATCTACGACGTCTCTCAGTAACAAGCATCATTCAGCTGCTCGTAGAGAATAGCTAGAGCACCTGGACCCCAAGCCCACTGGCCACACAGGTCAAAGTCAGAAATAAGAGTCACCCACTTGACAGGGACATATGTGTGACTCTTGTCGGCAAAAATGGTGTTGCCCAACAAGTGTAGTAGATAGCACCGTGCCGCCTGATCAAGAAGGCCGCGCTCCATGTTCTGTGTGTATGCGGCCGTCAAGAAAGAAAATCGGAATGTCGGTCCCCTGTTGAACTGACACTCTTCCCAGCAGGCTGTGTGGTCTATGCCCAGCAGGTCAACTCCAGCCCGAATAGCATCGGCAGTGTCAAAATGTGGCCGATGCGCCAACAGTGTGCCGGTGAGCGGCAAGTGGAGCAACGCGGACACGTCGTCCAACGTCATTGTCATCTCCCCCACGGCATGTGGAATGAGCTGGTCTCAGAATGCCACCTCTCCACAAAAGCTGATATGAGCTCGTGGTTGATGTTGCCGAGAGGTGTGATGTCCAGCTCAAACAGATGCGCCTGCTACAACCATCCTGCTATATGTGGGTGGTGCTGCTGAGGTCTCATCTTCAGTATATCTTCCCCCCATGAGAAGCAACTTTAATCTTACTCCGGTCCTGTAAAAAAAATAAAAGTAATTAATTGTAAAAAAATAAACAAATTATTAAAAGTATTACCTCTCCCGTCTGTAGTAGTCTGTGGACGCAGTGGACATGCAACCGGTGTAATAAAACCTGCTCAGCAGCCTCATCATCATGCTGAGCAACCTCAGCCTGGTCATCTACATGCATGGCGTCTGGCTCAGCAGACTCGTGATAATAATGCTCCTGCTCCTGTTGCTGCTCTCGCTCTCGGACATGCCTCTGACGCTCAGACGCGTTTCCGGCCGGTCTAGTCCTCAATCTGAACCTGGTCCTACTACCAGAAGGACTCTGCTCATCTCCTCGCCCTGCTCTTGAATGCTCGCCTCGCTCTATGTTTCCTGTTCTGGTTGCCACTTCCGAAAATACGTCTATTTTCGGAAAGTTTAGCGATAAAAACTTACTTTTTCTGAAAATATGATGGAATGAGGAATGAATTTGTTTTTTAACATTTTTTTAAGGGTATTTGTCAATTTGGGGGTATGGGGTAAAAGGGGGGGTGGTTACAAAAAAAAACTGCCTATGGTTTATGGTAGGCATTGTTGATGGATTTAATGGCACCCAGCTTGATCGAGTGCATATATATCTCTACCCCATTCTCTATGCTTTGAAAGCATGTGCAGAAGTGATGGATAAGGGTATTTGTTGCTTCTACAATTTTAATTGCTTTGCTATCTGATTGATCTATTGTAGATGTACAATGTTGTATATGCATATGCAGCAGCATTTTTGAACCGGGAGGTGAGCTTCCTACGTCACATTGCGTATGTACCACATAGCAACAGATTTTTGTAGACCCCCAATTTTTGATTTTTGGAGCTAGGTGTGAATATTGTGTTGACCATTATCATATTTTTCTAATTTCTTTTGTATTTTTGCTAATGGAAATGATCATATTTTTTATTATGGTATTTGTTCTGAATACACACACACAAGCAGTATATTATACACAAGGATACAATAACTGTGAATTTTATGAAATATATTTTACTTTTTAGAACTAATATTAATTTTTTTTGACATGAATAATTAATATAAATTTGGAAGAAAAAAAGCTCAAAGAGTCAAGAGATATGCGCTGACCCTAGTGAGCTATCGAAGTCCAACTCACCTAAACTTTATTATAATAAAAAAGACGTGATTATAATTTCTAAAAATTGCTAATCAAATTTGTCAAAAAAAAAGTAGTTGCTAATCAAATAGTCCAAGAAATTAGCAACTATTTTCTTGTAGTCCAAGAAATAGATCCTAATCAAAAAAATAGTCCAAGAAATAGATGATAGAGAATTTAACGACAATCACCGTAATTGTTGGTAAAACTTTTACTGACCCCACATAGATGATGATCATAGTATGATTGCATGCAAAACCTTTGGCGGTTATTTTTATTACCGTTAAAAATATTATCTATTGTAACTTTTTTGTTTGAATTATTGCAAGCTATCTACGGAGTGTCATAACACTTTCAACAAAAGATTTTCGCATGTGATTAGGATCAAATTTCGCATTGATCAACCTCGAGTTTATCCACTATGGGAATCGAACCTGGAAACACTGGGTCGGCCGCCCGCATCTCAGGGTAGATTAAGCCACTGGGTCAATGATTTTGGTTAAAAGTGTTTTTTGTTGTTAAAAGTGTTTTTATTGTAATGTTAATTTTTAAAAGCTTCCGTCAAGAGTCCACACTTGATTGTATTGACAATTTTAGCGGCATGGAGATATTGCCTCTTGGGTTCGAACCTATGTGTGACTGTGTGAACACGTGTGATGTTTATTTTCCATTTTGATTAAATTGACAAAAAAATTTCTTTCAAAATTTTTTTTGAAAATAAAAAAAAATGAGGGAAATAAACACTATCTCTCGTAAATTATTTAAGGTTTCTACAATAAATGTTAAATAAGTAAAATTTCATTAATATTGTCTAGATTCAACATCACCTAATATAATTTAGGCAAATGTAGGGAAAGGAAGGCATCAACGAAAGACAAGATACAAACTTACACTGTGAAAGCTCTATGACAAGGAATAGTGAACGTTCAATGTACAAAGGAATTTTTAGACTATGAAGAAACGATGTACTTTATCTCCTCACTGGTCTAATACAGTCTCGAGGAAGGAAATGGTCATATAGGAAAAATGCTTAAATTGCAAGGAAAAGAATTTCTTGGTCAATGAAATGCAAGTCTAACATTTTGGATATCCTCAACAAGATTGCTTATCCTAAAAAGGTTCACACTAAACTTCATTGGAAGGATTTAATATCTAATAAGCGGAACAAAGTAGCAGGCATCACTATACTTTATAAGAGGTACTCATTGATACACTAGGGTCCTACTCATGGACTCCACAATTGCTATTCACTTATTTACGAGGTTTTCAGGGTCTACTTGCAAGCCAAACTTTACTCTTACTATGTCTCACTTACTCTAGAATCCCAAATTCTAAAACTACCCATCTACTGTGGTCATTGTTGCTCAATTACCGGCAAAAAGTAATTGGGGTGATCAATCCCTCCTACTCTTCTAGCCAGGTGACTTAAGCAATAATAACTACACAACTCACAAATGGCTCTATATATGAGGATCTTTGATAGGGATTGAATGTAAAAATGTCCGCGTCACATCGTTACTTCCGAGCTCTATGAAAAATTCTCTTTAAGGAAAGAGATATTTGGGTTCTCACTTGGATTCTAACTTCTTTCTATCCGATCTAACTTTGAGATTCTTCCTAATCCAAAGAATTCCTATAACTCATCCCATTTTCTATAGAACTTAACCAACTAATTTGGTTAACTTCACGACTATCAAAAATAAAATAAGCAATGAATGCAACTCTACTCAGAGTTCACACATCGGAAACACAATAAGCCACACAAACAGTCCAGTTAGGACCGAACTGCTCTGATACCACTAAATGTGACACCCTTTACCCCGAAAAATGAAAAAGTGCGAAAAATGAGTAAACTTGTTTTTCAAAATAATATTCGCAATCTTCTGAAACACTTTTCGCGAGTAAACGATGTCATTGAATTCCTCAGAATCATATAAACACGGTTCATAATAATATTAAAGGTTGAAGTGATAAAACCTTTCTTTCAGTGTAGTAAACAAAAATAACTTTAAACACAATATAAAAGTAAAACCCAAATCCCGATATCACATGATCAGAGCAATTAACCTTTAATCCAATTAAATAAATAGAACAACATCAACGCGTAGAATCCTTTTACAAGCTACTGGGTGATCTGCAGTGATCACGTCTTCGCTAAGGCACGATCATAGAAGGCTGCCCCGATGACACCTGGAAGTGAATCTAAAAAAAACTGGTGCTTGGGTAAGAAAGAGCGTCCAAACCATATTAGGAACATAAGACTGAAACTAAAACAAAAAAGACTATCACAATCCATCAAATCACTGTCAAACAGTCACTCCCTAAAAAGTGACAAATACAACATGTCCATACTGCGACACGTGGATACGACGAACATAACGTGCATACACAGTCAATCATCAACTAAGATCATCTTCTTAGTCTAACGCACGGGTTTATGACTACAACGTCAAGACGGTCCTACCCACTACTCCAACGATAAATCAGGATCCATCTAACTCTGGGAAAGAGGATGCAAGTGCCCTCACATACTGGGAAATAGCTAGAGTCTAGTCAGGGTACCCCCAGTGTTTTGATGACAGTTTGCTAGGCACAGACGTAACGAGACAATTTGGAGTTAATGAGACTGAGGAGAGTAGAACAAATCATTAGGGGTTGAACGGGGAGCAAAACCAACATACCTCTTAGAAGTTTCTGGTTCATATGGAAGTCTATTTCACAGTCAAATACACTCCACAATGCCAAACAAGAATGTTTGAGATTCGGTTTCCTCCAATAATTCATACGCATGGCTTAGAAATTCAAGGAACAATTCTGAGTTGAGCAAAATCAATGAAGGAAGGAGTGTAGCGTTTGGCTCGTGACTGAGAACAGTGTAGGGGTGGCGGATCAGGGTGAGGTCGTGGTGGTGCTGACAGTGGTAGGGAGCGCGACTAGTTGTGGTGACAGGCTGGCAGCAAGGGGTTCGCGAAAATGGAGAAGAATCGAAAAGGAGAAGCTTCGATAGTGACTCGTGGTTGAGGTTGTTCTGGTTTGGTGGTGTAACAGCCCAGGTCCAACGCATTGCCCACCCCAGCACTATTACATCACGGTCTTCTCTACCCCCCTTGTAGAATTTTTGCCTTCCGTGGGAATCGAACCTTGCACCTGAGGCATAAGTGCAAGTTAAACACACCTCCCACTACCAATTGATTAGAGAAGACCGTGATGTAACAGTGCTGGGGTGGCCAATGCGTTGGACCTGGGCTGTTACAGGTGGTGGCGGCTTCATGGTGTGTTTGGGCGTGACTTGGTGGTTGTTGCGAATGGTACAAGGAGAAGAAGATATGAAGGAATTCGAGGGTGAGGGAGAAGAGAAGTGGGGATTCGTAAATTAGGGTCCCAAATTGATGAATAAGAATCAAGATTCATTGATTGAATGATGGATTTCGAGATTATTCCAAAAATGGAATGAAATCGCAAAGATGGAGGAGAAAGGGACTTGAAAGAGAAAGAAAAGGAGAAAAAAGATGGGAGGAAGAGAATATGTTGGTTATTAGGACTTTCGTTTTTTTAGTAAGCAAAATATTTTATTATTTGAGAAAAAATGTTTTATAATTTGAGGAAAAAAGTGTCCAAAGAGTCTTGAGGCAGAGGAAGTACTAATTACGGTCCGAGCGGATTTTAAGTTCATCTTTATTCCAATAGAATTCGGGTACTAGCCAAATCCCTTTTAAGTTCATCTAGAAAGATAATCAACAAAAATATCGAATAATCATAGCACATGTAAGGGGAGGAAGATGGTCACCAAAAATATGCAAAAGAAAACGGCACTACCAATTTTTGACGAAAGAAGAAAACAAATAGAAGCAACAAATCAAAAAACATAAATCCCTAGTGTATACTGCATAGCTTTCGCAGAAAATTTAATAATTTCCCTAAAAATAAAAAGCTTCCATAGAGAATTTAAGAGCTTAATTAACATCATCACTCAAATGCCCATTGATTTTCCCTACGAACTTCCTCCTCCTCCTCTTTAGCATAATCATTCTTAATGTTGAAAGTGTTGCGAATTTGCTCTGGTGTTTTCCCCTTAAATATATCTGCTACAGTCATGCAAGTGAGATCCAATAAACTCTTAATATTCAAGTAATTTGCAGCCAAGATGAGATCAAAGAGCGTTGATTGGTCAACTTTCATGAACTCAGCATCCCAATTCTTCAGATCGTCGGAACTTTCCCCCTCAACGTGCTCAACGTGCTTCTTGCAGTACTCAATAACCTTTGCCAAGATCTTAGCGGTAACGTTGGGCAAAAGGATGGATTCGTCCATAGTGTGCTTGATCGTCTGCGACATCAGCGCCACTTCTTTGTCGACTTCGAAAGTCTCGCCGTCGGAACTCTTCAGCGCCACTGATTTTGACATGATTGTGGGGTTTTGACTTGGATGACTTTCTTGTCTTCGCTTTTCTCAAATAAAGGTAAAACCCTAACCCTAATTTTTTCTTAATTCGACTGTAGTTCTGAATCTGAATTCAGAATTCTAAATACTGCATTGGTTTCACTTGTATTTATAAAGGAGAAAAGATTGAAGGATCGCGATTATAATGGGAAAAACATAGAAGGATCGCGATAATTAAGGAAAAAAAGATAGAGAGCTAACGGTAAGATTCCGTACTCATTAGATCTTGTGAAAAAAAACTAATTAGATTTTTTTTTCCGAAAAAAAATCTCCTATTATGAATATTCGTATCATCTATTTATGATCTGCATCTGAAATGCATCAAACTAATAATTTTACTCAAAAAAAGAAAACTAATTGTTTTTGTCAAAGAAAAAAAGAAAAATTTGTTGTTGAAACTAAAATTTACATTTTTTCGAATGGCAAATATAGATGAATGAAATGGGAGTACGAGGGGTACATTTAGTTTTGGTATCTGCAGTGTTGCTCTGTTTCTTGAATCTGGGAATCTGGGTAGTTTGGCAATAAGGCTTCAATAAGAAAATACACAAACTCTTTTGAGTTTCATTTTAGTCTTTTCTAATTTCTGTTAATTTTTACTAGGTTCATCATTTCCAAAAGGTTTCGCTCGTGTGTTTTCTTAACTCAGGGTCATGATTGGGATTGAAGAGCAAGTATACTTGATACTCTTTTTGTGTGGTTTATTTAATTATTAAGGTAATAAATCAATTCTTGCTTCTATTCCCATATTGATATAGGATAGTAATAGTATATTTACTAAACTCAATATTGTTTTTGTTTTGTCCTTAGTAGTTAGAGTTGCTAAACTCAATTCTTGCTCCTACATCACTTTCAGTGTAATAATATGACACAGAAATTCTTTCCAGTAGAATCAGTTCTTCATTTTCTTCTCCATCAATGAGTTCTCCATGTAAGTGCATTAACTATGGTTTCAGAAGAGTCTTTTTACTGCTGTAGCAAATTTCATTCTCCTTTTCTTGTGTTTGACTGAACTAAGCTTGACTAACTCCCTCACTAATTACCAACTCCTTTATGTTAACAATAAAACAGAATAATAACAAAAAAACAGCAGAGTCATAGTTAACTTAGTTTACTAGCAGTTTAATATTTACTTCTTTAACTATCTGGTCCACATACACCTTTGCTTAATGTTCTGCTATGATTTTCTATTAGGAGGCTTAAGTGTTAACGAGGCTTAAGTGAAAGGCCCATGCTTTTCCCAACCCCCCCTCCTACTCCTACTCACCACACACCCCCTAACCTCCAATATTCCAAAATTGCCCTAATGTGAAACACACTCCTAAACCCCCCACTCCAAAATTGAACTGGTACGGTACTTTAGTACTCAACTCGTACGGTACTAAACTACCGTACTACTGTAATTTGTTGTTTTGAAGTTTTTGAATTCTGTAACATTGAAAAGGGAGAGTTTGTAGTAGTAGTAGTAGATAATATACCATTTAACATTGAACAGAAATTATATGAATTGAAATTGAAAGAGGTGAAATCATATAGAAGAATCTCTGACTTGACAAAACTTGTTAGTTACTCTACATTTATTAGTTATGGTGCTATGCATCAAATTGCCGAGAGTTAACCAAACTCATAATTGAGTGGACCAGTTATTTGCACATGGTTAACCAATGTAAAATTGCTGATAGTTAACCAAACTCTTGCACATGGTTAACCAATGTAAAATTGCTGAGTTAACCAAACTCATAATTGAGTGGACCAATTATTTGCACATGGTTAACCAATGTCTAATAACTAAGTTGAGGGAAATAAGCAGGACGGTTCGGGGTCGGCGGCCTGACGCCGGACCTTTGTAAATTTCAACTTGTGGGGAGGTGTCACAAGACATATGCCACGACACCAGGCAACTGAACTGAACGGTATAGGGCGCAGAAAAAATAAGGATGCGTTGGGAACATTTTTATTCATCAAAGGTATTTTTGAGATTTCGAAGGGTTTGTGGGTGTGTGGTGAGTAGGACGGGGGTTGGGAGAAACATGGGCCTAAGTGAAATAATAGAAAAATGACATTATCTTAACCCAATTGAATGTGTCATATAAGGTTCCTGAGAAGCTTTAAAGAATATCAACATTGTCGTTCTTGCAGCTTTTAAGAATCTGTTGCTCTTTTCCATTGAACATTAATGTTCCTAATGCCAAGGATGAGCTTGGATTTCTTCATCCGGTTTTCAAAGCATTCAAGTTGGCAACTTCTTGATGTTTTCATCAACACATTTCGCCCGTTTGGATTGACTTATTTTTGAGTTTATAAATAATAGCTTATGCAAATAAATAAGCTTTTATGTTAATTTAATTATAAGTTCTCATTAGCAAAAATTGTATCTCCATAAGCTGTTTTTCATAAACTGTTTTGAAAAGCTTATGAATAATACATAAAAGCTTATTTATTTGCATAACCTATTTTGGATAAGCTCAAAAATAAATCAATCAAAATGGGCCGATTAATATCGGCTTCCTCAGTATCAAAATTTTTCCCTTTCCCACGATACCCCACTGTAGTCTACTCTTTGTGCACTTGCGTAAGGTAGATACATGACAATTCTGTAATTGTTGGTACTCAGTATGTTTTTATTTAATGATAAAATTTATGATCTTTTTATTTATTTTGCTTTACTGATTCACGGTGTTATTAGTGTTGTTATGTTGAATTTTGAAGAGAACAAATACCCTTCGTATTATATGTTCCTATTTTTATTTACCGATTCTTATTGGGGTAGTAGTGCACTCAGTTGAGCTGTTATTTCATAACATTTGGTAGGTGGTTCAAATAATCAGGGCCAAATGAGCACAAGTCACTCTCATACCATCACTAGCTTTTGATTGCTGTACATAAGGCACGTGTTTTATGGTTTGGGGCAGTTTTTTTTATCCCCCTCATTAGACCTCATACCCCTATTTTACCAAAAATTCCCAAAATATTCTTAATTTTTCGTTAAAAATTTTTTTTTTTTTTAAATTTTCGGAAATATGCTTTCGGAAGTACTTATTTTTGAGGTATTTTTGGAAAACCCATATTTCTGCCTTTCAGAAATATGTGTATTTCCGGAAATTTTAAAAAAAATATATTTTTTTAAATTAAAAAAAATTACGCGAAATAATTAAATGTAACGAAACTCGCTAAACTAATAAACAATAATAATACAGTATCAATACTGTTTCAATACAGTAAAAATACAAAAAATAATACAACTAAATGTCCAAAAGTTGTAAAGCTGTCAATAGACTATCATAGACATCCCTAGGAATGTCGTCGATTGCCAAAAGACTATCATAGACATCCTGGACATGCCTAGCTGCTCTCTCCATCCTAGACTCTAAGGGAAGTGGACCAACATCCTCAGCAGCTGCAGGTGCATCCTCTGGAGGCGAAGGCGGAGCCGGAGTCAGGCGGGGAATGGACACCTGCAAGTACCATGGTAGGTACTCGTCATCACAAGCACCCTGGACGGATGTCCGTCGACTGCTGTCCCTGAAAGCCTGCGCTGGTGACTGATAGAACATCAGCTGATGTGGGCCCGAAATAGGTGGATCAGGAATCTGCTGGACATATCCAAACTGCCAACGGACCCTGTCTGGCATATAAGGCACTGCCACATCCCCCCACAGCAGCCAACCTCTGAATAATGAAATGTTGTGAAACCGGAGGGTCTGTCTGTGGTTGTCCCAGGGGCACCATATGACCCGCTCCCTCGGCAAGTCATCCAACAGCTGCCGAAACTCTGGAAGCTTGATACTATCACACTTCTTGTTCGCCCACCTGCTGCAACGTGGAAGTTCACTGGCACCGAAGTCTTTCCGCACCACGATGGTGGGGAAATACTCATATATCTAGCACTAAAATAATTAAAAAACAAATAAGTAATTATATAAATAAAAGTAATTAAAAAGAAATAAAAATAATTAATTAATTAATTACCTGCAGCAGAGAAGCGTATCCGCCAATCTACGACGTCTCTCCATAACAAGTATCATTCAGCTGCTCGTAGAGAATAGCTAGAGCACCTGGACCCCAAGCCCACTGGCCACACAGGTCAAAGTGGAGCACAATAAGAGTCACCCACTTGACAGGGACATATGTGTGACTCTTGTCGGCAAAAATGGAGCTGCCCAACAAGTGTAGCAGATAGCACCGTGTCGCCTGATCAAGAAGGCCGGGCTCCATGTTCTGTGTGTATGCGGCCGTCAAGAAAGAAAATCGGAATGCCGGTCCCCTGTTGAACTGACACTCTGCCCAGCAGGCTGTGTGGTCTATGCCCAGTAGGTCAACTCCAGCCCGAATAGCATCGGCAGTGTCAAAATGTGGCCGATGCGCCAACAGTGTGCCGGTGAGCGGCAAGTGGAGCAACGCGGACACGTCGTCTAACGTCATTGTCATCTCCCCCCACGGCATGTGGAATGAGCTGGTCTCAGAATGCCACCTCTCCACAATAGCTGATATGAGCTCGTGGTTGATGTTGCCGAGAGGTGTGATGTCCAGCTCAAACAGATGCGCCTGCTGCAACCGTCCTGCTATATGTGGGTGGTGCTGCTGAGCTCTCATCTTCAGTATATCTTCCCCATTGAGAAGCAACTTTAATCTTACCCCGGTCCTATAAAAAAATAAAAGTAATTAATAAATTATTAAAAGTAGTTAATTGTAAAAAAATAAACAAATTATTAAAAGTATTACCTCTCCCATATGTAGTAGTCTGTGGACGCAGTGGACATGCAACCGGTGTAATAAAACCTGCTCAGCAGCCTCATCATCATGCTGAGCAACCTCAGCCTCAGCCTGGTCACCTACATACATGGCGTCTGGCTCAGCAGGTTTGTGATAATAATACATGGGGGGGAGGTTACAAAAAAAAAACTACCTATGGTTTATGGTAGGCATTGTTGATGGATTTAATGGCACCCAGCTTGATCGAGTGCATATATATCTCTACCCCATTCTCTATGCTGCAGAAGTGATGGATAAGGGTATTTGTTGCTTCTACAATTTTAATTGCTTTGCTATCTGATTGATCTATTGTACATGTACAATGTTGTATATGCATATGCAGCAGCATTTTTGAACCGGGAGGTGAGCTTCCTACGTCACATTGCGTATGTACCACACAGCAACAGATTTTTGTAGAGCCCCAATTTTTGATTTTTGGAGCTAGGTGTGAATATTGTGTTGACCATTATCATATTTTTCTAATTTCTTTTGTATTTTTGCTAATGGAAATGATCATATTTTTTATTATGGTATTTGTTCTGAATACACACACAAGCAGTATATTAGACACAAGGATACAATAACTGTGAATTTTATGAAATATATTTTACTTTTTAGAACTAATATTAATTTTTTTTGACATGTATAATTAATATTAATTTGGAAGAAAAAAAGCTCAAAGAGTCATGTGATATGCGCTGACCCTAGTGAGCTATCGAAGTCCAACTCACCTAAACTTTATTATAATCAAAAAAACGTGATTATAATTTCTAATAGTTGCTAATCAAATTTGTCAAAAAAAGTAGTTGCTAATCAAATAGTCCAAGAAATTAGCGAGTATTTTCTTGTAGTCCAAGAAATAGATCCTAATCAAAAAAATAGTCCAAGAAATAGATGATAGAGAATTTAACGACAATCACCGTAATTGTTGGTAAAACTTTTACTGACCCCACATAGATGATGATCATAGTATGATTGCATGCAAAACTTTTGGCGGTTATTTTTATTACTGTTAAAAATATTATTTATTGTAGCTTTTTTTGTTTGAATTATTGCTAGTTGTCTACACAGTGTCATAATGCTTTCAACAAAAGATTTTCACATGTGATTAGGATCAAATTTCGCATTGGTCAACCTCGAGTTTATCCACTATGAGAATCGAACGCGGAAACACTGGGTCGGCCGCCCGCATCTCAGGGTAGATTAAGGCACTGGGTCAATGATTTTGGTTAAAAGTGTTTTTTTGTTGTTAAGAGTGTTTTTATTGTAATGTTAATTTTTAAAAGCTTCTGTCAAGAGTCCACGCCTGATTGTATTGACAATTTTAGCGGCATGGAGATATTGCCTCTTGGATTTGAACCTATGTGTGACTGTGTGAACACGTGTGATGTTTATTTTCCATTTTGAATAAATTGACAAAAAAATTTCTTTCAAATTTTTTTTTGAAAATAAAAAATAAAGAGGGAAATAAGCACTATCTCTCATAAATTATTTAAGGTTTCTACAATAAATGTTAAATAAGTAAAATTTCATTAATATTGCTAGATTCAACATCACCTAATATAATTTAGGCAAAATTACACTAGAGGTCTTTAAGTTATTTAATTGTAACAAGTTGATCATTTAAGTTACATAATGTGTACACTGTTAGTCCTTTTTTCATTTTTCGTTACAAAAAACCCAAGTTAGCACTAATAAAGCTGACTTGGTCGTGACGGAGCCTACGTATCATTTGTTTCGTTACAATTTGGTCATTTAAGACTACCGTCATGTAATAATTTGGTCTTTTTAACTTAAATGAAAAACAAGATGAACCATTTTTTAAAATTTTTTTTTAAGTTGAAAGTACCAAATTGTTACATGACAATAGTCTAAAATGACCAAATTGTCACCAGATAGATGACACGTAGACTCAGCCATGGACACGTGAGCCTTATTAGTGCCAACTTGGGTTTTTTGTAACGAAAAATGAAAAAAGGACTAACTGTGTACACATTATGTAACTTAAAGGACCTAAGTGGTACGAAAAAAACTTAAAGAACCTAAGTGGTACGAAAAAAACTTAAAGGACTAACTTGTTACATTTAAATAACATAAAGGACCTCTAGTATAATTTTGCCTATAATTTACAATAAACATATCAACGTACTCCCTTCAGTCTCTTTTATAAGTAAAAATTGGTCAACAAAAATTAATGTATTTAGTCTCGGATTTTTTGGACTAAATACTTCAACCTCCATTAACTAATTTTTGCTTCTAAAAAAGATCAGAGGGAGTACTCAACTACTCTTTTTCAACGACAATTGTCCCGGACTGGCCCAAGAGGCCCAATCCGCTTAAAGACCGGCCCAATTCCACATTGGATCCGGTCCAGTACACATGGGAATACGCAGAAGCGACTCCAACGGTCGAGATCAACTCGACCTCATCCAACGGCTCAGGATTCAGCCTCGCCCAGCGACCGCCTCCTTCAGCATCTATAAATACATCATCGACCTCTGATATCAGGTACATTTTGCTCATTTATACCTCTCACTGACTTCTGATCGCTGACTTTGGCATTGGAGTGTCTACAGGTACCCAACCCGTCGAGTCTAACCTCAGAGGAAGACGACGCTGACGAGCATAACCTCGGAAGATTCCGACTCCTGAAGCACTTATCTGGCTGCGATCTAGGAATGGACTACCACAAGGCTCAAGATACCATCTGCCCTTCTCAAGATACCAATTGCCCTTCTTGGTGACCATAGTGGGAGTTGATCATTAAACACTCTTCGAATCTAAGTCTTTTCCCATAGCTCCACGGGGACGACCGCCTACCCGAAGTCAGCCTCATCCACAAAGCGTCATTAAACCCGTGCCCATGCTGAATCAGACTCCAGAAGGGCACGTTCAGGAACTCCCTACTGAAGAGGGCGGCTCCGCTCCACTCCTCTCACCTCAGCCGGTTGGTAATGTCGTCCTGGTTCCACTCCAGGCAGTAAATCAGATCCTCGATATCTTGGATCGGCGAAGCCGAGACATCGCGCAACAGGAGATGCGGCTGACCTAGATGGAAGAAAAGGTCGCAGCCGTCCGAGCTAACACTCATGCAGCCTCCGCCCGTCCTCGCGACAAGTCACCCCCTCAAAAAACTGCGGTCTCTACGCGCTACCGCTCCCTGCCTCGAAGGAAGCTCGTCCACAGGAATCACGTCCACATGTCCTCTCCCCGAAGAGTAGGGTGATGCAAGGGATCTCGTTCTCCTCCGAGTTCCAGCCCAGCAGGAGCTTTTCGTATGGTTCGTCGTCATCTCGCAGTCCCTCTGCACGCCGGAAACAGTCCCCTCGAAGGAAAAACCGTTCTCCCCACCGAGGCCGTACCAGGTGACCACGACGAAGCCCTTTCATCCGGGAGATCGCTGAATGCAAAGTGCCGAAGTCCTTGGAGAAGCCTCCGCATTTGAATATGTATGATGGTACGGGGGACCCAAACGATCATGTGGGCACTTTCAACCTCATGATGCAGTACCGGAACACTATCGACGACATAAAATGGAAGATCTTCCCTCTGTCCCTGAGGAAGACATCACTATCCTAGTTTAGGGACCTCGAGCCCCGTTCCATTTACTCTTGGGACCAGCTCGTTCGGGTATTCTTGGCGCGCTTCACTGCATCCAGGCTGAAGCCGAAGTCGGTCGATGTACCAAGGCAGTTCAGCAAGGAGAGAACGAGAGCTTGCGTGATTATATTGAAAGAGTTAATAAGGAGGCTAACAACGTCAGACATTAGGAGGACAAAATCAGACTCCTTTTTAAGAGGCACGGGCTCTGCAAGAAGATCCTTTTCCAAATCGATGTCGGTGTTCACCGCCCTCGCAATCTCAGAGAATTCTTACGTCGGGCTCAGAGGTTCATTGACTATGAGGAGGATGGTATGGCCGACGAGGTCGATCAAGGGTCCGCCCCGGCAAAGGACAGTGACAAGGGCAAAAACTCCAAGAAAAACTCTGGAGGACCCCCGCGCGAAAGGAGACCTCAATTCATCGAGCACACCGACTTGAACACCACCTGGTCAAAAATCCTAGCCGAATGTGCCAACACCAATTTTAAAGATCGAAAATGGCCGGCGCCGTTAGTACAAAGAGAAAATACTGACAAGAAAAAGTATTGTCGCTACCATAGGAGCCATGGCCACGACACAAACTAGTGCTGAGTTCTTAGGGACGACATCAAAGAAATGATACCGTTGACACCCGTTTTTGTCGAAGGCCACTCGGCTGATGAAGAATCGGTTAGCTGAGGGCTGATTCCCATCGGCAAATAACAATCTTTGCAGTTTGGGGCCTAATGAACTATACATGACCACATGGCTAAGATAAACAGCTGAGGTGCCTATTGGGCTGACGCCTGATTGACCGATGCAAGACTCGACCGGGACAAATCGCCTTGACGCATGGCTGCTAAGTCTATATAGGCTTGGAGGCTAATATTTGATCCTAATGTGTTCATATAATTATTTATTAAATAATTATATAATTTATTAAAATAAATATAATGGGAAAAGGCCAAACCAAGCTACGGTAACCGCCTTCCTAAATTTATGGGAAGTGGGCATGAGGAGTTGGCTAAGGTAAAGGAGCATGCTTTGGGAGCAAGCATTCAACGCACGTGGACACATTTAGACGTTGGAGCGGTTAAGACAACGTGGAGAGGCGTCGTAGAAGTGGAGGCGAAGATATTTTGACCCCACTACCCGTGCTAGTGGAAGAGTGGAACGTGCTTCCTATTTTTAATGCCTGGATATAATGTAGTACATTGATCATAGTCGATCCAACAGTGAGCAACTGTAGGCTCGAGTAGTGGCTAACGAGGGCTCATGTATATATATAGTAGCACTTGTACAATTTAAAACCCCCAACACATCAATCAATACACAAGTCTTTACTTATTTTACATTTCCTTCATCGCTTTCCTTTATCGCTTTCCTTTATTTTTATGCTTTCCTAGTTTAGTAGTAGTTCTCCTTCTACACTAGACGCTTTCTAAAGTTGTTTAGGAACCCGCAGCTGAGAAATAGAGTCCCTTTCTCAGCATAATCGCTTGATCAACAAAGGGATCAGTGCGAGATAGCCTTAGCAAACGCCTAGTCGGCCGAGGAAACACCCAATTGGCTGACTATGCATCTTGCTCGGCTAAGCACCGAAATTCGCACGACAACAAAAATGGCACGCCCAGTGGGACCAATGAAGGTGAATGCTCCATTCAACTTTGGAGTACCACAACAAGATCAACCATATGTTCAGGCAGAATCTTTACCACAGGTTCAGCCGAGTAGTATTCAGGTAGAACTTTTGTCACGAGTTCAGCCAAATACGTTTGCTACTATTTGTCCATGGGGGCAAATAATGGCGAATGATAGGTTCGATGATGCAGCAAGACACATTGGAATGCCCCTAGTTATGCCATCTTCTTCGGCTAATGGTACGACTGTGCAGGTTACTAATCAAGGACTTGCTGATTATCAAGCTCTGGGCTCTGGAATACAGATGAAGCTATCTGGTGATTATATAAGACAACAGCCATGGAATAATTTTCCACCTACTTATTATAATCAACCATTCAATCAGTATGTCTCAGAAAGGCCTAGTGAGATGGGTTCAATTCCTCCTCGAGGGATTGTGTATACAACAACTGGTCATTATAATAGAGATCAGCCATGGAATACTATTCCACCTCTTTTAAGTAATAACCAAATTGTTCATGAGACTCAATATATGAATCATGTGGTTACGTAGCAGAGCAGCCATGGAGACCAACACCACCTCTTGCGGCTAATCATTCAATGGTTCCAATGAATCGTGGTGGTTACGTAGCAGAGCAGCCATGGAGACCAAATCCACCTCTTGCGACTAATCATACAATGGTTCCAATGAATCATGGTGGTTACGTAGCAGAGAAGCAGTGGAGACCAACTCCACCTCCTGTGGTTAATCATACATTGGTTCCAAATATGCCGAAGCAAACATGCCAAATGTCGCTTCAACAGGCAGCAATGCCAACAATACAATACGGTCAAACTCCAGCTCTTGTTGCAAATATTTCCAAGTCGATGATGGATGAGAGTAGACCGATTGTTCCTCAATCAATTGATCCCCTGATGATTGCTGAGGTTATGCGAAGTCACTTCGGCATACAACTGAGACCATTGTGTCAGTCTATGTATGGAGAGCCATATCCAGAATGGGTGCACAAAAATGATTCCATTGCCGAGAGGGTTTGAGGTTCCAAACTTCACATATTTCTCAGGCGAAGATGACATGTCTACTATCGAACATGTTGGCCGATTTACTACCCAATGTGGAGAGGCTAATCGGAACGAATACCATAAGTTACAATTATTTCCTTTGTTGTTGACAAAGACAACCTTTACTTGGTATTCTTCCTTACCTCCTAATTTTGTGGTAAGCGGGGCAGACATGGAAAGGTGCTTCCATGAGAGGTTTTACAAGCCTCAGTCGGAAGTTACAACAGCCGATTTGATGCACCTGAAACAAGAAGAGGACAAAATGGCCGCTGACTTCATAGAAAGATTCAGGAAGCAGAGTAGCAGATGCGCAAAGCAACTCTTAGAAGCAGATTATGCTGCAATTATTTTCCGTAACATGCTTCCTCAAATGAAAGAAGTTTTGGTTGGCCACAAACTGTCAAGCTTAAGTCAATTGGCAGCCAGAGCTTCCATGATTGAGCGCTTCATTCACGAGAAGAAGCAAGAACGACCTGACAGTGAAATGGTTCCTATGGGCGATTATGTTGTGTTTGAAGACACGTCTGATTGCTATAGTGATTAGGCAGCCACACTGACATGGCAGTCGAGACCTCGTCAACTAACAAGGGTGGTTACAAATTGTAATTATGGTTTTGGCGCACGGTGTACCATTTCCTTCAAGAAAGTGTAAGTGGAAGTAGCCGATGCAATGGAAACGGAATAGTATACCAATCCAACAAGACAAAGTGTGACGGCACTTAGCAGTGCCACATCGACAACATAAGACTACTATCTGCAAACGCGGCGTCTTTCTAACATTGGTGTTTCCTTAATCGGCCGAAGCACACATAACTGAGGTGCACCTAGCAGTGTCACTTTGACATTATGAGTGTAGCATCCGAAAAATCCGAATGAGGGATTCTTCGAAATTTACAATGAAGCCGCCACCAATATTTAGTTTAGGGAAAACATTGAAAAAAACCTTTTATATGGATAAGGGGGTTTTGCCGACCAGGTTCAGGTTCGGGAGTCGTTTATGCGTAGGGAAGGTATTAGCACCCTATGACATCATTCCTAAGGAAGGCTACCTTTTAACTAAATGTGTAAAATTATTAATTTAAAAATTTATTTTTACCCTTATTTACAAATTGAGAAAAAAAGGACTTTGAAGGAGGACATTTAATTATTTTTGTTTGTTTTTTGAAAAAAATAAGAAATAAGAAATTTACAAAAGAACTAAAAAAAGGTTTTTATTAATGCAATTGACAGAGGTCGGCCGCCCTCTGCTCCTACGTATCTCCTGGTAGAGAATCAACCCACACGTAGTTCTTGGGTAGAAAATGTTTGTGTGTTGGTGTTTTTTAAGTATTTTGAAATTGGGATAGACATTTGTAATGACCAAACAAGTGAAACTCAGAGTGGTCATCACTCATAGCCCGTTTGAAAACTAAAGCTGCTACTAACGGTCAAACAAGCTAAACTCAAAGTGACCATTAGTAACAACCTATTTTTTATGTGAGTTTGATTGTTTGAAAGAAAATATATTAGTTTGAAATCATTACGGCGTAATAAAAACGCAATGGGTTATAATTAAAAAAGAGCAGGTGCAATTAACAACAAGTGGTGTTGTATTAAAAATGGGGGGGTGCGTTTAGCAGTCCAACCCATTTTATTTGTGGATCTGGGCCCTGTGAGTAATGGGCTTCAAGGGGGAGTGTATAATTAAAACAAGGGGGGGTGTCCATCATAATCTGATATTTTTTAAGAATTAAAGTAAAATAAAGATTAATAGGCAGTACTATATAAGGCGACATAAGAAAATTGGGAACCCTAATTTCTTACTCCCTCATCTCAGCGCCGTTTCAACATGTTTCATGGGGAGAGAGAGAGAGAGAGAGAGAGAGAGAGAGCAAATTTCGCATAAGAGAGAGAGATGAAGAAAAACGCAGAACACAGAGAGAAGAGAAGAAAGAGAGCGAAGGTGAGGGAAAGAAAAGAACATCCGTGGGTGAGAGAAGATCTTTCGTGGTGTTGGTATGGCTGTAGACAGCAGCGGTGCGAGACGGCGAAGGTATGACGGTGCTGCTCAGAGGCGTGAGCGGCGAAGGTATGGTGGTGCTGTTCGGAGAGAGAAAGAGATGACGGAAGAGGAAGGCGGTGGTTGCAGCGGTGATTATGGCGGAGGTCGTTGTGGGGTTTGTTGGCTACGGTGGTTGGGAGAGAGAGAAGGAGCGTGAGGCGTGGAAGAGGGGAGAGGGAGTGCGACGGTGAGGAGAGATAAAACGAGATATGCGAAGAGAGAGAGAAGCACGATGAGCTTCGTGAGAGAGGGGCGTCCTGTTATGGTGGTATACGGTGATGACGTGGGTGGAGAAGACAATGAGGGTGTTTGGTGGTGGTGCGAGAATGAGAGGGAGAGTTTGGTGGTGTGGCTACGGTGGTGCTGGTGTGGCTGTTTGGTGTTTGTTGGGTGGTGACGTGGGCCGCGGTCGTGGTGAGAGTAAGTGAGCGGATCAGTGGTGCATAGTGGCTCGCGGTGGTGCGATGGTGGTGACCACCACGTGGTGGCCGGAGCTTCAAGCTCCCTTTTTTTTTCTGACTTCTCAAAATTTGTTTTGATTTCTGGTTCTCTCCCTTTACTGTTTCCCAGTTTCCCTATGGTGATATCCTCTCTGTCTGTGTGTATATTAGTGTCCCTCTGTGTGTATTTTTTTGTGTACTTTTCAGTCACCCCCCCCAATTGTGTGCTACTGTTTGGTATTTATAGGCAGATTTGTGTGATGGAGGTGAGGTGCTGAGGAATCAAAAGGACAACAGCTGACAATAGGTGGCGCAAAAGGACCGCATTAAGGAAAAAACAAAAGGACAACCATTTGAATGAGCAAAGGACAGTAGCTGGCCATGGAGGAAGGACAACATTAAGGAAAAAAAACCCTACCTAGGGCAGCCAGCAGCAGCTGCACCCCTCTCCCTCTTTTTGAATCTTCTATTTTAATTTTTGTACTATTTATCTCCTTTTGCTTTTTTTGTTTATATGTGTGTAACAAAAAACTTGATTATGTAATGAAGAGGGTTTTTGCTATTCAGCTCCTTCACTTATTTTTTGTATATTTTTGCACCAATGACAATAGACTAAAATAATAATAACTACAAAATAAAATAAAACGAGCATCAAAACAATCGTTGCACGAGAGTGCTAAAGACACACACGTTTAAAACGATACGTGACACAACGAGAATAAAACCTTTTTGGATTTTTGATTGATCCGACAAAATTAGGGTATGACAGCTGCCCCTCTTTATTTATATTTTACTAGGAAATATGAAGGGCTTCCAAATTTCTCGAGTAAAATAGAAATAAAGATGAAAGGACACTAATTTTGTCAAAACTTTTTTGAGAAATTCATGAAAAAATGGGTTTACATAGAACAAAAGTAAATAGGGATCACCGGGGATCTGAAGGAGCACCGGGGCTCTGATGGTCTAATTCGCAGTCGATGCTTGGCTCATTTATTGGAGTTAAATTGAAGGACCGACGGGGTCTGAGAGGTTGCCTGGCCTTGATGGACCAGGATGGTCTGATGGAGCGCTACTAGCTATGGTACTAGTAAGAAGTTCTTCTTGATGGTGGCCTTCGCTCCAGTGGCCGTGAGTGTCAAGATCAGGTCTAGAACTGATATGGTTACCACAGATGATGTCCACTATGTCTTAGGCTGACACAGCTAGTCTGAAGGACCAGGGATCGGATGATCCGTCGCGCTCAGTGTCGACGTAGTGATCTGAAGGTAGAGTTTGAAGTCGTTGCTTTGACGTGTTAATTCAAACTGAACTGAAGGACTGATTTGGTCTGAAGGATCTATGCTAGACTCGGTGCAAACATTGTGATCTAATTTGTGATATAGGATTCAGCGCTCGTCGCGCCGACTTTAAAAAACTGGAAGGGTCGACACTTGAAGTCGAAAAGCCACAGATGCTATGCATATGACTTGCATGTAATGTATGCAGGTGTAATGATTGATTTTGAGTGGAATGAATGAAATGTAATGGATGATTTTTGCTTCATTTTTGTTTTTGGTTCTTTTCTTTTTTGACTCTTTTGCTCTTTCTTGACTCTTTTGCTCTTTTTGACTCTTTTTGCTCTTTTGCTCTTTCTTAACTATTTTTGCTGATCTCATCAACTCGCAGGACTTTCGACGTGAGATACGGGAGTTGCCCAAAGTAGTGGTACTGAAGTGCGGGCTATTGTTATCATTCGTCTTTTGAAGTGATCCTGCATGTATTTATCTTTTTTGCAATTTTATTTATGAGAGATCGCCTCCTTTATGTGATTCTTAGAAATTTCATAATAATATGTAATGCTCTTAGTCATGCACATGTTTCACAATTCAGTATCACTTACCATAAAATGTCATTTCAAAACAAGTGAGAATAAAGAAGAAGGGAAAATGTTTGACAATAAGACTGGAGCCGAGTGTGCGGAAGGGACACTGGCTTGAGAGCATATTAAGAATTTTAAAGAATCGAAGAGGCAAAAATACTAAGCAGATCTTCTGGTAGTTAGTGTCCTTGAAGCAACAATGTTGGTCGCCCATATTCATGAACTTGATCACTCACTACCCGACTTTTGGAAGTGTTGATTGCCTAAACATTTATTTAGTCCAATATCCTGACCCTAATTTTTACCTGGATTGCCCTTTTGGGTTTTCAATCCACCGGGTCGCTCTAACTTTTGCCTAGGCCGCCCTTCTGGGTTTTCGACCTAGCGAGCTCTTTTTGTTTGGCTCATTTTTTCTCTTTTATCTATATACATTTTTTTAGGCATAGTACTTG
This sequence comes from Astragalus membranaceus, assembly GCA_039519185.1. Taxonomy (NCBI): domain Eukaryota; kingdom Viridiplantae; phylum Streptophyta; class Magnoliopsida; order Fabales; family Fabaceae; genus Astragalus; species Astragalus membranaceus. The sequence goes on along the minus strand of CM076854.1, from coordinate 17,147,550 downwards.
ACTGCATCAGAGTTCATCGGGGGTGGGAAGTCTTCGCCCTCTGTAACGCCCCAAATATTTAATTAATTATTTAATTAAGTGTGAGAATTGTTGAAGTTGGGAATTATTAGTATAGTTGCTACGTTGACTTTTATTTAATTAATAGGTTAATTAAGTGTGGAAAATAATATTAGAGTAATAATAATATATTATTTTATGTGGGCTTATGTTTATGTTAGAATTAGTAATATAAGGGGGTGTGAAGAGTGGCCCATGAGACTAATCAGAAAAATAAAGAGAAGTATAAGAAAGTAAGAATTAGAATTAAGTTAAGTTGTCATAAGCTGAAAGAAAAATAAGGATTAGAGAAAACCTAGAAGCAAAGAGAGAAGGGGGTTGCGCAACTTTGGTGAGAAATAGAGAGGGGGCTGCGCATTCTTTCATCCAAGAAGGGAGGTGACTGCGAAATCTTCAAAACCCAGGTAAGGGTGGGGTTCTAACTCTATAATAGGGTACATGAAGGGCTTTATGTGGGAAAATAACGGATTCTATGTGTTTGTTTAATCCTTGAAATCTATTGTTGTTTGAAAACTGTTGTTGATGTTTGAAAACTATTTGTCAATGTTTGAATATATCTGTTGATGATTGAAATCAGTTTAGGGGTTTTTGAACATAATGATGCACAAAATTTGGGTCCCTGGGTGCATAGGGCGCCGTTGCTGATGTACTGGGCGCGAAGGGCGCCGTATGTGGCTGCCCTGTTGTTTCCTGGGCGCGAAGGGCGCCATGGGCGCATAGGGCGCCGTTTCCTGTTGTTTCCTGGGTGCCGTATGTGGCTGTCCTGTTGGTTGCCGGGCGCACTGGGCGCCATGTGTTGCTGCCTGTTGCTTGTTGGCTGTTGGTTGCTGGGCGCACTGGGCGCCATGGGCGCCATGTGTTGCTGCCTGTTGCTTGTTGGCTGTTGGCTGTTGGTTGCTGGGCGCACTGGGCGCCATGGGCGTCATGTGTTGCTTCCTGTTGCTTGTTAGCTGTTGGTTGCTGGGCGCACTGGGCGCCATGGGCGCCATGTGTGGCTGCCTCGTTCGTTTGCTGGGCGCATTGGGCGCCGTCTTGTGGGTTGTTGGGCGCTTTAGGCGCATTAGGCCTACGGTTGACTAATTGTTGGTTAAGTCGTTAATTTGTTAATCGTTAATTTGTTGGGTTGGTAACCGTTGGTTGAGTTGTTAAACTGTTAACTTGTTAAGTTGCTAAATTGTTGGCTCAGTTGTTGATTTTGCACCTAGTTGTGATTACCATTGTGTGAAGTTGGCGACGTGTATCTGGTTGGATTGCCTCTATTTATTGGCAAGATATGATGTTGTAGGCCTATGGCCAACATTGAATTCTGTTGTTGTTGTATTGCTATGTAATCATTGTTGATTGTTTGTGCATTCACATCGCGTCGCATACATAGCATTTTCATGCTGGAGCTATGCTCAAAACACGATGGCCTGGACTGGCAAAGTGACGAGAAGGCTTATGGCTTGTTGATGCCTCTATTTACAGGCCGATTTTTACGACGACGACGGGAGTTCTGCTCCAATGGTACCACATGCATGTGCATAGTATTGAGTCGCATTCATATTGCATACCTAAGTGATTATGTTGATGACTTGTGATTGATTGAAGTTGTTTGAGGGCTGCGAAATGGTGAATTCATATTTTCTGATTCTAACATATTGTTTTTCATATGTCCTATTATATGGTCCGATCTCACCCATTCTGTTTGAATGTTACCCTCATGTTGGTAACGTGCAGGTAATCACGAATGAAGGCTGCTTACCTTCGTTAGATCGATTCGGTGGCGTCGCTCTGATACGTAACACTCGGGGGGATGAACACTTGTTTTCCTTATTTGCTATGTTATTTTTATTGTTGAAACTAAAAGTTGTTAATATTAAGAGTTTTGCTAAATCTGAGCCGTCTTAAGTTGGTTAAAGATGCCACGATTATTTTGAATTGATTTTTGTTGTGAATCCGCTGCGTAGTATTGAAAGTTGACTTGTTTTAAAGACTAAAGGATTTGTTTATTGGTTCATCCAAGTTAGCGTGTTATGTATCTGATTTCACAGGTGAATTGATTATGTTGTTTTGTTTTTAGTTGAAAGTGTAGCGCTCCATTTATTTGTTGGAAATTTTTATAACTCTGATTTTCGTATTGTTTTTAGTTGAAAGTGTAGCGTGTTATGTATCTGATTTCTTTACCGCATAACATCCTTCATAGTTCGGGGTCCATCTTCCACGGAAATCCTTTTGGATGGGTATGATTTTCTTGGGCACCAAGTCTCCTTGAAATTGTCGGGAACGAACCTTTTTCTATTAAGCTTTCTTTGCTCTTTTCCGATATGACACAAAACAACCATCCTTTTGTTTGATAAGGTTTAATGGAAGTACTACTTCCATCGCACGGGGTTGCCCCTGTTGAAGTGTGAAACAAGGTCCAATCTTTATGTAAGGTGAAAGGGAGCATTTGAAGGTTACTATCATCTCTGATATTCTTTGTTTGTTGCCGCAACTGCCCCATTCGTTTTTGGGCGGTATGGGGAGGGATTATGATGCTCGACTTGGGGTCTCCACACAACCCTTTCGCCACTGCCCGTGACGATCTCACTTGGAAGGTTGTAACGGCAGACCAAATTTCTTGACAATCACATATTTTCTTATACCAGTGGGTATCTTGTGTCAGACAAGGTGATGCGAGCGAATTTTCTTGATTCGCTGTCCTTTTGGTGTGTTGTTAATTTTAACACCTTTTTATCTTCTTCTGTGCCCAAGTTAATCATCTCACTTGATTCCACGCGAGGTTGGATCACTTTATCCTTCTGTTTCATTATTCTCATTACCTCTGGAGGAGTTTCCTAGTTATCTTCTACATCTTCCTTAGTTTGGTTAATGGGGCGATCAAAGTTATGATATGAGTTACCAATGTTGTTATTTTCAAGGACAAGTTATTTAGATCTGCATTAGTAGAAATTGAAAAAGGATGGAAGAAGAAGCGAAGCGAGTGAATGAGTGAAGAAGAAGTTTATTGGAGAATTCAAAATGCTATTTTATTAATATTGATACTGAAAAGAAACATGCATGCCCTTATTGAGATGTCCAAAGGCCTTGGGCAGAGCCGTAGGATTGCATTACAAGAAATTTACTTTGAACTGAAAATCACAAGAAAATCAACAATCTCCCAATTCATAAGTGCTTCAGTTGCAGGATAAAGGCGTGCAAGATTGATGACGTCCTCTCCAGCATTTCGAACGCCTTCAATAGCATTGACAAATGACTTTTCATGCCCTTGGCAATGGGTTATTGCCTACATTTGGAACATCTTCATTGAAGTTCAACAATTTGGATTCGATTAGATCCTGAATCACATGTCTCAGCGCCTTGCAGTTTTCTACTGAATGCCCAATTGCGCCTGCGTGAAATTCACATGTGGCATTTGGGTCATAGCCCCTCGGGAAAGGAGGTTCAGTGGGTCTCATCGGGCGGGGGGAGATTAAGTTGTGACTGGTGAGGTGGTTGAATAGGTCCGAGTAGGGTACAGGAATTGGATCAAACTGTACATGTTTCCTTTCTAGATGGTTTGGTGGCCCATGGCTTTTACTGGTTTGGGTAGAGAAGTGCAGGGCTTGGGGACGGTTTTTGGAAGTGTAAGAGGCTTTCCCTGATCCTGTTATGGAATTGGTTTCTCCTTCATTGGTTTTAACAAATCCGGAGAAGGGCTTCTTTGGGTTATTGGTTTCGGCTGAACCGTGAGTAATTTTCCCGTTTCTCATTCCGCTTTCCAACCTTCCCCTATGGTGACCATGTCTGAGAAGTCAGAGGATACGCTCCCAATCAGCCTGTCATAGAAGGGTGTCTGCATAGTGTCCATGAACATGGATACCCTCTCTTTCTCTAGTAAAGGTAGTGCTACCTGCGCTGCCAGTCCTCTCTAACGTTGGGCATACTCCCTGAATGATTCATGGTTTCTTTTCACCATATTCTGCAACTGTGCTCTATCAGGAGCTATATCGATGTTGTATTTGTATTGCTTTAGGAAAGCATCAGCCAGATCTTTCCAGCATCGAATGTGGGTGCTTTCCAACTGCATGTACCAGCTTGAGACTACCCCAGCTAGACTGTCCTGGAAGTAGTGAATTGATGTATAGTTGCAAGCTCAAAGAAGGTTACCAAATTTTACCGAAGATAGTGATGGGATTATTTGCTTCAACGGTTTGATTTGTGTGCCAAAGAATGATGACATCAAAAGGCAAGTGTTAGAGGAAGCACATCGGAGTCAATATTCCATACATCCTGGGTCTACCAAGATGTATCGGGATTTGAAACAGATGTACTGGTGGCTAGGGATAAAGAAAGAGATTGCAAAATTTGTGTCTCGATGCCTAACTTGTCAAAGGGTTAAGGCAGAGCACCAGAAGCCTGTTGGTCAGTTACAGCCGTTGAATGTGCCAGTGTGGAAATGCGAAGATATTTCTATGGACTTTGTCATGGGATTACCAAGGTCCCAAGCCGGTAACGATTCCATCTGGGTAGTTGTGGATCGTCTAATCAAATCAGCTCATTTTATTCCTGTTCGTTCGAACAGTAAGGTTTCCAAGTTAGCAGAGGAATATTTGAAGAGTGTAATAAGATTGCATGGAGTTCCTACAAGTATTGTGTCAGATCGCGATCCAAAGTTCACTTCTCGATTTTGGAAAGCTTTAAACCAAACTTTGGGAACAAAAGTGTTTGTTAGTACCGCGTATCATCTACAGACAGATGGTCAGACTGAGAGGACTATTCAGATTTTAGAGGATATGCTCCGGGCTTGTGTGCTTGATAACAGAAGAAAATGGGAGGATCATCTTCCATTGGTGGAGTTTTCTTATAACAACAGCTATCATTCCAGTATCAGAATGGCTCCATTTGAAGCCTTGTATGGGAGGAAGTGCAGAACGCCATTGTGTTGGTGGGATGTCGGTGAAGATCAATTGTTAGGGCCGATTTGGTTCGTGAGACAACCGAAAAGGTCCGGCAAATCAAAGAAAGAATGAAGGCTGCTCAGTGTAGGCAGAAGAGCAATGCGGACAACAGAAGAAGACCGATAGAGTTTGAGTCTGGTGATCATGTGTTTTTGAGAGTTTCTCCAACAACTGGTACCAGTAGAGCATTGTGGGAGAAGAAACTCAGTCCTCGGTATATTGGACCTTTCCAAATTATCTAGCGTATTGGGCTAGTAGCTTACCGTATTGCTTTACCTCCAGCTTTGTCCAATCTTCATGATGTATTCCACGTGTCTCAGCTAAGGAAATACATTTCCGATCCGAGTCAACCGTTGAGTTTCGAGACGATTGACCTTAGGCCGAATTTGTCATTTCAACCTCATCCTAGTTATATCATGGAACATGGCGAGAAGACGCTTCGGACGAGGATAATTCCCATTGTCAAAGTGGTTTGGGATGGATTTTCGATCGAGGAAGCTACATGGGAATTGGAGGACGACATGCGGGCTAGATATCCGTATCTATTTTCATGAGGTATGTTTTGTTTAATTTTGAGGACAAAATTTTAAAAAGTTGGGGTGATTGTAACATCCCCGATTTAGTTAATTTCGTTTATTGAAAGTAGCGTGAGGTTATGAGTTAATTGATTTGCTAAATAATATTTGTTAGCTTAATTAATTAATTTTGTGGTGATGGTTTGGATTAAGTAAACTAATCATATGTTTGATTGCTTAATTATATGAGTCGTGTGACCTATTGATTGATTGGTCGAGTTATTTGGGGTTTACACGAGAATTTGAGGACAAGGGTATTTTGGTCATTTACTAGTGTTGATCACCTTCAGCTCACAAATGTTAAAAATCACCCAAACACTCCCTTTGGTTTCAGCAAAACTGAAAGCTTATAAGTTAGAAGTGTAATAGGGTAGTTATGTGTTAGGGGTAACTTAGTCATTGGAAACATATAAGTAAGGGCAAAAGTGTCTTTTCCATGCCACTTAAACTCTCAGCTCCTTATTCTGAAACAGAACCCACTCACTTGAATCATTTTTCTGAAATTGAGAGTAAGGGAGAGAGGAGGGCGAAAGGGAGAAGAGAAAGGAGAAGAGAGATTCTCCTTCAACCTTGGTGCATGTTAGTAAAATTGGTACCAATCTTCCCCATTTTCTTTTCTCTTTCACATGATACCAATTTCACCATCTCATCCACCCTCTTTGTCCATCTACCATTTTCCAAAGTTTGGAAGCTCAAAGGGACGAAATGGAGCTTTGAGCACTTTGAAGCATTGCATGGCCAAATGGGAGCTAGCTTGGGGTATAACTAGGGATGCATGGTTGATTTGAGTAGTTGGAGAGGAAGTTCAGTAGCTAGAACTCAAATTGGGGTTTCTGTTTTCAAAGTCCATAGCGCGTGGGTTGCGGTTTCGAAGTTTGACCAAGTTCGGTGCGAGTTCGTGATTACGGGGATTGTTCGAGAGGTTACGGTTCGATCGTTTCGTGTGAGGACGAGCTTTCTCGTGAGTTCGTCAAATTGGTGAGTTCTACTCACGCTTAGGATTGTTTCGTTTCTGAAATGAATGCTATGTGACTAATTTTGTGAATGTCCGTTGTTTCGAAAGATTTTGAGTCGAAAACCGTACTTTTTTAAAAAACCGGAATTTTGAACTATGGAACGAATCGATTGTTGATTCATTTTGATTTCTATGATGTTGTTTGGACTGGAATATTGTCTGGTATTGTTTGTGTTTATGTTGGATTTTGATCGGATTACGGATTGGACGCGAACGGAAAACCGAAACGAGAGAAACGGAATGAATTGGGTATACTGAACAGAGCACACGGACCGTGCGCCCCAGTGGCACAGACCGTGCGCCAGTTTCGTTGCTGGCTAATTAAAATGGTGCAACATGCACGAGTCGTGCGCCCCTAGGGTACGAACCGTGCGTGTGGTTCGGATTCAAGGTGAAAAATTCTCGTTTCGTCGCTCCTTTCGGTTCCAAACCTCTTCTAATCTTCTTCCCAACCATCCCTCATGTCATGGAACCAATAATGCTCTGTTTTTGAACATGATTGCAAGGTTTAAAAGCGAATTGTTTTTGGAAGTTATAAATGTTTCAAAAACCGTAAAGTAGTATACGTGAGCGAACTAAATGTTCAAATAAATGTTAAATGACATGGAACTAAATGTACAATCAATTGTTTAAGGTCATGGAACTAAATGTTCTTTCAAGGTCAGGATATATAAATTATATCAAAGGATGGGTGATGACCCAGTTGATTAGTATACTAGGGGAGGGGAAGTCATGAGCCCCAGAACCTAGGCCTCTGTTGCGTTAAAAACACACTTAGAGCAAGTGTACTCTTTCGCAAAAGTAGTATAAAAGATTATCGTCTCCACAAGGATTAATTAACAAGTACCAAACTAGTCGAGATTATTTAATGTTTAGACGAACCAATATTTTGATGATTGTAGAAACAAAATAAAAACAACTAAATAACTAGAATTAAAATACTAGATTTAATAAATGGAGAGAGGTCTAGGGTCACGGTTTCACTTGCAAGCTTCGATTCCCCTATGTCTAATCCTACCTGAATTCCCTTATTTTACTTAATTACCAATCCCTTTACTAAAACTATTAATCCGTTTGGTCATTCGCGATTAATATTCTTTTTCCTAAATTAACCCTCGTTTGGTCATGCAAGAATTTAAATTTAGGAAAAGCATAAAGAGCAAAAAGGTTGAATGATTGGAAGACTAAATTATGGTTTGGTCATGCCCTAATTATATCCCCAATTATCCTATAGGTCCACCAACTAATTGCAGTACGGTCGCTGATCAACTAATTGATTATAAACATGCAAAAGGTAGCTAATCCTAATCATGTGATAAAAACAATAGAACAATATTAATTAAAATAAAAACAGGAATTCAAACCAGAAATTAGAACATAAAAAGGTCTCTAATCATGCAAGATCCACCTAAGACCCTAGAAGAGGATTTAGCTATCCATAGTGTTTGAGAACAATAAAATAAAATTAGGAGTCATAAATTACAGAGATAAAAATAACCCGGAATAGAGAAATTTCTGATCCTGAAATTTTAGTCTCCTTTTTCTGCTCCAGAGCTCTCTCACGGTGTCAAGAACGGGTACCCAAAACTCTCTCCTCTATTTGCCGGCACTACCGTTGGTGCGCGGCTACTGTTACTCGCGTATGTACGGTCGTCCTTTCAATTCAATTGTGTGCGGCTCCGTTTTTGATTCACGTTTGCTGCCTTCCTTTAATAATAGAATTCCAAAACTATTTATGCTTGCTCACCAAGTCACTATTCACGGCATTCTTCTATGGCCAAAAGTTGGGCTTCTTAATTGGATTGGTCTTCTTTCTCCATGTTACATGTGCTGATCCTTCACTTAATTGTTGGGCCTTGAGTGCTTCTTTTCTTTTTCAAGCCCATATAACCTACAAATATATATATATATATATATATATATATATATATATATATATATATATATATATATATATATAATATTGGCTTTTTAGTAGCTCAAAATTGGATTTTTATCACTTTTAATATTTTATTCTTTTCTGCAAAATAAGAACAAAGTAAGTCATTATATATTTAATTGGTAATATTTGCTCTAAAAATGATCCAAAAGTATCTCTAAAAATGCACTAAATTGGAGTTTATCAACTACCCCACACTTAACTTTTGCTTGTCCTCAAGCAAATTTTCTGGCTAAATAAGTTTTTTAGATGAGTAAAAGAGACAGCCAAATAAGGGACCCAAAATTAGAAGAACATTGACAGACAATAGACAATATAACACAGATGAGGTGTCAAAAGGTTGCCAAATTAGAGGCTCATGTCCCTGAAGAATACATTTCTGTGAACAGAGGCACTCACTCACAATCTCTCTAAGTGTTTAGGGACTAGGAAAAAATACACTCAAGTTTCCACAAATGCACATTACTATAAGTTTGTAATTTGACCAAATCTCCACTAAATAGTTCACATGCATGCAAAAGATTGGGTTTCATGGGTTGTAATGGGGCCAGGGTGAATTCATGCAAGGTAGGAAATAAGAAGAAAGGGATAATCAAAGGGCTAAAAAAAAAAGAAACAAGAAATGAATAGTAACCTTTGAAACAAAATATGGAGCTCCTATCTATTTTACAATTTTTGCCCAAACTCCAAATTAGTTTCACTTCTTCACTCTTTTTCTATTGAGTCAGCTCTTTTTGATTTGCTTTTTGCTCTTGAGAAGACTTTTTTTTTTGGATTTGCCCTTTGGCTCTTTCATTCTTTTGATGTGCCTTTTCCTCCTTCTTGCTTTCCTTTGTTCTCTTTTTTTTTTCTTTCCAACTTTTCATTTTTTCTAGAGGAAAAGGTACTTGTAACCACATTAGTCACTCTTATTTTGTTTTTTTGTCCCGATGAGATAGACACTTGAAATACAGGACAAAATTGTAACTTTCAATAGTTGCTCCAAATTTAATTTCAAATGGTTACCAAAAAAAAAGAAAAAATTATATCTAGGTACCAAAGAAAAAATATAACAAATAGGCTCAAATGGGGCAACTAATGGATAAATTCAACAAACAATTCTGAGGCCAGAAAAATACCTAAATTCCCCAAATCTTTTTACATGATGCAAATCAATTTTCGCCTTGAAATGGTCAAAAGACAAATTCTAGAATGTAACAAATTGGGAAACACACTCATAGAAAGAAAAGGGGTAAAATTTTTTGATTTAGTATCAATCCCCTTATGAAGGCTCAGATCTCACATTTAGAAGCTAGTTCACAAAAAGTACTCAACAGGCACAAATGCTAATTACCAGTTTCCTAAGGACATCCTCACAGTTACAATTAAGCACAAGTCTGTCATGTAAATTAATTATGGGATCCCCTAAAGGCAAAATCTCTATTTTTTTTTTCAGTTTCTATATCCAAAACTAGCCAGAAAAAATGCTATCAACATATGTAGTGGGTATATGCGTTAATAGAGATGAATTGACAAAGTTAAACTATCCTCCCCCACACTAGCATAAAACATGGCCCTCAATGCAAAATATCAAATTGGCACAAAAATAAATAAATGAGAGAGTAAGAGTGACTTCCCTGAGAGAGCTTGTAGTTTGAGCTTATTCCTAAAAAAATGAAACAAATTAAAAGTAAAAATAACTGAAAATAAAACACAGGTTGCCTCCTACGAAGAGCTTGTTTAACGTCGTGAGCCTGACTATAGTTGGTGCTTAATCAGGGGGTTCTCCAAGAGCAAATTTTACATCTAACGCAGTACACCTTCTTAACTTTCTAACCATGTGGTTCACATTGTTCTTTCTTTTTCCACGTGGTGGATGAACTTCAAAGGATGGTGAAATTTTTATTTTATCTCCATCCACCACTATGCTAGGATCCTGCAAAATAAGATTTTTTTCCAAAAGGTCCTGCATCTTTAATTCACAAAAAATGTTAGTTTCGACCACATCATCAAAATAAGGAGAAGTTAAAGAAGAGAAAATTTCATTGGAACTTAAAGCTTTACTAACATCATCTTCTTTACCACTCCTTAAAGTTACCTTTCCCCGGTGAACCTCAATCACAGCATCACCAATGGTTAAAACAATTTGCCCAAAAATGGGCGCTTTCTCCTCTTTCTCCAAATCCAGAACCAATGGATCTTTCTCATTCTCCTCACAACCGCTCTCATTAATAGGATCTTTTGTTTCAATATGACTCCCTTCAGTAGGAGCTACTATTTTGATTTGACTCCCTTCAGTAGGAGTCTCCTCATCTTTCTTGAGAGCTTCTTCATCCAAATTATATTCCATGGAGACAACTTCATCTCTCGTAGGAATACTTTTTTTGTATTGCTCAGCTTCTTTATTTTGGGTCGACTTAGTTTGTGAAGGAGTTTCTTGGGCCTCTTGAGATAACAAAGCAATGAGACTTGAGATTTGATCATTCAGGCTTTCAAAATTTTCAAGTGTCTGCTGCATAAATTTGGCCAAGACCTCATTGACATCCGACTTTTCCTCCTCTTGCCTTTGCACTTGTAGTGACTCATAATTATCCCAGTGGGAGGAATAAGGAGGTGGCTCATAGTCATCCCAATAGTCTGAATAAGGTTCATAAGGAGGAGGAGAAATTTGCATCTGACATTGAGACATATACCAATATGACTTCTCTAAATTCCTTTGTGCCTCTACATCTCTAATATAATCTCCAATTGTCTTAACCATGATTTAAACTTTTATCTGCAAAAAAGGTGAACTGCAGCGGTCTCTTGGGAAAGTATTAGCAGCCTTTTTTTTGTATTTTTTTTCAATAAGATAAAAAAAATAAAATAAAACTAGTGCATAAAAAATGTCTAAAGCAATAAAAATCTTTTTCGTTTAATATTGCTAAATTAATCCCCGGCAACGGCGCCAAAAACTTGTTGCGTTAAAAACACACTTAGAGCAAGTGTACTCTTTCGCAGAAGTGGTATAAAAGATTATCGTCTCCACAGGGATTAATTAACAAGTACCAAACTAGTCGAGATTATTTAATGTTTAGACGAACCAATATTTTGATGATTGTAGAAACAAAATAAAAACAACTAAATAACTAGAATTAAAATACTAGATTTAATAAATGGAGAGAGGTCTAGGGTCACGGTTTCACTTGCAAGCTTCGATTCCTTTATGTCTAATCCTACCTGAATTCCCTTATTTTACTTAATTACCAATCCCTTTACTAAAACTATTAATCCGTTTGGTCATTCGCGATTAATATTCTTTTTCCTAAATTAACCCTCATTTGGTCATGCAAGAATTTAAATTCAGGAAAAGCATAAAGAGCAAAAAGGTTGAATGATTGGAAGACTAAATTATGGTTTGGTCATGCCCTAATTATAGCCCCAATTATCCTATAGGTCCACCAACTAATTGCAGTACGGTCGCTGATCAACTAATTGATTATAAACATGCAAAAGGTAGCTAATCCTAATCATGTGATAAAAACAATAGGACAATATTAATTAAAATAAAAACAGGAATTCCAACCAGAAATTAGAACATAAAAAGGTCTCTAATCATGCAAGATCCACCTAAGACCCTAGAAAAGGATTTAGCTATCCATAGTGTTTGAGAGCAATAAAATAAAATTAGGAGTCATAAATTACAGAGATAAAAATAACCCGGAATAGAGAAATTTCTGATCCTGAAATTTTAGTCTCCTTTTTCTGCTCCAGAGCTCTCTCACGGTGTCAAGAACGGGTACCCAAAACTCTCTCCTCTATTTGCCGGCACTACCGTTGGTGCGCGGCTACTGTTACTCGCGTATGTACGGTCGTCCTTTCAATTCAATTGTGTGCGGCTCCGTTTTTGATTCACGTTTGCTGCCTTCCTTTAATAATAGAATTCCAAAACTATTTATGCTTGCTCACCAAGTCACTATTCACGGCATTCTTCTATGGCCAAAAGTTGGGCTTCTTAATTGGATTGGTCTTCTTTCTCCATGTTACATGTGCTGATCCTTCACTTAATTGTTGGGCCTTGAGTGCTTCTTTTCTTTTTCAAGCCCATATAACCTACAAATATATATATATATATATATATATATATATATATATATATATATATATATATAATATAGGCTTTTTAGTAGCTCAAAATTGGATTTTTATCACTTTTAATATTTTATTCTTTTCTGCAAAATAAGAACAAAGTAAGTCATTATATATTTAATTGGTAATATTTGCTCTAAAAATGATCCAAAAGTATCTCTAAAAATGCACTAAATTGGAGTTTATCAGCCTCAGAAGGTTTGAAGCTAGTGTAAACTAGTGGAGAGGTTCGACGGTAAAGGCAGAGCTAATGTTTATCTCACCCTTTATATGTTGTTGTTTTTACAGAGAGACAGGGAAAGAAGAAAGAGACGAGGCACGAGTAGGTGACGTGCTTGAGGAGAAGTTTGAAGACTTGGATCTTTTACCTTTGGCATTGAGTTCCCTTGTTGTCTTTGTAACTCGATAATATGACTTGAATTTGTTTTAAGTTATGTAATCGTTTCCGCTTTTCTTGTGATGGTATTGAACACTAGGTCATGAGGATATTGAAAGACATGGAACCGATATGGTTTTCAATTAAGTTATGAATGCTAAGGCTTTTTGATGTTAATCATCGAAAACTTTTAGTTGTGTTCAATATCTAAACAGGAAATATTACTCTGATGTATGCCATTTCGGGCATCTTAGCATTTCTACTTGAAAGAAATATTAGGGTGTTACAATTTCTGCCCCAAGCTCTTGATTGCCTAGGTTTTGATTACCCTGACCTAGGCCATCCTGATGTGGATTGTCCTGATTTGGGTTATCCTGATGCGGATTGTCCTTATTTGCTTCCATATTTCTAGCCTGAGAACGAGTCCAATAGCGATGTTGACGCACCAGCTTGTCTTTTACTCTCTGTTGATGGGATACATGGTATGAGTATATGAATGGGTAAAAAGATGAGTGATGCATGTGTGCATGAGTCTTATTGTCTTAGGCCGAGAATCGTAAGTGCATCCTGATTTGTCATAAGTACACAAATTAACGTTTCAAAATATTTTCAAAAAAAGAGGATCAACAGGTGAAACACACAAACTTCATTGATTGGGAAAGTACATTATTATTTTTTAAATAAAAAAAACTTCGAAAGGAAAAGTACAATGCTCTTTTAAATTTCGCTCAAGTACATATGGCTTTCATTTTTCTGCTCCTCTCTCTTTTTTTACTAGTAGTGTGACCACCTTTCTCCCTAAGTTCTGCAATCAGGATCTTACAAAATTCCACAAACTCGCAAACTTGGATCGGGGTGTTAAACGGGTGCATTGCCACGTCAGCCTTCTTTAGACGTTCTGGGACACCCATGACAGCTTGGTTGGTCAGCCATGCCAACTTTGAGAATTTGTCTTTCCAGTACAAGCTTTCATTCTTCAACTCTATGAAGAATTCATGGTTTTCTATCCTGCTGACCAACTCTACAAAGCAACTCTCCCAATAGATGCTTTCAGTCTTCAACTGGTGGTAAACTTCCTCCTGATATCTGATATGGTTCTTCAGCTCATCAGATCTTTCATGCTCCCCTCCCAAGGCTTGTTGGTATTCTCGGAGTATCTCTTCAATTTGTCTCTTTATCCCGCCTAATACTTTTCACTTGATCTTTAAATTCAGCTATCAATATCCGAGACTCTCTTCTTGACATCACCAGCAGGCTTTTTGTGGTTTTTTCAGCAATCGTTGATTTTTCCCATAACTCCTTCCACTTGTGCGCATCATCAACGGCCTGGTTCATTTTTAAGTTGCATCGTTTTAGCTATTCCTTTGCCCCTCTCAGGTACTTTTGAACCTCTTGTTTGCTCTTTTCTTCAATCTTAAGCCGCTTGTGGCTATCTTCAATGGCCAATGACTTAGTTGCGTTTTCCTCCTCCAATTTCTGGATTTTTAGAAGTATTTTTTCTAATTCTTCTCGTAAGCCTTTCATTTCTTCTTCAGCTTTTGACAATGCCATTTTGAGCTCATCTAGCTCTTTGACAGTGGGAAAGGTAGGTTCAAGTACTTCTTCTTCAACCCGTAGTGCGCTTCGGTAAGGCAATCGGGTGTCTTGGATCCTTTTTTGGAGCCAGTGACGAAAGGTGGGTTCCTTATAGCCGCTCCTCTTAGTAAGCTCTTGTCTTTTGCGGACAACCTTATCCCACGCTTGAGAAATCCTCCGGAGCATGTCAACCTCTTTTGGGCTTCCCTCATGAAGGTAAAAAGGGATTAACATGTCTTCAGTGGGCGGATTTTGCATGGGGTACCCCAGCTGTCTTAGAGTCAGAGAGGGGTTGTAATTTATGCACCCTCTTGTCCCCATGAGTGGGACATTTTGAAAGCTTCCACATTGAAAAACCACTTCCGGCCTATCTTTCCACCATGATGGGTGCCAACGAACCTTGTATTCATGGAGGTCCCTTAGCACTTGCAACCATTCACTAGTATTTATGGTCCTCACATCACACCCCTTAGCGTCTTCAATTGGGCCTTCCGCTTTGACTTTGTTAACAAAAGTATGGGTGAGAAGCCAAACATATAAGGCGTGTAGGCAGCAAGATATCTTCCTCCCTTTTAGCTCACTATAATGAGTGAAAGTACAGTATGTGTCTGCGAGAATGGCTGGAATTGGGTTGGATGGGTTTTCTTCATCTTTGAAGGATAGGAAGACACAAATAGCTGTTGTATCCCCATATCTTTCGAGGCGTGGAAATAGAACAATGCCAAAGATGGTCAAAGCTAACACTTGTTTAAAAGGACCCCAATTTCTAGCATCGGCGAAGGATGACTTCATTTGACTTTCCAGATATTCTTGTGGGAACCCTACAATGTGATTTCGATTTTTCTTTTGGAGCTTCAAATTTTCTTTGCTGATTTGTAACATTGAGGCAAGTTTCTCATCTGTGTAGTAGTGCCCCTGATACTGGTAGGGCCTAATGTCTTGCTGAGGAAGACCAAGGATCTGTGTAAATTCTTTAAGAGTAGGTGACATTTGGAAATTTTTGAAGGTAAAGCATGTCAAGGAAGAGTCATAGAATTCGCTCAAAGCAGCAATGGCATTTGTTTACACTTCCAACCGTAGCAACATAATAATCTTCCCATAAGTTCTATCAAAAGACCTGCGCTCGATGGGCGGCAACCAACCCGCACATTCCCTTAGTCCCGTCAGATTAGGATGCTTCACTATGGGGTAGTTTAAAGTTTGAATTGCTTCACTGTTATCCCATATTGCCTTGCTTGTGACAAAAACTCCAAGCCTCTTACAATTCCCGGCAAACCTAAATGCGATGAATAAAATCCATGTAAGGATTTTTATCATTTTTTGTGAAATAATGATGTTGTATGATGAATGAAAGAATGATGTCACGCATGTTAAAAAAATGAAAATTAAAAGAGTTTTTGGTGATTCAACTTTTTTTTTTAAACAAAAAGGAAAGGAGCCTCGTTAAAACCTTCTGATGCAAAACCCTCCTTAGGGATAAAAACACCAAGAAGGAAAGAGTACTCCCCCCTATTTTATTAAAAAATAAAAAGAAAAATTACAAAAAGCAAGGGGGGACATAAACCAAAACCCCTGCCAACAAAAATTACAAAAATTACTGTCTGAAACGAAAAGAAGGAAGACCAACCATATTACGGTTAAAATCATCCTGAATAAAAGTGGGAATAGAATTCCACCATTGGAAGTCAGATAGGGTAGTTCCATGAGACGCAAGCTTATCAGCACAGTGATTTCCTTCCCGAAAAATATGAGTGCAACTGAAAGTCATGGATTTTAGAAGACCTATGCAATTCAGCCAGCGGTTGCGGATACTCCAAGGCACAAGGGAATGAGACGAAATGGCCATAACAGCAAGCTGAGAGTCACTCTCAATCCATAAACGATGCCAACCTTTATGGAAAGCCACCTCAATGGCCACCATGATTCCAACAAGCTCAGCATGCAGAGCGTAGTTTGTACCAAGAGGAAGCATGAAGCAACCCAGAGATTCAGCATTACTATCGCGAAAGATACCCCCACAAGCAGCTAAACCAGGCGAACCCCTAGCAGCGCCATCTGTATTACACTTAACCCACAAGCAAGGAGGGGACTTCCTTTTGGTGATTCAACTTGAGAAAGCATTAACTATATGTCACCTCATATACATGTAAAAAGGAAAAAGAAACAAATGGTTTTGATGATTTGAATTTTTGAGAAAAATTATCTGTAATGAAGCAGCGGGTAGGTGAAATGCCCTTGTGTCCTAAACAGGTTATGTCTTATATATAGGTCATGGTCTAGGGCCACTTATGTGATCAATCTCTCAGGTGGCTCTATTCACTTCCTCACAAAGGTCTCCAGAGCGAAAATCTCCTTCATGATATGATCCACAATGATAGGTAGCTACCAGGTGTGGGATACCATAAAAGAGCGTACTCTGGCTGAGACTTTCATGATAGTCAGACAGATAAATCCAGAATGACTATCACTAATAATCTCCACTCGTCCTAGGTTGTTTTCAGACCCGAGTATAAGGCCCCACTCAGAAGTGTGTGAATAAACATGTGTAAGTGATGTGTGTGATATGGGCATAATACCTAGACTACCCAAGCTGCAAAAGAAATGCAGATATTTAATAGTACAAAGGTCTTCTACCCTAAAGTTCAATAAAGCAAAGAAATAAATAAAATAGACATGCAAATATAAGAACTAAGGGTAAAACAAAGTACAAAATTAACAATAATCTACACATTTAATTAAATTAGGCTTGACCCTCTTAAATTGTCCCTAGTGAAGTCGCCAGCTGTTGCGATCGAAAAATCTGAATGAGGGATTCTTCGAAATTTACAATGAAAAAAAAGAACATTGAAGGAGGACACTTAATTATTTTTGTTTGTTTTAAAAAAAAATAAGAAATAAGAAATTTACAAAAGAACTAAAAAAAGGTTTTTATTAATGCAATTTACAGGTCGACCGCCGTCTGCTCCTACGTATCTCCTGGTAGAGAATCAAACCACACGTAGTTCTTGGGTAGAAAATGTTTGTGTGTTGGTGTTTTTTAAGTATTTTGAAATTGGGATAGACATTTGTAATGACCAAACAAGTGAAACTCAGAGTGGTCATCACTCATAGCCCGTTTGAAAACTAAAGCTGCTACTAACGGTCAAACAAGCTAAACTCAGAGTGATCATTAGTAACTACCTATTTTTTATGTGAGTTTGATTGTTTGAAAGAAAAAATATTAGTTTTAAAGCATTATGGCGTAATAAAAACGCAATGGGTTATAATTAAAAAAAAAGCAGGTGCAATTGACAACAAGTGGTGTTGTATTAAAAATGGGGGGTGCGTTTAGCAGTCCAACCCGTTTTATTTGTGGATCTGGGTCCTGTGAGTAATGGGCTTCAAGGGGGAGTGTATAATTAAAACAAAGGGTGGTGTCTATCGTAATATGATATTTTTTAAGAATTAAAATGAAATAAAGATTAATAGGCAATACTATATAAGGCAACATAAGAAAATTGGGAACCCTAATTTCTTACTCCCTCATCTCAGCGCTGTTTCAACATGTTTCATGGAGAGAGAGAGAGAGAGAGAGAGAGAGAGAGAGAGAGAGAGAGAGAGAGAGAGAGAGAGAGAGAGAGAGAGAGAGAGAGAGAGAGAGAGAGAGAGAGAGAGAGAGAGAGCAAATTTCGCATAAGATAGAGAGAAGAAGAAAAACGCAGAACAGAGAGAAGAGAGAAGAAAGAGAGCGAAGGTGAAGGAAAGAAAAGAACAACTGTGGGTGAGAGAAGATCTGTCGTGGTGGTGGTATGGCTGTAGACAACGGCAGTGCAACAGCGACGGTGCGATGGTAGCGTGGACGGCGAAGGTATGACGGTGCTGCTCGGAGGCGTGAGCGGCAAAGGTATGGTGGTGCTATTCGGAGAGAGAAAGAGATGACGGAAGAGGAAGACGGTGGTTGCAGCGGTGATTACGGCGGAGGTCGTTGCGGGGTTTGTTGGCTACGGTGGTTGGGAGAGAGAGAAGGAGCGTGAGGCGTGGAAGATGGGAGAGGGAGTGCGACAGTGAGGAGAGATAAAACGAGATCTACGAAGAGAGAGAGAGAGAGAAGCACGATGAGCTTCGTAAGAGAGGGGCGTCTTGTTGTGGTGGTATACGGTGGTGACGTGGGTCGAGAAGACAATGAGGGTGTTTGGTGGTGGTACGAGAATGAGAGGGAGAGTTTGGTAGTGTGGCTACGGTGGTGTTGGTGTGGCTGTTTGGTGTTTGTTGGGTGGTGAAGAGAGTTTTTGCTATTCATCTCCTTCACTTATTTTTTGTATATTTTTGCACCAATAACAATAGACTAAATTAATAATAACTACAAAATAAAATAAAACGAGCATCAAAACAATCGTTGCACGAGAGTGCTAAAGACACGCGCGTTTAAAACGATACGTGTCACAACGAGAATAAAAACTTTTTGGATTTTTGATTGATCGAACAAAATTAGAGTATGACAATGAGTCTACTGTCTGCAATCTTAGTTAGACATAAATAGGGGGCCCCTAGCAGTGTCACTTTGACATTCTGAGTCTACTGTCTGCAATCCCCATTGTACAAAACTGGGGGGCATCTAGCAGTGTCATTGTGATATTGTGAGTCTACTATCTGCAATCACAGTTATTCCAAAAGATTAAGTTTCCGTATGCACTACAACCATAGTTATCCAGTGTAAGTAGTTGGCAAAGAAGAAATCGACTGACATAATACATCCTTCAGCTTCCTCTTATTATCCTCAGCTAAAGGATGCAGGGGGGCATTTGTTGACACCCGTTTTTGTCGAAGGCCACTCGGCTGAGGAAGAATCGGTTAGCCAAGGGCTGATTCCCGTCGACAAAATACAATCTTAGCGGTTTGGGGCCTAATTAACTATACATGACCACTGATCAGCGGTCGTACGCGGGTCAAAATAATTATAAAGATATAAAATATAGTACAAGGAAGTTAACCTTGGTCGTCTCACAAGGACCTCTAAATTAAAGACTACCAGAATCAAGAACGAAAGTAACAATAAAAGGGGGGTTTTTCTTAGGAAAATAGTTTGATGTGTAACGAAGAAAATCAATTAAAGATAAACAATCAATCCATTGGTTTTAGGTGTGCTTCTTGGATTTCTCATAGGTTCTAATTTAAAGATTCGTGCAAGGTTTGATAATTCTTGATTGATCATAAACTAACTAAACAAGCGTTAATCAGTTCATACGAATTCGCATCATTTTAAAGCAAGCATCAAAACAGTGTGTTCAATCAATTTTGATAGTGAACAAGCGCCAGTAACACAAATAACATCTTAACTGAGTTCTATCAATCCTATAAACAAGCGTCATAGACTCTATCAATTCCTTTCCAAACTAGATTAAACAAGCGATAAAATAGTTTGAATAATGAAAGTTGCAAAACAGAATCATGATTAAGTGATTAAGCAAAACCGAATCATAAAACGAATCACATAAGCAAATTACAGAGTTTGAGTAATTAAGCAAAACACAAACAAAATTTACAGCAAGAATTACGAAGATGGAATTGATAGAGAAAGAATTAAAACCATAAAAACGAAATAAACATTAAGCACCAGAAGACTTTCGAATTGGGTTTCGAACTCAACAGAAGAATTGTAGCTCTGTTCCTTAGCTTTCCATGTCATGCTTGCACGCCTAAATCGAATAACCGCAGCCAAAGTTATGGGCGGAAGAGTAGACAAGAGTCAATATGCAATAAAAACAAGAATTAGTCATCAAATTGCTATATTGCTCAAATAAGACACAAAGTCTAGAAACGCGCTAAGACTTAAATCTATACTATATACAAATGAGAGTTGTTCAAATTTATTTCTTCACAGGTGTCAACGTATCAGTGCGCCACGCAATATGCCATGTAATTCTCAAATTGATGACGTTAGCTGCCATGCATATCTCCATTAATGAGCCCATTCAAAATTCCTTAAATTCACATTCAAACCAAAAATCGTTTATGGTAATTAATAAATTCTATTATTATATAAAATAAACTGTCTTAAATATGGAAAAAGCGTTTGAAAAGAAAATTCAAAACTTCCAAATCGGTTGCATAAAATTCGTATAGAATCATTGCTATTGGAAGAATATCTCTTTCATGGCCCTTTTTTTATCACAGTTGTCAACGTCTCATAGTGCCACGCAAGCCGCCATGTATTTCTCAATATTATGACGTGTAACTTTTAATAAATATACCCATTATGCCACATCAACAACAAATAAGTATTCGATCTAAATTTGGAAAAATGTAATAGAACGGTTCCCTATAATGGAATACTACAATAATTAGCAATCATTATTTACAACTAAAAATTCGAAAAAAGGGGAGAATGGTTACTTCAAATAATAAATGCAATTACAAATATAGAATTAACAATAATTCCATTCCTGAAAATTTCGAAAATGGTGTAACCACGCAAGCTGAAAAAAACAATAAATAGCATTCCTGAATATGTTTATTTAAATGGGAATTAGCAAATGCTGTAACCACTCTAGCTGTAACAAACAATAAATAGCATTCCTGAATATATGCACATTCCTTAAAATACATTTAACAATTCGAAAAAAGGGGAGAACGGTTCCTTGAAATAATGAATGCAATTACAAATATACAGTTAACAATAAATCAGTATCCTGAAAATCAGCAGAGGATTGGAAGCAAACTGCAGCAGTTTCATAGTCAATCTCAATAAATGTTATCTTCCATTTCGCTTGATGCTTACGTTAGAATTTTCAGCAGCTAATTGGTAGTCAAAAGGCTGTAATTTCTCAATAGTTATCTTAATTAAATCCTGCCAAACGTCACCTTTATTTCCCTGATTCTACTCCACAACAATATCCACACACTGAGGAGTAATCTCAGCCAACTCTTACTACACCCAATCTGTCAATCCTTCATATTCAGTCCCTGATTTTAAAAACAGCAATAAAATACCTTGATTATCCAATACTATGTAACAAAAAGGCAACAATATCTGCTGCTAACGTGATTGGGTGTACAAATGAAAGCTATATCTGTAACATTTATGTCCCTAATTGTCGTCAACAACAATCTGCAAATAGTCAGGAGTAATCTCAGCACATTCTTAATACACCCAACCTTTCAATCCTATTATTCAGTCCCTATTTTTAAACAATTTTTAACCAAAGTAACTGATCAATATATGACCACCTATACATATGCATAAGGAATTTTACTAACCGTAGTTTGCATAACCTAACCCTACTTCTTTCACCTTTGACCTACCTATAAATATGACGTTCCTATTCATCACATGAGACACCTACTTCTAATCGATATCTCAATCTACACTAATTCAGTTTTAAATTATTGCAATGCTTCTCACTTACTAATTTTTTAGGATCAACAAAGTCATTTATCAACATTATACATCAGTAGGCGCGTGACCTTATCAGGTAGAATAATTGCACGACAAGGTTTAAAACACATTTAACAACCCATCATATGTATTGTGAGTATCGACTTTGTTATATGTTTAATGATATATATTATGTATTACAAATTACTAATAAGTGATTGTTTGAATGGCCATTTTAACAGATAGCCAATACTTATCATCATGGAAGCTACTAAAGTCTAAGTTGGTGTGACACCCAAGTTTGGTCTATGTATATCACTGCCATTTTTTGACTGTTAAACACTTATATGTGGCAGATTGAAACTTCTAAATCTAATTTAAAACTACCTCCACACCTATTTGATATAATGGACATTTCTTAACTGCAAAGCGATTTACAAATTCGTAACATCTGAATAGTACAACATTAAATGCAAAGTCTCATGATAAGATTTTTAACGCTATTTGATATGTGGATTTGTCTTCCCTGTAATCTGTAACATACACATATCAATATGTGTGTACTGGTGCCTTCAATGTTTTTAGAATCCTATTGTTATCTCATAAAACATGTTTAATCATATCATTTCAATTCCATCCACTATTCTATATGCAGTAAGAATTAGTACAAGTGACTGACCTTTGTTTGCAGGACCAAAATCCCAACTACTGGAAAATGGGTTGCTTGAGATTGAACAGAAATCTCAGTATAAGAACCAAAATCCCAATCCTTGCAAAATGGGTGGCTTGAGTTTGATCCGAAATGTTAGAATAACGCATTCCGTTCTGCAAATCCCCGAGCCCTCCATCTTCAACATCATATAAAAATTCATTAAATATTTAAATCTCTAATCTGAAATTGTTGTTCGTGAGTTAGAAATATCAAAACTTTGGAGCTATAGTGAATTATTATAATTTTAGAGTCCATTGATTTATCATCTTGGTTATAACAAAATAACAAAATGAAGAGTAGTAAGCAATATTCGACCAGAAAATTAAAATCGAATCAAATCACCTCGCGTGAAGTGACCAACGAACGAGCTCCGACAACGGCGTATGAATCGGCGACGGAGCAACAGGATTGAGAATCACGGACGTGTAACGTGTTGCATTCATCTCCAAACGCAGCAGATTGGTAACAAATCTGGGTGATTGAGGGTGTGAAAAGCAAGATCAAAATAAAAGTTAGTGCGTTCTTCATCTGGGTTATAAGAAAATAACAAAAAGAAATTTAGTAAGCAATATTGGTCCAGAAAATTAAAATCAAATAGAATCACCTATCGTGAAGCGACCAACGAACGAGATCCGACCACAGCGTATGAATCGGCGATGGAGCAACATAGTCGAGACTCAACGACGTGTAACGTGTTCCATTCATCAGTCCAAACATAGCAGATTGGTAACAAATCTGGGTGATTGAGGGTGTGAAAACCAAAATCAAACGGATCCCTCGCGAGATGATTGACGGTGTGAAGGCGGTGAAGGTAATCTAGATTTTTTCTGAGAGGATATTATCAACCTGGGTTACTTTCCCTTTTCATATGTTATCCTGTTGTTGGTTTCAATTCAACACATGGTTGTGTTTCTGAATGAAACCCGTGCGCTACTTTCCCTCTTCGTACCTTTTCATATCTCTTACACACACTTGCTGTGTGCATTTTTTAATTTGATCTACACTTTGTTTACCTTTTAAATATGCATAGTATTATCTTGGAATTTTTTTAACCAGTTGCATAAATAATAAATTAAGAAATTATAACCACTTTGATACTAAAAACATAAAAGTATTAAAATTTCAAATAATTAGTGGTAGTTTTAATAAAAATAAAAAATTAGTAGTAGTATTATTTGTGTATAGAATATTTATTTATACATAATATTAATTAATTTGATAAAACCAGTAATTAAATAAGCTAATACCTCTATTTGTTTACTAATGATAAATTAATAAATATCAATATGTATAAAATCTATTTTGTAACCAAGCGGGTGTGCCTCAAGTTGTAAGTTGCTTGGGCCCCTTAAGCATTTTTGGTCTGGTGTTCAATCCCTCGCCGGTGTGTATGGAGAGACATCGTTTGGCAGAGGTCAGCCCTAAAATGAACTTCAGTACCTCAAAGGATTAGTCTCCCCAATTGTCGGGGATGATACCTTGGGAAACCAAAAATATTTCTAATTTTTAACTATTTGTATTCACAAAAAGTATTCTCACGATTGGTATAGAATAGTAATTATACAAAAAATATAATCAAATTATTGTTATATTTAGATTCTAACATATTTAATTGTAAGAAAATTAAGTTACCCCCACCATCCTGTAATGACTAATATGTGACTTTTTTGAAAATATTGTAGTCAACTTTGTATGTATCGCATGAAGGACACCTTCGAAATTTAATTTAATGAAAAGATATTGATATATATTTTTAAAATTTGGTGACATCCGGGGTTATATTACTAATCATTTATTCAAAGTTTTTAATAGTTTATATAATTAAATAAATTAGTACCGAATCACACGTTAGTTTTTGTTTTCCGATAAGTTAAACTAAAAATGTTTAACCTTTTTTTACCTAATCAAAATTTAAGAAAACACAATATATATACATATATACAATAATATCATTGGTCTCTTGGTAAAAAAACATAATTAGTCACATCAAAGTATTTAAGATAGGTGTGAACATCAAAATAAATATTATTGTAAATCTTATTATGAGACTTTGTATATATATATATATATATATATATATATCCATAAATTTAAAAATAAATATTATTCTAAAATTTAATTCAACATAGAAAATGTCGACCCGTGCAGCGCACGGGTCATACACACTAGTATTAGACACAGAACCCAGTCAAAAACACCAAGTCAAAAGCTATAAAGAGTGCATTAAAATGCACTGATCAACCACATGGCTAACATAAACAGCTGAGGTGCCTACTCGACTGACGCTTGATTGGCCGAGGCAAGACTCGACCGAGACAAATCCACTTGACGTGGCTGCTAAGTCTATATAGGTTTGGAGGCTAATATTTCATCGTAATGGGTTCATATAATTATTTATTAAATAATTATATGATTTATTAAAATAAATATAATGGGAAAAGGCCAAACCAAGCTATGGTAACTGCCTTCCTAAATTTATGGGAAGTGGGCATGACGAGTTGACCGAGGTAAATGAGCTTGCTTTGGGAGCAAGCATTCAACGCACGTGGACACATTTAGACGTTGGAGCGGTTAAGACAACGTGGAGAAGCGTTGTAGAAGTGGAGGCGAAGATATTTTGACCCACTACCCGTGCTGGTGGGAGAGTGGAACGTGCTTCCTATTTTTAAGTCCTGGATATAATGTAGTACGTTGATCTTTGTCGATCCAACGGTGAGCAATTGTAGGCTCGAGTAGTGGCTAACGAGGGCTCATGTATATATAGAGTATCAGTTGTACAATTTAAAACCCCCAACACATCAATCAATACACAAGTCCTTACTTATTTTACATTTCCTTTATCGCTTTCCTTTATTTTTACGCTTTCCTAGTTTAGTAGTAGTTCTCCTTCTACACTAGACGCTTTCTAAAGTAGCCTAGGAACCCACAGCTGAGAAACAGAGTCCCATTTCTCAGCATAATCGCTTGATCAACAAAGGGATTAGAGGGATTAGTGCGAGATAGCCTTAGCAAACGCCTAGTCGGTCGAGGAAACACCCAATTGGCTGACTAAGCACTGAAATTCGCCTAACAACAGATACAAAAAGGAAAGTTGGGCCGGTACGTCTAGAAAGAAGGAGAAGACGAGGAGCGAAAATGATCTCGCTCACCCCGGAAGGCTAAGTCCGGGGTAAACGAAGTAGCCAAACCAGCCATGGCGGAATCCTCTGAATCTTCCGAAGAAGAAGAGCCGAAAGAGCAACGATCCAGAACAATAGCTGCTGTGATTATTGGTGGTTATTCTGTCGACTCGGGGGAAACCAAGCGATCCATGAAGAGGAAATGGAAGGCAATACTGAGCATAGCCTGCAATCCGAAGCCCACGAATCTCTCTGACAGGCCTCCGTTGGCCTTCTCCGACCAAGACCTCCTAGACGGCAGAGCTAACAAGTACATTCCATTGATAATCTCCGCTAAGATGGTAAATGTCCTGGTCCTGAGAATACTATTGGACCAAGGAAGCTCTACGGATATTATGTTCCAGGATCTACTCCCCAAGGTAAAAATTACCTCAGCCCATACAGGGGCTCAGACTTGTCCGAGTTCAACGGAGCATAAACCACACCGCTCAATTATCTTGAACTAATGGTCACATATGGGGACGAGAAGCTCTCCAGACCGGTGAAAACTCAATTCCTAGTCCTGCCCTGTGATTCTCCATACAATTGAATCATCAGAAGGCCGACGCTAAGCAGGCTCGGGGCAGTGGCCTCTACGGTCCATTTGAAGATGAAGTTTTATTCAGCTTACGACAAAATCGTCATGGTCGCTACCGACCTAGAATCTGCAAAGAAATGTGACTACCTTTCGGTAAAAGCAGAACACAAGTCGGACAAAACTGAAAAGAGAGAATCATCCGGCAAGAAAGTAGTGTCTGAAGTCAATCTGATTCGTTTCAAAAACCAGCACGACCCCAGTGGATCGGAAGACAGGCAGAACAACATAAGTGAACTTGCAACCGACCCCGAGCTCGGCACATCCAATCTCTGGGGTCAACTATTCCCCCTCAGTCTCGAGAAACAAGGACCAACCGTAACAACCGAGTCCGAGTTAGCATGCGCACGCTCACTAGCGGACCTAGTTAAGAAGGCTCCGACTGGGACGCTGACAAACTCCCTTACCAATTCGAACGACATCAAGCCTGCACAAAGTTGCTCCGAGCTTCGTCAAGCCTCACGTGATTCCCAACATACCAGTTTTGGCGACGAGCACACAACCTCATGCAACACCCTTTAGGGGACCCTTCACGCCCGTTGAAGGCACCAGTAATGAACTCGGCGACACCGAGGCCGAAATCCCCACTGAGAGAGAAGATTTCGGAAGCACTCCGGGTCCGAATCAGAAAAAAAATGCTGGTCCCTATAGCCTCTGTTACTGCTAAGTTTCTATCCCTTCTATGTTTACAAATTTCAGTCAATATGGACCTGAGTCCCCTACTACTGATTGTATTCATGCCGGACCTCGGTCCCTGTCAATAAAATGATTTCTTATCAAGAACTCTGAGCTGCTTCACAAAGAACGCTGGTCGATGTCAAGGCCAGGCCCTTGCACCTGACCTCGTGCGAGCCTCTTCACTCCACGTTCACTTCAAGCTTTGCACTTGCTGAGTTGGACCGAACGAGGTCTCACCTGATCCCGCGGCCTCGGACTGACTTCCTTCTCACGAAGGGTCGCTCCGACCACTACAAGAAAAACTGTTTTTACCGGCTAGGACTTTCCGGCGGATGATTACCGGCGGATTTGTTGGTTTTCCGGCGGAATTTTAGGTATTTCCGGCGGATTTGAGTATACGAATTTTTTTTTTGTTTTTTTAAAAAAACATCCGCTGGTAAGGTATTTTTCGGCGGGTTTTTTTTGAAAAAAATGCGGGGTAAATCCGCCGGAAACCCCCTAAATCCACCGGAAACCCCCTGATCCGCCGGAAGCCCCCAACATCCGCCGGTAAATGACATTTCCGACGGATTTTCCTTTTGACCGTTGGACTTCGGTTCTTCTATATAATCCCTTCTCCATTCTCCACTTCTTCTTCACACCTCTACCAATACTCTCATTCTCTCTACTAAATCTCTTCTTGAAATTCCTCTCTTTCTCTCTCTACTAAATCTCTTCCCCTTTTTGGAAAATTTCTTCGATCTAAGGTATGTTTGTAACATGAGTTAATAGTTTTTATCAATAATTAATTATTAAATTTTATTTTTTATCAATAATTAAAGTTTTTAATAAAATAATCAATTAAAGTTTTTAATAAAATAATATTAATTTTTTAAATAAAACGATTTTTTTAAAAAAAAATTATATTTTAAAAATAACTAATTTTTTTAAAAATAAAACGGTTTTTCCGGCGGATTAGTGGACTTTCCGGCGGATAAATTCATACGAATTTTTTTTTGGATTTTCCGGCTGATTTTTCGGTGCAACTAAATCCGTCAGAAATTTCTGGCGGATAATCCGCTGGAAACCGTTTGCTGCGAGCTGGCTACCAGCGCTAAAAATCCGCCGGAAAATCCACATTTTCGGGACCTCTCTTCTACGAGGTTGGGCCTCTCTTCTACGAGGTTGCCCGCCGAAAAGTCCACATTTTCGGGACCTCTCTTCTACGAGGTTGCCCGCCGGAAAATCCACATTTTCGGGTCCTCTTTTCTACGAGGTTGCCTGCCGAAAAGTCCAATTTTTCTTGTAGTGGACGTGCCTTCGAACGACCTCTCTTCTACGAGGTTGGGCCTAGCGTGGCCCATAGACCTTCTCGACGAGGTCGAGCCTATCGTGGCTCGCTGACCTCTACCACGAGGTCAAGCCTATTGTGGCTCATTGACCTCGACCACGAGGTCGAGCCTAACGTGGCTCACCAAGCAATCTTCTAGAGACGAGAATGCCGGCGCCAAGTCGCTCGATCCTCACCAGTTCTCATCTTTCAAGACCGATCCCTAGCCACTCGGTTCTCACCTAAAGTTTCGCGCAAAACAATAAATAAACCAAGTGACGTCAAGGTAATACGCAACTTAAAAGCATAACACAACGAAGTAAAGATAATTTAGACATAAACCGGAAACAGACGGTGCCCTGAGTATATATTACAAACCATGGTGACCCCAAATATAACCAAGGCCACCAAAGCAAAATACAGAAGATATCTACAAGCTAAAAGTCTGGAGCATAGATGAGCACGGGCTCCTCAGATTCGGCGCCGAACTCCCGAGGCTTGATAATCCTCTCGTCAGAAACCACATGCAAAGGGTGCACATGGGGGATGGCAAGCCCGGGGTACATCACCTCAACCTGAGCCAGCACGTTCTTGAAGGGGAAACAACCAATGCCTCTCTTGCAGATCCTCTCCAACTCCATTTTAGCAGAGGCCAACTCGCCCTCCAATCTCCCATCTAACCGGGCTTGAAGCTCTTCCTTTTCCTTCCTGAATCTCTCAACCTCGTCCCAAACTTCTGAAATGAATTCCAACCAAGATGTTAATTTATCGGACTTATCCTGCAATTCACTGTCAAGCCACAAGTTTTCAGCATCAGAATAATTATTACCTTGCTCATTTGAGGAAACCTCAGTACTCCAGCGGGTGAGCAACTGTTGGCCGAGTTCACCAACCTTAAGGTAGGCTTTAAAGTCTTCAACAGAGAACTCCACACTGCCTTCCACCAGCTGGCTCGTTTTCATCTATTTAGCCATGGAAGGAGAGCTTGGAGGAGGGAGTTTCCTTGACTTCTCACTAGGGATTTCGAGATTGGGCTCTAAGTCCTTCTGACCAGCGAGAGCCAAACTCTGATCGACCCCATCCTCAGCAACAACAATTGATGGGGGAGGAACCGAAGAAGGGCTGGCCCCAGCATCATTACCTTCTCCAAGGCCAGCAGAATCAAGATACTCTGCAAAGGTCGTCGGTTTGGTCATCTTGTCTGATTCGATACAGGAAACGACCATGTCAGAAACTAAATATAGGAATTTAAAGCAAAACAAGTTACAGGGAGAAGCGAACCCTACCAAGGGCTGCGACCAGAGCCGCTCGGGACCTGGCATTAGCCTACAAGACTTTCCTGCACTCAATATTTTTGAGAGGCAAAGTAAACCCCTACACTCAATCAGTTAGCAGCTTCAGAGTCCGAGCTTCTTACCGACTCAACTCAGAGACCTCATAAGAATACCCGGCCGTCTCCAAATCGAGGTGCTCCTTACACCAAGATAGGGGGAATAGATTCTTCACGACCTCCCCTTGGTCATTCGGCCTCATTCACCGGCACCACATAGAAGAAATTGAATTTGAAATCCTTCACCGAGTCGGTCACGGGCCTAAAGAGGCTAAACTTTCTGTTGCAGCGCAGTCCCACCCCGCCTTGCCTCTCAGAGTCGGCCTTAGGCTGACGGAAGACGTCGAAAAGAAGGAAGAAAACTTTAAGGCGGCAGGCTCGACCCATAGCCTTCATCACAATTTCAAAAGTATTTTTGAACCCCCAAGAATTGGGGGTGAGCTCCGAAGGAGCAACCAACAGGAACCACAGAACCCTCCTCTAGAACTCGGAGAAAGGGATCCTCGTTCCCATCCTCTGGAAGAGGGCTGAGTATACAAAGAAATTCAGCCCGAAGACTTCAGAGAAAGCTGCCTCGTCCTCAGAGACGAGCTCCAACCCCCATTGTTACCCTTCACCTCCTATGAACTTCTCATACCTCTTGAGGACCCTCGAATCGCTGCGCCCGGCTCGGTAGACAGACGGGACGTTACATATATCGCTGGAAACCCAGTCATAGGGATCCTCTGCATTGGATCCTCTAGTTTTTCCCACTCTGGTCTCGACTCTGGCCTGTTCCCTTGGCTCGGCACTGGGAGACACCCCTGCCAGGAGGTGTTAAAGCAGAACCGCTGGCTTCGGCCCTATCTGGAAACCTCCCCGGAGTCGACATCTGTTCGTCAATAATGGGATGGCCCTCTGCAGATTTCCTCAGTGGCGGATTCTGGGGGCAACCACAGACCTTCTCTCAGAATCCCTATTCTTCGCCAGATTGATTCGATGATGAAAAGACGAAAACTGATCTCGGAAATCTGAGTTTGAACTCGGAAAAAGAATTTGGAAAAGTCCTCGCCGGAGGCTCAACGTCGAAAGGACGACAAAGGAAACCCCCACAAAGTTGTCAGGATCGGGAACCGAAAACTCAACGTCGACTGCTCGGAAAGTGAGCTCGTCCAAGATTTTGTAGACTCGGGAGAGTTCAGAGTTAAAGAAATGGAAATTTATCGGAGCGTTGGCTTTGAGCTTCTACTTATAGGGGTATTGAACCCAGTAGATGAAACGACGCGACCCATCCCGAGGCAATAAATGATCAGGCATGGAAACTTATGCAATCATTGTGACAAGACGTTTCGTTTCATTCAAATGTCATATCCCCCTGACACGATGGCACGTGGCATCCCAAGCAGATCTGAGTTGTAACACCCCGATAAATTCTAACATATAGAATCACCGAAATGCACTAAATGGCATACATCAGAGTAACTTCCTGTTATTGAAATATTGAACACATCTAAAACTTTTGATAATACATATCAAATGGTTCTCTGAACCTCATAAACTTCCTGAAAATGCTTAAGTTTCAAAACTTAAGACTTATACATAATCCTGGTGTTCAATACTCAAAACATAAAGTAGCGGAAACGATTTTACAACTTAAACAACGAAAGTTATACAATCGGAACATAGAAACAATAATTGGGGCAAAGGTCTAAAACATGAAATTAGGTCTTCAATGACTCCAAGAGTCGCACCAGCTAACCGTGCTTTGTCGCCTTTGCTTTCCCTTGCTTCTCTGTAAAAACCACAAATATGAAGGGTGAGATAAACATTATCTCAGTGAGTCCTATCGAGACCCCTTACTAACTCTAGCGGTTCATTATGCCTTGCTTTGAACTCGTGGTCCTAAAAAGCAACCACGTGGAAATACATTAAGTTCCTGTAACCTTTATGCTCATGGCCCTCCTAAGCGACACATGAAGCATACAATCTTTTGTTCCATGTTTTTAGCATAACACCTCAGTCTACCTATTTTATAGGTACTTCTTTGACTTTGGTGAACCCATCCCGCTATTTCTAGTGGGGGAAACATTCTTGAGTCTAGGTTTTGGGGCTCATGACTTCCCCTCCCCTAGTATGCTAACCTCTAAGGGTCGTCACCCTTTTTCCTCTTGTATTTATTATACATTATATATCCATGTACCCGCAATGGGCTATCAGTCATTTCAGTCAAGTACCATGTATAATTATTGGCATATGTTCTCTCGCGTTCTTTAAGTACGGTTTTCCATTTCTTTCATAATATACAAGTTTTCTATCGAACTTGTTCAATCTCATACCATCGGTACCTTTACATTGTTGGGGGACCTTGGGGAATGGATTAGAAGAGGATTGGAATCATTTGGAATGGATAAAAAGGTACTTTGAATATGAAGATCAGAAAGTCTCACACGACCCGTGCGTGTAGGCGCACGACCCGTGCGTTGTTGAACAATTTGTAGAAGATTTTCAGAAAGATACGCACGACCCGTGCGTGTAGGCGCACGATCCGTGTGTTGTAAATAAAGTTCCAGGAAGATACACACGACCCGTGCGTATAGGCACACGATCCGTGTGTATTTAAAAAAATCAGTTCGTGTAGCATCAGATGGGGGCGCACGACCCGTGCTCATAGGCACACGATCCGTGCGTCTCTATCAGTTTTCCAGAAAATAGACTTTTCATGAGTTATTCCATTCCGTTCCGATTCCAAAATCCCTTCCGATCGAGACCCAAACTTAAACACGCATTAGAACAATATATTATAGCAATCCCAATCAATCCAATCCAGTACACCCAACAGTAGATCAAGCAATTCGTAGTTCAAATCACAATTTTTGGGAAAACGGTTTTCAATAAAATTCCTTTCGATACCAGAAACGTGTGACAATAGTTTTCGAAAAGTAAAGACTCGGAAACACACACATATCCCCTAAGCGAGTTATAGAACTCACCCGAAGTGATGAAAATCACTCAAACGACGAATCTAGCGACTGACGCGTTCGAATAGAATCACGAACCGTCTCCGAACTCGCTCCAAAACTGAACCCGAACTTCCCAAGGATCTAAGACTCGAACTCAGCAACTCAAATGAGCTTCAAACAGGTTTGTTGCTTGGATGTGGGCTTTGGTACTGAATATAGGACTATAACAAGGACATGCAAACTATTTGGAGCATCAACACTCCATTTTTGAGCTTGGAGCTTCAAAGGTACACAAATGGTGATTTGTGATGAAGAGGGTTGATGGGAGATTTCTGGGTATCAGTGTATAGAGGAAGAAGAATGATGAACAATGGTGGTTTTAGATTCAACATGCATGAACAATGGAGGTAGGACCCCTTCCCTTTCTTCTCCACTCTCTCTCTCTCTCGAAATCTCTCCTCCTCCTCCTCCCTACTTCTTGCTGTTTTTCAGAAAGTGAGGGAAATGAAGTGTGTGGTAGTGATTTGGTCAGCTGAAGCCTCATTTAATGAGGTGAAAGGACCAAAATACCCCTACTCTCTAATATTCTCTTAAATTACTCCTAACACCACACTAATCCCATAACTCACTAACTTAACATAATATTTCAATTGTGCACAACTATAATTTATTAATTTCCAACATCACATAATTAAATAATTTATGCTAATTAATCAACTCATAATAAACCTCTTGTACTAAAAATCCCATTTAGCCTACAATTCGCTTTAATCTTTTTCGCTAATTTAAATAAACTAAATTAGCAAGTTAGGGGATGTTACAATCACCCCAACTTTTAAAATTTTGTCGTCAAAATTGACAAAACGTACCTTATTCGAACAAATAAAGATATTTCACCCGCATGCTCTCCTCTACTTCCCATGTCGCTTCGTCAGGTGAAGCACCGTCCCAAAGCACCTTGACAATAGGAATTGACCTCGTCCGGAGCGTTTTCTCGCCACGTTCGATGATCCTGATTGGAGTAGGCTGATAAGATAAATCCGGCCTGATGTCAATCGCTTCATAACTTAATGGTTGATTCGGATCATGAATATATTTCCTTAGCTGAGATACATGAAACACATCATGTAATTTGGACAATTCTGGAGGTAAGGCAATGCGATAAGCTACCGGCCCAACTCGCTCGACAATCTGGAAGGGTCCGACATACCGAGGACTGACCTTCTTCGCTCGCAAAGCAATACCTGCCCCGATGGTTGGAGAAAGTCTCAAAAAGACATGGTCTCCTTCTTTGAATTCTAACGGCCTTCTTCGCTTATCCGCATAACTCTTTTGTCGACTCTGCGCGGCTTTCACGGACCAAATCACGGTCCCAACAATCTCTGCTCACCTACATCCCACCAACACAACGGTGTTCTGCACTTCCTTCCATACAATGCTTCATATGGAGCCATTCCGATACTAGAATGGTAACTGTTGTTGTATGAAAATTCCACCAATGGAAGATGATCCTCCCATCTGCCTCCACTATCGAGTACACAAGCCCTCAACATATCCTCCAATGTCTGGATTGTCCTCTCAGTTTGCCCGTCTGTCTGTGGATGGTAAGCGACGCTAACACACACCGTTGTTCCCAACGCCATATTCAATGCTCTCCAAAATCGAGATGTGAACTTGGGATCTCGATCACAGATGATACTTGTAGGGATTCCATGCAACTTCACAATATTCTTGAGATACTCATCTGCTAACTTAGCAACCTTGTGATTCGAACGTACTGGAATAAAATGAGCGGACTTGGTCAGGCAATCCACCACTACCCAAATAGAATCATTGCCGGCTTGGGACCGTGGCAATCCCATGACAAAATCCATAGATATGCTTTCCCATTTCCATTCAGGTACATTTAACGGCTGTAACTGGCCACCTGGCTTCTGGTGCTCTATCTTAACCTTTTGACAAGTCAAGCATCGAGACACAAACTCTGCAATATCTACTTTCATACCCGGCCACCAGTACAATTGCTTCAGATCTCGATACATCTTGGTAGACCCAGGATGTATTGAGAACTGACTCTTATGAGCCTCTTCTAGAACTTGCCTCTTTACATTCTCATCATTCGTCACACAGATTCTACCATCAAAACGAATTACGCCATCACCGTCTTCGGTGTAGTTCGACAACCTCTTCTGTGCTTGCAGCTCTACATCATCCTCTTGGGCTGAGCGAATCCGATTTCTCAAGGAACTTGAAACCTGAATATGGTTCAACACTAACCTGTTCCTTCTTGACTTAACTCTCAAATAAAGGTCTCTGAACGATTCCAACAAGGACATCTCGTGCATCATTAATTCTGCAGTGTGGATAGGCTTTCTACTTAAAGCATCGGCCACAACATTAGCCTTACCAGGATGGTACTTCAATTCAAAATGATAATCCTTCAGGAACTCTACCCATCTCCTCTGTCTGTTGTTCAGCTCCTTTTGGTCAAACAAATACTTAAGGCTCTTGTGGTCACTAAAGACTTTGAAACGAGACCCATACAGGTAATGTCTCCAAATCTTTAGGGCAAACACAATCGCCGCCAACTCTAAATCATGAGTTGGGTAATTCTCTTCATGTGGCTTCAACTGTCTGGAGGCGTAAGCAACTACTTGTTGATTCTGCATCAGGACACATCCCAAACCCTTACCAGAGGCATCGCAATAGATTTGGAACCCTACGGACGGATCTGGAAGAATCAGGATAGGTGCAGAAGTCAAACGATTCTTCAATTCCGTGAAACAATTATCACAGTCTGAGTCCCAATCAAACGGCTGACCCTTGCGAGTTAACCATGTGAGTGGAAGAACCAGCTGGGAAAATCCTTGAATGATTAATCTTCGATAATACCCAGCTAATCCCAAGAAACTTCTTACCTCAGTAACTGTAGACGGCTGTTCCCAGTCTACCACAGCTTCGATCTTACTGGGATCCACTGCAACACCTGCCCTAGATATCACATGGCCCAGAAACTTAACTTCGGGCATCCAAAAATCACATTTGGATGGCTTAGCATACAACTTTTTCTCCCGGAGTACGTTCAGAACAATTCGGAAATGTTGCACATGATCCTCAATAGTTTTAGAGAACACCAAGATATCATCAATAAACACTACCACAAACTGATCCAGATAGGGATTAAAAATCTGATTCATATAATCCATGAATACGGCTGGAGCATTGGTCAAACCGAAGGGCATCACTACAAATTCATAGTGTCCATACCTCGTACGGAAAGCGGTCTTCGGGACGTCCAACGCTCAAACCCCGATTTGGTGATAGCCGGACCTCAAATCAATCTTTGAAAATACAGAAGCTCCCCTCAACTGATCTAGCAAATCATCAATTCTCGGTAGAGGGTACTTGTTCTTTACAGTCACCTTATTCAACTGACGATAATCGATCACAATCTCATACTTCCGTCCTTCTTCTTGACAAGCAACACTGGAGCACCCCATGGTGAGGCACTTGGCCGGATGAACCGTTTGGAAATTATCTCTTCCAGTTGAACTTTCAATTCTCCCAACTCTAACGGCGACATTCTATACGGGGCTATAGAAATAGGTCCAGTGCATGGAACCAACTCTATAGAAAATTCTACCTCACGATCCGGAGGAAATGAAGGAACTTCATCGGGAAACACATCAAGAAATTCATTAACAACTTGCACAGAAGATAAATCCTGACCTGTCTCAATGGATGCAGACAGCATCATGACATAAGCTTCTGCGCCTTGGAACAGATAGTTACTGGTCGAAGTGAAAGAAATAACAGCTTCAGAATTGGGCGGTTGTAGCTCCACTGACTCGGAGGAAAAACCGATAGTTCGATGGAAGCAATCTATAGTTACATGGTTGACCATCATCCAACTCATGCCTAGGACGACATCCATGCCCTTCATTGGTAAACAAATGAAGTCTACTACAAAATTCCTGTCTCCAATGGATAGAAGACAATTTTCACATATCGCTTGGGTCTGAACACTACCCTCAGCAGCAGTCTTAATGGAGATTGGTTGAGGCAAAAGAGTTAAAGCCAATCCCAACCGTTCGACACAAACTTGAGATATAAAACAATGGGTCGCACCCGAATCATATAAAATACTAACGGAGTTATTAAAAAGAGATCCCATACCCCTTAGTAGATTATCTGACGGTGTGACCTTCTGGGCATCCAAGGTGTAAACCCTTCCATGAGTTGTAGTAGCAGCAGGGTTACCTCCCTGACTCTTCTCCTTCTCTGGGCAGTCCCGTGCATAATGACCGTCTTTCTTGCAGAAATAACACTGGTTGGATCCCATCTAGCATTTACCTTGATGATACTTTCCACAGTTGGAACATGTACTGAACCTTGAGGAGTTCGACGACTGAGCCTGCTTCCCTTTGTTGGAGTTGTGCTTGGGACCCGTCTGATTGTTGGTTGATCCAACACTCTTCTTATTCTGATGGAATACTTTCTTGCTTGCATATAACCTCTTCAAGTCACTCTCAGCTATGTGGGCTTGTTGAACCATGGCGGCATAGTTAGTAAAATCAAAAGAACTCAAACTCTGAGCAATGTCTTCCCTTAGCCCATACTTGAACCTTTCAGTTTTCCACTTGTCATTGGGAGCATACCCGGCCAAACCGAAGAATTGATATAACTCTTCAAACTTAGCCGCGTACTGACCCACAGTTGAGCTTCCTTGAGTGAGAGTCAGAAATTCGTTCTCTTTGTCGAACCTCATGGCTGTTGGAAAGAACTTCTCCAAAAATACCTGCTTGAAATGTTCCCAAGTCTGGGGAGTATCCATAGTTACCATCATGGCTTTGGCATTAGTCCACCAGTTGTTAGCTTCACCTTTCAGCATATGAGTTGCCAATCTCAGCTTGTCATCATCAGTGACTTGCATAGCTACGAAAATCTTCTCTATATCATCTAGCCAATGCTGAGCTTCCATGACATCCGGTCCTCCTCTGAACTCGGACGGCTTCATTTTCAGAAATTCAGAGAAAACCCTCATTGGGTCAACTTGAGGCTCGGGGACTTGCTGAGGCTGAGCTTGAGCATTCTGCTGGAATTGCAACATATCATCCATCATCTTCTGTTGTCTCTCGATCACGTTCTGCATCCATGCAGAATGCGGATCAATTGGTGGGTTATTCCTCGATCCTCCTGCCATAATTCTGCAAATGATACACCAAGTATTAAATTGATCAGTCTCAATGTCTCTTAGCATCACAAGAAGCATGATAGCAGAATTACTCGAGGGACAAAACCACCCTAACTGTCTAAGCCCGACTAGGTCGAACTGCTCTGATACCATAATGTAACACCCTGATAAATTCTAACATATAGAATCACCGAAATGCACTAAATGGCATACATCAGAGTAACTTCCTGTTATTGAAATATTGAACACATCTAAAACTTTTGATAATACATATCAAATGGTTCTCTGAACCTCATAAACTTCCTGAAAATGCTTAAGTTTCAAAACTTAAGACTTATACATAATCCTGGTGTTCAATACTCAAAACATAAAGTAGCGGAAACGATTTTACAACTTAAACAACGAAAGTTATACAATCGGAACATAGAAACAATAATTGGGGCAAAGGTCTAAAACATGAAATTAGGTCTTCAATGACTCCAAGAGTCGCACCAGCTAACCGTGCTTTGTCGCCTTTGCTTTCCATTGCTTCTCTGTAAAAACCACAAATATGAAGGGTGAGATAAACATTATCTCAGTGAGTCCTATCGAGACCCCTTACTAACTCTAGCGGTTCATTATGCCTTGCTTTGAACTCGTGGTCCTAAAAAGCAACCACGTGGAAATACATTAAGTTCCTGTAACCTTTATGCTCATGGCCCTCCTAAGCGACACATGAAGCATACAATCTTTTGTTCCATGTTTTTAGCATAACACCTCAATCTACCTATTTTATAGGTACTTCTTTGACTTTGGTGAACCCATCCCGCTATTTCTAGTGGGGGAAACATTCTTGAGTCTAGGTTTTGGGGCTCATGACTTCCCCTCCCCTAGTATGCTAACCTCTAAGGGTCGTCACCCTTTTTCCTCTTGTATTTATTATACATTATATATCCATGTACCCGCAATGGGCTATCAGTCATTTCAGTCAAGTACCATGTATAATTATTGGCATATGTTCTCTCGCGTTCTTTAAGTACGGTTTTCCATTTCTTTCATAATATACAAGTTTTCTATCTAACTTGTTCAATCTCATACCATCGGTACCTTTACATTGTTGGGGGACCTTGGGGAATGGATTAGAAGAGGATTGGAATCATTTGGAATGGATAAAAAGGTACTTTGAATATGAAGATCAGAAAGTCTCACACGACCCGTGCGTGTAGGCGCACGACCCGTGCGTTGTTGAACAATTTGTAGAAGATTTCCAGAAAGATACACACGATCCGTGCGTGTAGGCGCACGATCCGTGTGTTGTAAATAAAGTTCCAGGAAGATACACACGACCCGTGCGTATAGGCGCACGATCCGTGTGTATTTAAAAAAATCAATTCGTGTAGCATCAGATGGGGGCGCACGACCCGTGCTCATAGGCACACGATCCGTGCGTCTCTATCAGTTTTCCAGAAAATAGACTTTTCATGAGTTATTCCATTCCGTTCCGATTCCAAAATCCCTTCCGATCGAGACCCAAACTTAAACACGCATTAGAACAATATATTATAGCAATCCCAATCAATCCAATCCAGTACACCCAACAGTAGATCAAGCAATTCGTAGTTCAAATCACAATTTTTGGGAAAACGGTTTTCAATAAAATTCCTTTCGATACCAGAAACGTGTGACAATAGTTTTCGAAAAGTAAAGACTCGGAAACACACACATATCCCCTAAGCGAGTTATAGAACTCACCCGAAGTGATGAAAATCACTCAAACGACGAATCTAGGGGTGACGCGTTCGAATAGCCTCACGAACCGTCTCCGAACTCGCTCCAAAACTGAACCCAAACTTCCCAAGGATCTAAGACTCGAACTCAGCAACTCAAATGAGCTTCAAACAGGTTTGTTGCTTGGATGTGAGCCTTGGTACTGAATATAGGACTATAACAAGGACATGCAAACTATTTGGAGCATCAACACTCCATTTTTGAGCTTGGAGCTTCAAAGGTACACAAATGGTGATTTGTGATGAAGAGGGTTGATGGGAGATTTCTGGGTATCAGTGTATAGAGGAAGAAGAATGATGAACAATGGTGGTTTTAGATTCAACATGCACGAACAATGGAGGTAGGACCCCTT
Source organism: Astragalus membranaceus (assembly GCA_039519185.1). Taxonomy (NCBI): domain Eukaryota; kingdom Viridiplantae; phylum Streptophyta; class Magnoliopsida; order Fabales; family Fabaceae; genus Astragalus; species Astragalus membranaceus. The sequence goes on along the minus strand of CM076854.1, from coordinate 17,107,596 downwards.
CCCTTTCTTCTCCACTCTCTCTCTCTCTCGAATTCTCTCCTCCTCCTCCTCCCTACTTCTTGCTGTTTTTCAGAAAGTGGGGGAAATGAAGTGTGTGGTAGTGATTTGGTCAGTTGAAGCCTCATTTAATGAGGTGAAAGGACCAAAATACCCCTACTCTCTAATATTCTCTTAAATTACTCCTAACACCACACTAATCCCATAACTCACTAACTTAACATAATATTTCAATTGTGCACAACTATAATTTATTAATTTCCAACATCACATAATTAAATAATTTATGCTAATTAATCAACTCATAATAAACCTCTTGTACTAAAAATCCCATTTAGCCTACAGTTCGCTTTAATCTTTTTCGCTAATTTAAATAAACTAAATTAGCAAGTTAGGGGATGTTACATGAGTGAAACACAAGATCCTCCGACCTCAAAGGTTACCTCTGACTCTGAAGTCGCCCCTCCGAATGACACTGCCTTGTGCAATTCAAGTCGAGGCCGCACTCCGTTACCCACCTCGACTTGGGGGGTAACTGTTCCGGACTGGCCCAAGAGGCCCAATCCGCTTAAAGACTGGCCCAATTCCACATTGGATCCGACCCAGTACACAAGGGAATAGGCAAAAGCGACTCCAACGGTCGAGATCAACGCGGCCTCATCCAACGACTTAGGATTCAGTCTCGGCCGGTGACCGTCTCTTCCAGCGTCTATAAATACAGCATCGACCCCTGATATCAGGTACGTTCTGCTCATTTGTACCTCTCACTGACTTCTGATCGCTGACTTTGGCATTGGAGTGTCAGCAGGTACCCAACCCGCCGAGTCTAACCTCGGAGGAAGACAACGCTGAAGAACATAACCTCGGAAGATTCGGACTCCTGAAGCACTTAGCCGGCCTCGACCTAGGAAAGGACTACCACAAGGCACAAGGTACCAACTTCCCTTCTCGGATCCCAAATCCTAAGGCAAGGTACTGAACAACAACATTACGGGGCAGCCAGGGGCACCCCTTCTCTTTTTTTTTTGTTGAAATTTGATTTTTTTATTTCAATTCCTTTTTTCTAATTTATTTTTATCAAAGATGGTAGGCTGATTGGGGATATTTATATGATGCAAATTTCATCTAGTGATTTATTTACCTGCATAACTTTACTACACCACTACTTCTCCAAGGCATATAATAAGAATGGTTGTCATGTGGCTAATGGACCCTTGGAGAGAAAAAGCACATACGCCATTTTGATGGAATAAATCCTAATTACTAGCTAGCATTCCAATTCCATCAAAATGGCGTATGCTTTTTCTCTCCAAGGGTCCATCATTAGCCACATGACAACCATTCTTATTACCTCGGGGCGGATAGAAAGTCCGCCCCGAGGTCTTCCTACGATGCAAAAAGATCCCTCCTCAAGAAAAGTTCGAAGCCTATGAAAGACAAACCCAATCTTGAGCTGGATAAATGAGTCGATCCGATGCGAAAAAGTCGAAACAAACATTGGGCTCGAACCACCAAAGTCGAGCCTATTTTCATAGGCAAACTTTTTAGCCTGACTCTATAAAGCCACGGCCCAAAACGGGCTATCCCAATCTAGCCTCCGGTCTCCTGTAGACACGAAAGTTATTAAAAAAAGTAAAATTAAAGCTTTGTAGTTACTAACTTATACCTTACATCCTTTAAAAATATATCAAAAAGAACCATATTTTTTGGACTTAAATATAACAAACTAGTATGAAGCCTGTGCGATGCAGGGAACAATTTTCCTATTATATTAAAATTTAATAATATTGTGAATAAAATATTAACATATTTATAAATAAGCATAAAAATTCTATTGTAAAAAAAATAAGCAAATCGAATATCAATCAAATAATTTTGGAGTTTGCGAGATTGGGGTAACAAATCACGTTACTTGTTGAAAAAAAATGTCAACCAACTATTAGATTATAAAAAGTTTGTTGGGACAATTAAGCTAAATTATGTAACCATATAAGAACATAAGATCGTATGTAATAATATAACAAAAACAGATACACCAAAACATATATAATTGTTATAAGCGTTTATATTAAAAACACTTCATTAGTAGTGTAGGAACACGCTGGTCGATCGAATATGACAAAGATGTGTCTAAAATATAATATGATTGCATGCATATCCAATAGATAATGTAAAATAGAAGTTCAACCAATAGAAATAACAATGGACTGAATGCAAGAGTTTTTTTGATTCACTTTCAACACCGTCTATGAGCACCATCTCAATATTCAAGGGACCTTGCCCCGGGACATCTTCGGCACAGTCCAAAGCCTGAATACCCGAGCTATCACAATAAAGTTCCCATCTTTTGGGACAATGTCTACAAAAGGAAGGGTTTGGGTAGTCATAGCTGGGAGGGTAGGGTTTGGGTAGTCAAAGCTAAGAGGGTAGGGTTTTCAAAAAAAGCAGTAATTATACGGTTAGGTCAAAAGCTTGTGTGTTATTGGTGCAGGCAAAACTTGCTTGATTGTGTATTCATAATGAGTCAGATCAGATGTTAAACAATATATAACACCCCTACTATCAGCAAGCAACAAACAGTCCACATAAGGAGAACAGTGCTCGTAAACAATCAAAATCTCCTCTTGGAGGCACCCCAAGTTGGCTAAGGCATCAACACACTTATTAGCCTCCATATAGAAATGAACAAACTCAACCTTCCAAGGAAAAGAAAGCAACTTCTTGATCTCCCTAACCAGACTACCACCAGACAAGCGCTCACCCCCTGGACCATTGAGAATGCTAAACAGCCTCTGCATCGATCTGGACCTGGAAAAATCTCCAACCCATAGAAAAGCACAATTGGAGCCCCTCAAACACTCCCCATAACTCATAGACCAATGCACTACACATGCCAACTCGTTTGGAATATCCACCCATCCAATTACCGTGAGAGTTCCGGATCACACCTCCACAACTAGCAATATTAGATAAGGCCTTGAACGCCCCATCAGTGTTGAGGCAAACCCAACCTTGAAGAGGAGGCTTCCATTTGAGGTCAACGCACTTGTGATCATGCTAAGAACTAGATCGACGATAAGACGTGGCCGAGACAAAATCCAACGCCTGCTGCATGATGAACCTCCAAGGACGAAGAGGCCTAATAAAATTGATCTCATGTTGCTCCTTGTTCCTCCACTTCCAAAGGAGATATAAAAAATAGGCACTTTTAATATCGGGTGCGGAACCGATGTGAAAAGTGGTTTTAATATCGGTTACCTGTAGAACCGTTATGAAAAGTCTGTTTTTATCAAATATAAGTGTATATTTGACATCGGGTTTTATTGGAACCGATATGAATACTGATTTTTAACATCGGTTTTCTATGACAACCGATATGAATTACTGATTTTTAACATCTGGTGAATTAAGAACCGATGTTAAAACTAGAGGTTTTTTTTTATAAAAAAAGGTGGTTTATATTCAGCAACATACATGGAATTGTGTAACATAACAGACTTCAGCAATAGATCTAATTACATTTCAGCAAGAGATCTAACATACATGGTTTATATTCAACAACATACATCAAATGCACCAAAATTTTGAAATGAAATTGTGCAAACATAAATTTATACTAATCACTAAACATAACAGACTTCAACAAGAGATCTAATTACACTTCTCCATCCAACAGCCAATTGATTAGTTTTCGGACATTCTCCATGGTTGAAACAACTCTTCCATCACCAACGTCTGCAGAATTTCAAACAACAAATAGATTAATAACATATATAACAGCACATAATACTTCTGCAGGTGTTCCAGAAGACTGCTCAAACTTCAAATACTTCTGCAATATGATTCTCTCAATTAAAAGTCACGCATGCTGAAGAAGAAGAATAAATGAAATTCTGGAATTCCATCTCCTACAAATAAATAGTCATAATTAGACTTGGAGACATTACCATGTAATGTTGTAGTCTTTTTGAATCAGAAATATCCTGGCTAGAAATCTGCTCTTCAAGATGAATGTGAGCATTATACATTTCCAAGGCCTTCTGGTATGCAGATGCAACGTGGGGATAAATATCAATCAGGTCACTGGATACATCATGAAGAATTCCTAGTTCCATCTCCCAAGTTTTATAGGCCATAAGTGTTGAATTCATATCAGCAAGGGGAACAGACAACTGGCGATGGAATAAACTTCTAATGTGTTGAACTTGCTTATCTTTTGCCTGCAACACTAGAAAAGAACTTGTAGAACTGGAACAATCTACATTGCTACAAAATGCTTCAACATACAGCATGTAACAACAAAGCTATCCACTAAATCAAGTTTCTTTTGGGTTTCTGAGTTTCCTTTGTTCTTAAACTCTCTTCAACAGACCAAAATTAAACAATGCTCTCAATTGAATTTCTACATTTAGCTAGGGCCGCATTTCTACATTTACCTCAGCAATAATATTGTTTTAGCACTGCAACTATCTTTTTTCTGTCATCGATTATATATGACAAGTAATACCTTTAGTTTCTAATTGATAAAAAACATGTTAACTTTGTCCAAGATAGTAACACAGGTTATATAAATCACCTGCCTAAGTAATCAACATCCACCCTTTTTGTGGCAGATAACTTCCATGCAAAATTATGTGACAACTAACAAACACAATGCCTGGAGCAGAAAATAAAACAACAATATTAACCTGTAAAATTTTATTTACCTAGGGGACAAAAAATATTGGAAGTTGTTTAGCATTGTCATAAACCAACCATTCCAAAAGCTTAAGCTAATAGGAGAAGACATGTGAATAGATTTTATATTATATATATTTCTAACACCCCCTCCTGCAGGCAAGAGGCCTCTGCCTGCAACAGTGGACAACGCAACTTTTTACTAGAACAGGGGCGGGATTGAACTTTATCATAGAGGCGCATACCATGTCATGAACCAACTACTGCAAAAGTTTTAGTTATTTATTAGGTGAAAACACATGAATGGTTTTTATATTGTATTTCTAACAAACAACATCAAGATAGATCTATGGTAAGGAAAAGATAAATGTTCTAACCAGTGCATCGGTTTCATCAATGCTCATGCAAACCAGCAGCAGTAAGGGCCTTCTCAAACAGATCTCTTGCCTTGGAAATACCAGTAGGTCACACCAAAGAGAGACAGACTGAAAGAGATGATAATGCAACTGTTGAGTAAAAGTTCTTGTGAAAAAAAATGATCACAAATATGGAGAAAAAATTTGTTCATGGTTCTCCTACCATACCTAAACTCCTAAGTACCATAGTAAAAGAACTACAGCTTAAACGAGTGGCTTTCGTCCTAACTGAGAAAAGATAAATATAGTGTATGCGGACATGAATTATGTAAAGCAGGCAGAACGTTGAAATACAATAACCAACCAGATAATCAAACACCCCGCGTTCATAAAGCTTGAGAACTCTAGAGAAAGCGTCTGGTCTGCACGGTAAAGGTAAGGAGTTAACAAGAAATTAGGTCGACAATAGTGCTGGGAATAGAAAAGAAATAGGAATGGGGTAACAGACCGAGAAGCGGTACTGAGAGAAACATCGTCTTTGATCCATTGTTGCCACATCGCAGGGCTCAATGGAAATAAATCGCTCATTGTTTCCCTTGCTTTTCTGAGAGTATTGACATCGCCCGTTTTCCTGAGAAGCTTTATATACTGGAAAGGATGAACCAAGCCAATGAAACAAATAAGAAGTGTAAGAACAAAGTCTAATATAAATTAAGAAGCAACAAAAAAGAAATTACTTGTAAATGAGCATCGTAGTTCGAGGGGTTAGCGGCAAGCTCAGTCTGGAGGTATTGGAGTTGAAGGTTCTGCTGAGCTTCGTCCTCCGAATCGGAATCATCGGAATCAGGCATCGCTGATTCTGGGGTTAGTTTTAGTGTCGGCTCCTCCTTCATCCCAACGACGCAGGCTGCAGGCAGATACAATACAACAGCTCCTTCTTGTCCTTCTTCTCTTAGACAAACCAGCAAACATCAAAGAGATCCCTAAAATCAGAATCGTGTAACTCAAAATTTGTAAAATCAGAATCGTTAAACCCTAAAATACACAAAGGTGAAAGAAGAGTTTACCTAGTTGCAGTGGTGGTGCTGTGACGATGGTGGTTCTCCACACGCGACCCAGCAAGTTGCACAAATGAGAGACGCAGCGAGAGGGAGAAACCACAGACCAAGGAGAGACGCAGAAGTTGTAGCGCGAGAGGGAGAGACGGTACTGGTGTGAATTGGAAGAGACGCAGTGAGAGGAAGAAACGGTGCTGCAAGAGGGAGAGACGCTGTGAATACGAATGAATGTTTGGAGTAAGCGCGAATGAATTGCCTAAATTTTTTCGTTTTCTATAACGGGTGAATATGTGCCCGATATAAAAAATGCAAATTAGAGTTTTCTATAACGGTTATGGAATGAAACTGATATGAAAGATGCAAAGATTTTGTCTCTATATCGGTTCGTGTGGCAACCGATGTAAAAATTGTAATTTTAATTATAAAACTGCCACCGCATCACTTTTAACATCAGACCGTTTTTAACCGATATGAATGACTGTTATAAAATGCATTTTTCTCACTAGTGGGTATTCCAATGAACTTAACCAGTAAACCAAGAGGATTGAGTCAACTTGAAACTGACCCAGTCAATAATATTACCTCTAAAGAAATCACTTCTCTTATTAGTTTTCACAAGGCCAAGCCAAAGGCTGCTAGCTAGCGGACAATCTCTCAACACATTAAGCTCACATTCAATCTCAGTGTTGCAATGGGAACAAAATGCATCTCCCAGGCCCAAGCTGCTCTTACGGAGATTATTAAGAAGCCTATTATGGAAGACAAGTGTTGTGTGAAAACGCGTGCAAGAATACACAGTCCAATAAGTAGTATAATGATAAATAGAGATTGTGCCCACGAGGATTGAAGTCTAAATAGTGTTTAATTTGGCAAGCAAATTAGTGAGAGAAAATAAATTGACACAAGTTTTTGAAAGCATTTCTAAAGAACAATTTAAGTAAAGGGGTATTTTTTTTTTATAAACAAATGTTAGTGGGGGTGGGGGAATGTTAGTTTCCGGGGTTTGAACCTTGGACCTCCTTCTTGCAACTTTGCAACTCCTTTATGTCTCTTAGCTCGCCAACTGAGCTACCTTTCTGGGACTAATGCTGCATCTGATGTTGTAGCACTAGATGTTGTCGCAACAGTTGCTATTTTGTCGAATACTTTCACTAGGGTTTTGCTAAAAGAGCCTATGTCTAGGACCTAAATAAGTATCCCCTAGGCTACTTAGGCACCCACAGTATTCATCTTATGGAGTAATAAAGTATCCTTTAATACTCACTATCCATATTATCTTTTAAGATCTATTTATAAACCTTTTCAGAATTTACAAATGCTACTTGAAATTAGTTGGCCATTCCTAATTTAACATCAAACACACTTCATTAAATGCACTAAAAATTCATTACATAGATCCCAATATTCCAAGTATGAGTATTTAGCTCATAATGAGCGAACAACACAAGAGGAATAACTTCAACAAAAATGCCAAAGTCATAACTAAGAAATACAAGAGAGAAATTATACTAAGATGAAGAAATCGAAGGTAGGCTCGAAGAGTTTGAGGCTTGGAGGTACGAATCAGCTCCCTATAAAGCAATTCTTCAAGTATAGTTAGCTCCTGTCGTTACTGCAGCAACACTTTCAGCAATGATATTCCAACTTAGTGATTTGAGGTAGCTTCGGTGCAAAAATGGTAGAAAGATATTTCTATACTTTCTTCTTTCAGACTTAGCATCATGAAATGAAGAGGAAGACTGTCCTTATATAGCACTAGGGTACATGATCCCAGAAACCCTAATTTGAGGCGTCCTTTGTCCTTATCTGTGCCCAAAAGTACTTGTGCCCATTAAAAATGTGGAATATTCTCTGATCAGGTGCTGGCATCCTAGGTAGTGCGCCCGTCCTTGATTGACAGCTGGAATGCGCTAAAATCAACGCTTCCATCCATCTCTCCCATCTTGCGCAGGATTGCATTGTTGTGGCAACTGTTGCTTCAGCAATAGAACACATAAATCAAAGCACACAAATGGGCACCAAAGTGCCAAATATTTCTAACTCAGGGATGCAACCTTTATTAATTAAAACATGCTATTTACAAACATAAAACAACTAATTACTTAAGAACACACAATGAATTATGCTTAAGAATGTATAAACAACTCTTATAAATAAGAGTTATCACACCCCCAAACTTAAACCATTGTTTGTCCTCAAGTAATGACACTTGACAAAGACTAACAACAAGGCAATATTCAGCTACATCAATTCATTTACAATTTCTCCAAAAAATAATCAAATTGAGTCTAAACTTTCAGAATTCTCAATATGCACATGTCTAGTTTATCAAGATCCCTAAGTTACCCTTGCTCAAAGTGTGTGTGTGTGTGTGACTCCTAGGTTCAACTCAGTTCAAAGAATTTCAAAATTCACCTAGCTAAAGCAAGAGTGGCTTTCTTTTGGTTATGCCAACAATTTTTCAAAAGATAGGGTAGAGTAATAACTTCAGCATAAGAAAGGGGGGCTTCAAGGCATAACAAAAGGCTTGATTACACCGATGCACCCCCAAACGTAGTTTCATATGCTACCCTATGTTTTTAGTAGAAGCTTGGCCTAACCTAGGTCTACCATCAACTAACTTAGCATTAGATTCTTTTTAGCTTACTGAATTCCTACCTAAACCTAGGGTAATGTGTGGGAGCAAAGGTAAATTAGTTCACTTAACAAGCAAGGCAATTCATTGCTGCAGCAACTGTTGCTGCAACATTCTCTCATTCTCACAATTTTCATCATTAAGTTTGACTCAAAATGACATCTAAATTTTATTTAATATAACTGAACATGCCTTTCACATAACAAAACATTGACTTAGGTCCTCCCCCTACGTAGGACTCAGCAATGTCCCCACTGCTCATGCAACAATCTAATGGGGAAGGCCTAATAAAAGACACAACATAAACACAACTGTTGGACGCTGGTACACATGCTAGAGCATCCAACAGGTTTATTCAAAACATAAAACTTAAAAACAGAATTTAGAAGCAAAAGACTTAAGAAAAATAGTTCCCTGGTTTATCCTTTGGGCTAGTTCTGACTTTGGCTCCCCTTTTTACTCTCGGTTGGTAGACTTTTGGCTTCTTTCTCTCTGGTTATTTGCCAACATTGCCCTCTGCTGTTACTGCAACACTACATCTGCATCTGCAACAGCAGACCTAGTAGCAGGAGAGGGTTCCTTCATTTTCAGAACAGAAGTAGCTACCAATTCCAGAGATGCCTTCGCTGCAGCAGCAACAACTTTTTCTTCCTCAGTCATTGTTGCAGCATCAAATGCTACAGCATCAGTCTTCTCGGTATGCTGATGTAGTGGTTGTGATTGAATGCTGGTTAGTGGGTTTATGCGTGGTTTTGGTGATGTGGCTATGTGTGTGGGAGGGGTAGTGATAGTTTCTGGGTTGGTTTCAGTGGTGGCTAAGGTTTCTGGGGTTGAGGGTTTTGTGTTTGAGTTAGACTCCATCTCAATGTCAGTGTGATCTTCCCATTCTTGCTCTTCTTTCTCACTCTCCTTAGTTAAATCCTCATCTTCCTCGTCACTTATCCTTATTCAACTCAGCTAGTATCTCTCTATTCTCCTGCTTCTCCTCCTCACTCAAGGGTTCTTCATCATTAGAGAACAATAGATCCCCTTCTTCTTCTGTTACAACCTTTTTCTTTCCCTTCATAGCAACAGCCTTGGGCTTCTTTTTCTCAGCAGGTGCTTCCAGCTCCTCCTCCACTAGTTGTTCCACTTCGTGCTGAAATTTAGGGGTTTCTTCCTCCTCTAATTCTTCTTCCAAAACCCCCTCAGGGAACACAGGAGGTTCATCTAGAACTTTACCCATGAAATTCTCAGCAAATAATTTCTTCTGCCACTCATGCTGATTCCTTTGGAACTCCCGGACAGCACGTTGCTACAGCAACAGTTGCTGCAGCACTGCATCATTTCCTGATGCTTCGGTAATTGATTTCTTGGCATTTAGAACAATTGGAAATGCTGAAAGGGGATAACCAATGTCTTCACCTTTTGCTATCTCTACTCCAGCATTGACACAAAGATCTGTTATCAAGCATGGAAAGAATAGGTAACCTGCTGACTTGATCTTGCACTCCAGAATTTCTCTTGCTATTAGCCTTCCAACATCAACATCTTTCCCTCCCAAGATTGCATCCAACAGCGACAACCTTTCCTTTTCCACATTTGTTGTGTGCGAGGTTGGGAGAACTGAATGTTTGACAAAGTTAAACCATACTTTAACACTATCCTTGAGATTTCCTCGTGTGATTCAGTACTCATTGGTACTGTTCTTCAACTATTCTGTCCCTTGTATCGTAACAGCTTTCTTGACAACTTCTATCTCCTTTTTTCCAAAGCTCTTAGCGAACGACAACCCATTGTAACCCAAGCCCAAAGTCTCATTGATGATTCTTGAATCAAACTTTACTGGTACCTTCTGTACTATGGAATAGAACTGGGGTTTTCCATCTTTTTCCTCTAGTATACCTTCGTAGAACTCACGAACCATGTTCCCATAAAAACAACTTGGTTGTTGAACAAATCTTTCCCAGCCCAATGCTTTCACAATGGTTGTGCAAGCATCTGAGGCGCCTTGAAGCTGGAACCCTCGTTCTGCCCAGAAGTTCATTTTGCAAAACTTATGGGAATCATCGGAGCCTTCGGTCTTTCTTTTTGAGGTTCTTTGCTTTGAACGGCTCGATTCACCAGTAGTTGCAATTGATTGACGCTTTCCAGTGGTTTTCGTTGCACTTTGCTTGCTACGAGCCATGGTGGTGTTGCGATGGTAATGTGAATGGAACGCTTCGGGATTAGGGATGTAGAAACAGTGTTTGTGAGCGATGGAGGTGTGTGAGAGGATTTTGGTTTATGAAACAAGGATGAAGATGACAGAAATTTTGAGAAAGAGGGAGGTTTTAATGATGACAGTTTTAGGAGGTTGAGAGTTTAATATCATAGTCGTTGAGGCTTAGGGGGACGTGTATGGATGGGGTTGATTGGTGGGACAGGTGGCACGTTTGGGGGGACTTGATTGGATAGGGCAATGTCACCTCAACAATACCTTTTTGACTTAGGAAAATTTGCCCCTTTTACAAGCGCAGTAGCTGTCACAACCATTGCTGTAGCACCAATTTCTTCCACAATTCACTAAATTTCTGCTGAAATTCTTGCAACACAAAAACAGAAACAAGGCACCATTTATTAGTTTAAACCTCTGGGCTACCTCCCAGTAGCACTTGGTTTAAGAGTCCTCACACCTTTTAACCAGATCATGAGCATCTTTGAAGATAGTAGGCCAGCAGGAACCAGATTGCAGCACCTTAGCTACTGTTCTCATTCCTCTAAAGTGGCCACGATATGGTGCTGCATGGCATTGCTGCAACACCAAGTGATGTTCTTCATCAGCCACACATCTTCTTAAAAATTGATCAGGGCACTTTTTTGTAAAGAAAAGGTTCATCCCAGAGATATTGCTTGACAAGATGAAAGAATCTTTTCTTCTGTTGAAAATTCATATCACAAGGCACCACTTAGCTGACCAAGAAATTCACAATGTCTGCATACCAATGTGCTACACAATCTGTTGCTACAACATCAGCTACTGCAGCATCAACTGCGAGCAATTGTTCATCAGGGAGGCACTCCTTGATTTCTCCACTGTGTTTACCTACACTTTCACCTTCCAATCTAGACAAATGATCAGCAACTTGGTTCTCCACCCACTTTTTATCCCTAATTTCAAGATCAAATTCTTGGAGGAGGAGAACCCATCTTATTTACCTAGGTTTTGCATCTTTCTTAGCAATCAAATACTTAATGGCAGAATGATCAGTGAAAACAATTACTTTAGTGCCAACTAAGTACGATCCAAATTTGTCAAATGCAAAAACCACAACTAATAATTCTTTCTCAGTAGTGGTGTAATTCAACTGTGCATCAATAATTGTTTTGCTAGCATAATAGATGGAATGAAAAAGTTTGTCATACCTTTGGACAAGGACAGCTCCTATGGCAAAGTCACTAGCATCAACCATCAATTCAAATGGCTTTCTCCAGTCCGGGGTGACAGTCACTGGTGCTGAAACCAGTCCATTTTGTTTGTTGAATGCTTCCACACAAGGTTCATTAACGACAAAAAGGTGTGTCATGCTGTAGCAATTAATACAAGGGCTCTGAAACCAAGATGATTCTGTGTATGCCAATGGAAGGACTAATCCCCTTTATATCAGCCATTTGCCACCCAATTGCCTTATTATGCCCCTTTATATCACGCTCTTGACTTTTGGTGAGGCTAGAAGCAATGATCGCAGGTAATGTATCATTTTCCACTAAATAGGCATACTTCAAATGCTTGGGCAGCTCCTTAAGTTAAAGTGAAGGTGGTTGTTCAATTGATGGAATGTTCCTCTTGAGACTTGAGTCTTCCATTTCCAAAGACGCATACTTCCTTGCCCAAATTTCCTTGACAACTGCTTCATCATTTAACACACCTTCTTCCACAAGCTCTTCTTTCTCAGTTTTAGCAAGAGCCCTGACTAGATGGTCACTATGCTTGTGAAAGTGTTCTGAACTACAACATCAAGAGACACCACATAAGAACACTCCTCAGTCCCTTGCTCAGGAAACTTGAGAGCATTCCTCACATTGAATTTGATCTCTTGGTCATTGACCCTCATGGTCAATTCTCGTTTCTGCACATCAATGAGAGTCTTCCCTGTAGCTAAGAATGGTCTTCCTAGAATGATAGGATCCTCCTTATCTACATCAAAATCAAGAATGACAAAATCTGCTGGAAAAACCAACTTGTCAACTTTAATAAGCACATCCTCTATTATCCCTTCAGGATAGGCACTGGACCTATCAGCTAACTGAAGAGTAACAGTGGTGGGCCTAGAAACTCCAATACCAAGCTGTGTAAATATAGATTTGGGCATCAAATTGATGCTTGCACCCAAATCACATAGAGCACAACCAGTACAGGACTCGCCAATAGAACCAGGGATAGTGAAGCTGCCAGGGTCCTTCAATTTTCTTGGAAGATTATTCTGCATGATCATACTACACTTTTCTGTCATTACTACAGTTTCAAACTCCCCTAATTTTCTCCTTTAAGTCAACACATCCTTCATAAACTTTGCATAATTAGGCATTTGTTGAAGTGCTTCAACCAAAGGGACATTGATGTGAAGTTGTTTCAGCACCTCTAGAAATTTGCCAAATTGCTTGTCTTGCTGAGCTTTCTTTAACCTTTGAGGAAAGGGTGGAGGTGGCACAACTTGATCAAGCTTAGGTGATGGTATTGGTGCAGCATCAGATGCTGCAGCTTCAGCCGTGACAACATCTATTACATAATTTTTTTTTCATATTTTTCATTTTTTTTCTTTTCTTTTAGTACCACCGCTGGTATCAAGTGATGGCCCTGGCAAATCCTTCCCACTCCTCAAAGATATAGCCTTGCAAGTCTCTTTCTCTTTTGAAGTTGAAGCTTCAGTAGTGGAAGACAATGATCCACTTGGCCTTTGGGTGAGAGCAGTGGCTATTTGGCCAATTTGGTTCTCCAAGTTCTTGATAGCAGCCCCTGGAGTTTGATACTGAGTCTTAGTTTCATTCATGAAAGCCTTAAGCATAGCCTCCATAGAATTACCAGCTGCTGGAGCTGCTGCTGCCCTGGGTTGAGCAGGGAATCCTGGTGGTGTAGTCGGAGCTGCAGCAGGTGCTGCATTGTTACTCCATTTGAAATTTGGATGATCTCTCCACCCAGGATTGTAGGTATTTGAATAAGAGTTATGATTTCTGTTGTATCCAACATATTTGACTGAGATAGGGTTTGCTGGGCATTCTTCATATAGGTGACCTCCTCCACAGTAAACACAACTGGCAGAATCTACTGGGGCTTGTTCAAATGCTACAACTTTTGCTTCTGTTGTTGCAGCAACAAGTGCTGCAGCACTGGGTGCACTTAGATTTTTGATCATGTTGGTAAGGGATGCAACTTGAGCATATAAAGCAGTGACTTCACTCACTTCATGCATCCCAGCCACTTTCTTTTGAGCACTCACCCTGGCTGTAGGCCATTGGTAACTATTTGCAGCAATTGTCTCAATGAGATTATAAGCATCAGTGTATAAACCATTCAGCAGAACTCCCCCAGAAGATGCATCAAGCATATGCCTAGTCTGAGGTTCCAACCCATTATAAAAAGTTTCCATTTGAACAACCACAGGCAACCCATTTTGTGGGAAATTTCTTAGCAATTACTTAAATCTTTCCCATGCTTCAAACAGTGTTTAAAACTCAATTTGTCTAAATGAGGTAATTCCAGTTCTCATCCTGACATTTTTGATAGGTGGAAAATATTTAATCATGAATTTTTCAACCATTTCATTCCAAGTGGTGATAGAGTTAGGCTCTAAGGAATTTAACTAAGCCTTAGCTCTATCCTTCAAGGAATATGGAAAAAAATTTGAGCTTAAAAGCATCATCAGAAACACCAAGGAGTATGAAATTACTACAAACTTCTAAAAATTGTTTTAAATGCAAGTGGGGATCCTCAGTAGGTCCTCCACTAAATTGACCAACTGTTTGAAACCTTATAGGCCTAAATTTAAACTCGAGTTGTGGCAAGTTCAGGCCTTACTATGCTAGTTTGCATAGTTTGAGGGTCAAAAACAACATAATCCCTCATAGGTCTGTTCCTGTCATTAGCCATGCCTATGACTGTTTGATTTATTACCTCTTGCTGATATGGTTGCCCATTAGGTTGATCTATTTCAGTTCCATTATTTTTTGAACCTTGAGGTGATTCAATCTGAGATTTATGTATAGAGGCCGTGACAACAGCTCTACCCAATCCAATAAGTCCTGGATTACTATTTATCCTTCGCAACCTTCTGAAGAGTCTTTCTATCTCTGGATCCAACTGAAATTCTAGTGTGGACTGTCCGTGCATATGCTGCAGCAACTAGTGCTGTAAAAACAGATGCAGTAGCAACAAAAACATAACACACCAAAAATTAGAAAACAAAAATCACTAACTTGCTAACTAATTAAACAGTGACTTAGAGTTTTCAATCCCCGGCAACGGCGCCAAAAACTTATTGTGTGAAAACGTGTGCAAGTATACACAGTCCAACAAGTAGTATAATGATAAATAGAGATTGTTTCCAAGAGGATTGAAGTCTAAATAGTGTTTAATTTGGCTAGCAAATTAGTGAGAAAATAAATTGACACAAGTTTTTGAAAGCATTTCTAAAGAACAATTTATGTAAAGTGGTATGAAAATCAGAGTTGAGAATGACTTGGAATGTTGTCACTATGTAAATCCATTACAGAGCACTAATGCTGTATCTAATGTTGTAGCACTAGATGCTGTCGCAACAGTTGCTAATTATTCAAATACTTTCACTAGGGTTTTTGCTAAAAGAGCCTATGTTTAGGCCCTAAATAGGTATCCCCTAGGCTACTTACGCACCCACAGTATTCATCTAATGGATTTTTCCCTCCTATGTCTAGTGTTTAAGAGTAATAAAGTGTCCGTTAATACTCACTATCCATATTATCTTTTGAGATCTATTTATAAACCTTTTCAGAATTTACAAATGCTACTTGAAAGTAGTTGGCCATTCCTAATTTAAGATAGAAATATTAAGTTCGCAAAATATAAAATGCTTAAACATCAAACACACTTCATTAAATGCACTAAAAATTCATTACATAGATCCCAACATTCCAAGTATGAGTATTTAGCTCATAGTGAGCGAACAACACAAGAGGAATAACTTGAACATAAATGCCAAAGTCATAACTAAGAAATACAAGAGAGAAATTATACTAAGATGAAGAAAATGAGGGTAGGCTCCAAGAGTTTGAGGCTTGGAGGTATGAATCAGCTTCCAAGATAGCATTTCTTCAAGTATAGTTAGCTCGTCTCGTTGCTGCAGCAACACTTTCAGCAATGATCTTCCAACTTAGTGATTTGAGGTAGCTTCGGTGCAAAAAGGGTAGAAAGATATTTCTATACTTTCTCCTTTCAGACCTAGCGTCGTGAAATGAAGAGGAAGACTGTCCTTATATAGCACTAGGGTACATGATCCCAGAAACCCTAATTTTGAGGCGTGTTTTGTCCTTATTCGTGCCCAAAAGTACTTGTGCCCTTTAAAAAGGTGGAAAATTCTCTGATCAGGTGTTGACATCCTAGGTAGTGCGCCCGTCCTTGATTGATAGCTGGAATGCGCTTAAATCAACGCTTCCAGCATTCTCTCTCATCTTGCGCAGGATTGCATTGTTGTGCCAACTGTTGCTGCAGCAATAGAACACACAAATCAAAGCACACAAATGGCACCAAAGTGCCAAATATTTCTAACTCAAGGATGCAACATTTATTAATTAAAACATGCTATTTACAAACATAAAACAACTAATTACTTAAGAACACACAATGAATTATGCTTAAGAATGCATAAATAACTCTAATAAAGAAGAGTTATCAACAAGCCAGACAAAACTTCTAACACTCTGGAGCAGAGATACACCCAATCAACTTCCAAGTATCCACAATAATTGTCTCGGAATAATTCAATCGAAGGAGAATTCACCCATAGAGTTACCCGGCCAAAGCAAAACATCCTCCCAAGTATCAATCGAAGGAGGGACAAGAGCCCGAATGCGACTAACCATGCATACTGCCAGGAATAAGATTATTAATGGAATCCAGCTTCCAATTACCATTTTCATCAGTAAGATCAAGAACTTTGAGCCCATGTAGCGAAGGCGGTACACTCTCAACAAGATCACACAACTTGCATAGGTTGGACCCAAGCATCAGCCCAAACTGAAATTCTGGTGCCATTACCGATAGACCAAAACATGTGGTTTCCCACCATAGGCCAAGTCTTGACAATAGACTTCCACAACGAAGAGTCTGTGTTCTTGGCCACTACCATACCACTCTCCAGCATATATCTATTGAGACAAAATCCGTTGGAACATTTTTGATGAAAACATACCATTTTGACAAGTGGTTAAGTTATCTGATACATTGTGAATCTAATGTTTTTTCTTGAGTGATCGAAAGTGCAGGGATCAAATTAATCATAACTCAAGAAAGTTATATGCTAATCAATAGCATTATTCAAAGAAGGATTGTAGGATATATCAGAGATGAAAATAAATCAAGTGACAGTGAATTCATTTGTTAAGTAGACCTCCCACTTTTGTGAGAGAGACTAAATAGATCAACAAACATGTGTCTTAACAAGTAATAAATGATGATCAACAAGAAGACACAAAGATAAAGATAGATAAACTATTTCTCTATCATGAGAAGATATGTTCTTCACTAAGGAAGAAGCCTTTCAAGCATACCATCAAGACAAGAGATTCAATGATCAATGCCAGATGAACTTCATAAGCCTTTTCAGCTAAGAAACTATTCCAAGTAAGAAGATACTCTTCAGAAGTCTATAAAGCTACAATAAGAATCTTCCTATGACATAGCAGTTTTAGCCAAAGACTTCTCACCATGAGAAGATGAAATCTTACACATAAGATGATAATGAAAAAAGACTCTTTAGCAAACAGTTGAGATATCCTCATTAGCATCTTATGATTAAGTCAAAGACAAGTGCACATGGACCTATATTTAATAACTCTTATTTGTAAGAGTTATTTATGCTTTCTTAGCCTAAATTGTTGTGAGTTCTAAAATAATATTGTGTTTAATTAGTTAAAATATGATGTTTTAGAGAGTAGAAGAATTAATTCCGGTTTTAAGTCATTTGGAAATTTGGTGCCCCATTTGTGCTTTTATGTGTGTGTTTTATTGCTGCAGCAATAGGTGCCACAGCATCAGTTCCTGTAACAGATGAGAGAGAAACGCCGGGGCACTGATTTCAACGCCCGCTAGCTATCAGAAAAGACGCACACGGCCTGCTGCTGGTACTTCCAAAAGATATTTCTTGGATCACTAAACCCTAGTACTATTTAAAGCAGCTAATCTTCCTCATTTTAGAGGCTGGTTCAGAGGAGGAAAAGTATACCAAGCTACCTTTAAAATACCAAAGTGGAAATTTTGATCCTGGGAGTGATGCTGTAGCAATACATAAGCTTAATTACTTGAAAATTTTCGTGGATTTGGAAGCTGATCTAAACCTCCATGCCACTGTTTTTGGAGTCAATCTTCAGTATACCACTTCATACTATATTTCTTCTTTATATTTTTGCATTTATGGCTTTAAACATTATGTTTATGTTGTATTTCTTGTGTTGTTCGCTCATAATGAGCTAAATACTCTTAGTTGGGATGCTTTGATCTATGTAATGAAGTCTTAGTGTGTTTAATGCATGTATTTGATGATTAGAATTTTTATCCTTTGCGTGATACTAATTCCAAACTTATTTTAGAACTGATCACCTAAATATAAGTACCATTTATAGATTCTGACGTGGTTTATAAATTGATCTCAAAAGATAATATGGATAGTGGTTATTAAAGTACACTTTAATAATCCTTGCTTAAAACCTAGACATAGGAGGGAAAATTACATAGGGTGAATACTGTGTGTGTGTAATAGCCAAGGGTGGACCTATTTAGAGCTTAGACATAACTGCTTGTAATGAAGCCCAGTAGAAAAATGACTGAAAAGTACTTACTATATGCTACACCACCTAGTGCTGCAGCATCAGATACAACATTAGACCATTATTATGAATTTGCAGAGTGAACGCATTCCCAACTTACTCTCATTTTGGATTTCTACTAATCATTTATTTTACTTGCTGTTTGTTGATAAATTTGGGTTCTACAACTTGTTATTTTACTTTGCTTTTACTCACTAGCTTGCTTGGTAATTAAATATAGAAAAGAACTCAACAATCCTCGTGTGAACGATCTCTACTTACTATTTATTACTTGTTACGACTGTATATACTTGCACATATTGTTTTCACACAACAATATCCTTGAAGTGACACAACAAGTATGTATCAAGCCAAACAGAGTGACATGTCAAGTTAATGGGAACGTTCAGATAATGCAAATCATCAGAGAAAATCTCTGTGAACACTCAATGAACTCATAAGGTTGTGTGTCAATGACAAAATTGAAGAAAGAGAAAGAATCAACAAGATCAAGCCTGTTACTGAAAGGTGAGTAACTCAGAAGATCTTGAGAAGACGTTCAAAAGGCTTTTCAAGCAGGGATCTCAGAAAAGATAGAGTTTAAAAGATATATAAAAGACAGAGTTCGGAAGATATATTCAGAAGATACATCACAAGCCACAACTAGTACAACAAAGTCACCAAACCAATTCCTCATAAACAACACAGGGCCCATTTTTGAAATGTTTCGGTTTATAAATCTAATTGGATATAATGAAAGTGATCTTTTCAGTGAGTCCAAAGAAAGTCTCTGATGTTCAAGATGATCACCGGTGTAGCCATAAATGGGACCACAAGTTGTAGTCACGAGCAAAAGAGGTCATTTTTCAACTTCACCAAAATAATAAAAGCAGTACATTTTTTCAAAGGTTTCGTTGTGAGGAATCCAAAAACGATGTCCATTTTCGCAAAAGATGACTATAGTCGCCGGAATCATAAAAATACACTACAAAATACGGCATAACTTCTATCTCGAATGACTAAAATAATAGCATAAATGGATTTAGTAGGTGATTTTTTAGGAATATGAATTTTGGTAATTTTTGATGATCAAATAAGAGAGAACAAGAATTGGGAAGAAAAGAATGAGCTTTAATATCTGTGAGGCGGCCGAAAGAAACAAAGAACGAAGGAGTGGGTGTCAGCAAGGAAAGGAGCGTAGGTTTTAAAATGGGGGGGGAGGGGGGGGAGGGGGGAGGGAAGCTGGGTGGTGTGGACAACAAATTTAAAAACAAAAAAAAAATCCATGGGTTGCGTATTGGAGTTTTAGGTTAAGGTCCAATACCTTTCTTTTTTCTTTTAAAACAATTCTAAGCCATACATACAAAGCTATATAACTATATAACAATATAATAATAATAATAATAATAATAATAATAATAATAATAATAATAATAATAATAATGATAATAATAAATTAAATAATAACAATGCATTATCAATATTACCTAAAAAATACACTTAAATATCCCTATATTTTCAGTTGAGGTATGTTTTGTTCAATTTTGAGGACAAAATTTTTAAAAGTTGCGGTGATTGTAACATCCCCAATTTAGCTAATTTCATTTATTGAAATTAGCAAGAGGTCACAAGATAATTAATTAGCATAATTGATTAATTATAAGATGGTGTCATTGATTAAGTGAATTATGTTGTGCTTGTGTGCTAAAATATATTAAGTACGTGAATTGTTGATTGATTGGTGAAATTAACTAACAATTGTTTATTCGATTGAGTATTAAGTCGAGTCATAGACATGTCAGTATCATGAAAGCAATATTTAAATTGCCTAAGTATGAGAAATTGGATGCATCGTTGAGTTATTCATTGAATTGTTGTAATTGGGATTTAAGTAGAAATTATAGTCTAAAGGGCAAAACAGTTGTAATGTAACACCCCTTTTCTACCCATTAATTTTATTTGCATAAAAATCAGAGTTTTCAAAATTTATTTACCCCACAAGGGATGTCACACTTACTTCGCTAAACGTCACACTTCAAATAACTCGCTTTTCGAAAACAGTCTCATAATAACTTCAAAACGTCATTATCAATTAAAATACAACTTCACATCGAAAATTCAACAGTTTAATCATAAAAGGCATTACAACTATGCCAGGCTTGCAATACTAAAATCCAATAACCACAATAGTCATAAATGACTTAAACAGCATTCATTCCCCTCCCTAGTGTTACATATCAGAGCAGACGACCCGACTCAGCTAGTGAAGATACCTAAGCCTTCACTCGAGATCACCTGCACGTTACCGCATAGGGGTAACATTCAAACAGAAGGGGTGAGTTCATCTAGCAATATAATAAAGCTTATGATAAGTACTATGCTAGGGTTATGACACTATATCAACCGCGTCACGAATTATCAAATCAATCATCAATATTAATCACCACAACAACTCATCGCAACGCCAGCTATATAGACCACATCACAAACATCAATTCAATCACTACCAAAGCTCATCACAATGTCATGTAAGTATATGAAGTGCAACCCACTCGCGGGCATATGCATGATGGTACCATATTCATCACAATTAAGAGGCCGAGCCTATTCTTCACAGGAGGCCGAAGCCTATTCGTCACAAGAGGCCGAAGCCTATTCGTCACAAGAGGCCGAAGCCTATTCTTCACATTATGCACATGGGATGCATGGGACACTACGACATGCATCACACACAAACACACACAAACACAGTCAACAATGTGACCCGTCACTTACCAATTTGCCAAAAAGGGCACAGCACCTGTCAATTCACAATTTACACAACAACAACATCACTTAGCCTTTTAGGCCTTAACATCACTTAGCCTTTCGGGCCTCAAAACGTCACTGGGTTTTCATCGTCACTTATACATAAATATCCTCAGCTCAAACAATAGCCACTGAGGGCAAAAACGTCATTTACTAGCCACCAAGGGCATCATCGTCATTTACACATCATTATCATTAAAATTGACCACTAAGGCAGAAACGTTCTTTAGAACATCGTCATTGACACCAAAAAGGTTTTAGACACCGAAAACAGTTTTTGCAACGCAACATCAACTACCATTGGGGCAGCCACTCGGGCGCCCAGAACCATCAGAAAATAATAAGTTTTCGCTTTTAAAAATGGGACACACAGATAGACAACGAAATGGGCTTCACAACACTTTTTGAAATATTTAAAACGGACACCCGAGTCAAAAGTTATAGCGAAAACAGTTTTTATTAAAAATCGGGAACGTCCTGAAAATGGCGCCCAGGCACTGGGCGCCTAAGACACAACTTAGACATCCGGAAACAACACGACGCACGCACACTGACACGCACACACAGCAAGCACAATTCAGCACAACAGCAAGCACAATTCAGCAACACAAACTTTGGCTCATGCGCCCAGCACAAGTGCGCCAATTCCTGCAATGGAAAATTCAACCAAAAACGCAACAACTTGGCACGGGGCGCCCAATCGCGAGGACGCCTAATTCCGTGGCCAAAATTCCAGCAACAACAATGCTTGGCACAGGGCGCCCCACTCAGGGCGCCTAATTCTGCACCTAGACAACAAAATCCAGCAACAACAATTCGAGCAACACAACTTCATCAAATCACATACAACTCATACAAACAACTTCAAATCGCATATCAACCGTAAAAATAATATCACATCGCAAATCAATCATGAACACATAAAGAGTCATCAAAAATCATCCACCGAATCATTATCAATCACAATACCATCAAGGAGTATCCAAGCACTTAGCACGCAAACCACAATTTCTCAGCAACAAGTTGTCATATGCCTAGGGTTCATCAATAATCACTAGAAATACATAAAATGGCATACATAGAGCCTACCCCTACTTAGTCCCCATCATAAGACCCTATTATAGAGAAGATGAGACCCACCCTTACCTGGAATGAGAAACTTGTGCAACACACAGAGCTGAGAGATGTCCGACAACGATGAGTCTATCCAGTTGATAAGATGTGACGACACAATATGGCTCTGACTAGTCCGATTCAATTTCGACACATCAAGAAAGCAACTTGGTCACATTGATAAATAGGTCATTCCAACGAACTCGTTACATACGTTTTGGGTCAGAGTTGTAAATCATGATGAATTTCTTCCTCGACAAAATACCCAAATCATGAACTTCTAAAAATTAGTTAAATGAGGTGTCTTCCATAAAATGAGCTTCCACAAGCATGTCCTTGGCACCGACGTTTTTTTTTTTTTTTTACAACTGAGCCTTACAACTAATGAATTTAAGAAGCACACATTGTTGATTCTCTACGTGTATGGAAGTAAATCATAATTCTCAATCCAATGCATGGACCATAAATAAGGAGGGAAATCACAATTCTCATTGGCCACTTGCATTCCAAATACACGTGACTTAAAACAAAACCAAGGAGGTGGGTAGAATGAATGATTGGGAAGTAGTTTATAGGAAATTGAAAAGAAACAATAGGCTTGGAAATTTAAGGAAAAGTAATTACATCACTGGAAGAGAAAAGAACGAGAATAAAAGAAGGTGTGGCGCTGTTCTTTCTTCTGCTTAATGGGAGGAATAAGAATATTAGGCTTTCTAGAAAAAGGAATGAGCATACGCCGTGCAAGAAGAAATATGGGCTGTAGGAACGCTGGACATTATAAAACATGGGCTACAACATTAAAATGGCCCAAATACAATTCTAAAGCCCTTTTAAAGCCTATTTTAAAAAAAACCATACTAGTTTTAACAACTGTATGACTCAAAATGACTTTTAAAAATAAATAACACTCCAAATGCTAATATTTTAGAAAATAAAATAGTCAACTAAAACAATGTTATTTCAAATATAAATATTCTATAAACAACCTAATTAAATAATAACAATAATATAGTACCAAGATAGTATATAAAAAAAAACGGTTTAATATCATTTCAAGATATTTGATAATTCAAATACACATAAATATATAAAATCAATTAAATTACTAAATATTAATAAAATACATAATTACTGAGACTCACAATATATCACAAGAATTAATATTATATTTGCGCCTAAAGCAAAAACGTACTAAAATGAAAATCGGGGTGTTACAACTCAACCCCCCTAAAAAAAAAATTTCGTCCTCGAAATTCTTACCCGCCAAGGCTAACACTCTCCCACCAACGACTAAGCTATCTAGGCAACTAGCTCTATCTACCATGCTGATCACCATTTCTCTGATTACCGGCGGTAAGTGATTGGGCGGCCGTCCCTCCTACTTATTCAGCCAGGTAGCTTTGAGAAATAACAACCAGACACATCCTCTCCCTAAGGATCTCCGATAGGGATTTGAGCGTAATCACGTTGGTACCACGTGATCACCCCCAAGCTCTATTAAAGTCCCTTCCCAATATGACATGCTAAGACTCCGCTGCGCTACTCTGATAAACTAGCTCGCATTCTACCTCACTCATCTACCCTTAAGGATAACGAAATTCATCAATCATCACAGCATCACAAGGAAGTTCACAGAGTGCATAACAGTTGTACAACAAGCCACATAATTTAACAACACGACAACAACATCAACAAACGACTTTGCCACTCAGGCGACATCAACACTAAATCACAACATCGGCCATAGGCCTACAACACAAAATTCATCAAGACGTTTCGGGCCATTCAGCGGTACCCTCGGCAAAACCACGTGGGCCATATCGGCGGTACCCACTACAAAACACTGTGGGCCATTCGGCGTTACCCACAACACAACCACCAACAACATCAAAGAAAAATCATTATCATCAACAAGGCAACCACAAAGCACAGCAAAGCAACAATGCGGAGACAACTCCGGGACCAAAAATCCCATAACCAACAACAACAGCAACTAGGGCACTAGGCCACCGACAACACAACAACAATTACGGGCACTACGACACCGACAATGCCACAACAACTTAAATCAACCGACACGCCTAAAAATCAACAACACCAGAACCAGCCAATTTTGCCTTGAAATTAGAATATTCAGTTAGGCCTCTGAATAAGCTTTCCGATAATCATAGTTTAAAAATATATAGTTTAAACTTCCCAATAATCATATACCAACCAATTAAAAATACATCAATCATTTCAACACACTCGCTATGTAAATTACAAGCAAAACATATCCCATATAAATCAAACAATACCTAGAGCACGCCAAATTTCTTATCCCATTTAAACATCATAGAGCACACAAGGTTTCATACATACTAATACAGTTTTGCTCCCAAAGAAACCCAATACTAGTTTCAAAGTCGCCATCGAATCATTTTTGACAAGGTTTTTAAAATCGACGCAACGACAAATCATTACTCTGTTTTCAATTAAAACCAACTAGAAAATCATTTTCCAATCCAACAAAAACTTCACCTCTGTACTTCCTCATTTAAAATCCTAAGTCAAAAAATAAATTTCATTCCCCTTCGATTTCCATAACAACAACATCTAATCGCAATAGTAGAACAGCGACGGTCTTTCGGAAACAATTTTCGAAAACAGCAACCTTAATTTGTTACGGCAACAGTGACAATAATTTCGGTTTACAGCAATTAAATAGTAACAGCAGTTACGGTTTTAAATCAAAACATCAACACTTAATTGTCAACGATAGAACACCACGGTAATTAATTTCCAGCGCAACAGTAACTTAATTTACAACAACAAACAAACAATTTCTCAGTAACACACCAAGCAGCATTAATCAAACGGCACAGCAGTTAAATAGTAACTACAAAACAGCAACAGTGATTTTAAATCAAAACAGCACAGCAAAACTTAGCAGCAACAATAGTCTACGGCAACAGCACGACAGCAATAATAAAACGGCATCCGCGTTTAAATAATAACAGTACACAATGCCAGCAGGGGCATCCCCCCCCCCCCCCAAGAGTCCACTTACCATCAGCAGCTTCCGATTACTTGTACCTGCAGGAACATTAATACAACACAACCAATTGTCAAGACTAAAAGACAACAGTTGGTCGTTAACCGACACAACGACTCTACGACTTGGCCGGATGGACCAACCATTGCTCTGATACCACTAATGTAACACCCCTTTTCTACCCATTAATTTTATTTGCATAAAAATCAGAGTTTTCAAAATTTATTTACCCCACAAGGGATGTCACACTTACTTCGCTAAACGTCACACTTCAAATAACTCGCTTTTCGAAAACAGTCTCATAATAACTTCAAAACGTCATTATCAATTAAAATACAACTTCACATCGAAAATTCAACAGTTTAATCATAAAAGGCATTACAACTATGCCAGGCTTGCAATACTAAAATCCAATAACCACAATAGTCATAAATGACTTAAACAGCATTCATTCCCCTCCCTAGTGTTACATATCAGAGCAGACGACCCGACTCAGCTAGTGAAGATACCTAAGCCTTCACTCGAGATCACCTGCACGTTACCGCATAGGGGTAACATTCAAACAGAAGGGGTGAGTTCATCTAGCAATATAATAAAGCTTATGATAAGTACTATGCTAGGGTTATGACACTATATCAACCGCGTCACGAATTATCAAATCAATCATCAATATTAATCACCACAACAACTCATCGCAACGCCAGCTATATAGACCACATCACAAACATCAATTCAATCACTACCAAAGCTCATCACAATGTCATGTAAGTATATGAAGTGCAACCCACTCGCGGGCATATGCATGATGGTACCATATTCATCACAATTAAGAGGCCGAGCCTATTCTTCACAGGAGGCCGAAGCCTATTCGTCACAAGAGGCCGAAGCCTATTCGTCACAAGAGGCCGAAGCCTATTCTTCACATTATGCACATGGGATGCATGGGACACTACGACATGCATCACACACAAACACAGTCAACAATGTGACCCGTCACTTACCAATTTGCCAAAAAGGGCACAGCACCTGTCAATTCACAATTTACACAACAACAACATCACTTAGCCTTTTAGGCCTTAACATCACTTAGCCTTTCGGGCCTCAAAACGTCACTGGGTTTTCATCGTCACTTATACATAAATATCCTCAGCTCAAACAATAGCCACTGAGGGCAAAAACGTCATTTACTAGCCACCAAGGGCATCATCGTCATTTACACATCATTATCATTAAAATTGACCACTAAGGCAGAAACGTTCTTTAGAACATCGTCATTGACACCAAAAAGGTTTTAGACACCGAAAACAGTTTTTGCAACGCAACATCAACTACCATTGGGGCAGCCACTCGGGCGCCCAGAACCATCAGAAAATAATAAGTTTTCGCTTTTAAAAATGGGACACACAGATAGACAACGAAATGGGCTTCACAACACTTTTTGAAATATTTAAAACGGACACCCGAGTCAAAAGTTATAGCGAAAACAGTTTTTATTAAAAATCGGGAACGTCCTGAAAATGGCGCCCAGGCACTGGGCGCCTAAGACACAACTTAGACATCCGGAAACAACACGACGCACGCACACTGACACGCACACACAGCAAGCACAATTCAGCACAACAGCAAGCACAATTCAGCAACACAAACTTTGGCTCATGCGCCCAGCACAAGTGCGCCAATTCCTGCAATGGAAAATTCAACCAAAAACGCAACAACTTGGCACGGGGCGCCCAATCGCGAGGACGCCTAATTCCGTGGCCAAAATTCCAGCAACAACAATGCTTGGCACAGGGCGCCCCACTCAGGGCGCCTAATTCTGCACCTAGACAACAAAATCCAGCAACAACAATTCGAGCAACACAACTTCATCAAATCACATACAACTCATACAAACAACTTCAAATCGCATATCAACCGTAAAAATAATATCACATCGCAAATCAATCATGAACACATAAAGAGTCATCAAAAATCATCCACCGAATCATTATCAATCACAATACCATCAAGGAGTATCCAAGCACTTAGCACGCAAACCACAATTTCTCAGCAACAAGTTGTCATATGCCTAGGGTTCATCAATAATCACTAGAAATACATAAAATGGCATACATAGAGCCTACCCCTACTTAGTCCCCATCATAAGACCCTATTATAGAGAAGATGAGACCCACCCTTACCTGGAATGAGAAACTTGTGCAACACACAGAGCTGAGAGATGTCCGACAACGATGAGTCTATCCAGTTGATAAGATGTGACGACACAATATGGCTCTGACTAGTCCGATTCAATTTCGACACATCAAGAAAGCAACTTGGTCACATTGATAAATAGGTCATTCCAACGAACTCGTTACATACGTTTTGGGTCAGAGTTGTAAATCATGATGAATTTCTTCCTCGACAAAATACCCAAATCATGAACTTCTAAAAATTAGTTAAATGAGGTGTCTTCCATAAAATGAGCTTCCACAAGCATGTCCTTGGCACCGACGTTTTTTTTTTTTTTTACAACTGAGCCTTACAACTAATGAATTTAAGAAGCACACATTGTTGATTCTCTACGTGTATGGAAGTAAATCATAATTCTCAATCCAATGCATGGACCATAAATAAGGAGGGAAATCACAATTCTCATTGGCCACTTGCATTCCAAATACACGTGACTTAAAACAAAACCAAGGAGGTGGGTAGAATGAATGATTGGGAAATAGTTTATAGGAAATTGAAAAGAAACAATAGGCTTGGAAATTTAAGGAAAAGTAATTACATCACTGGAAGAGAAAAGAACGAGAATAAAAGAAGGTGTGGCGCTGTTCTTTCTTCTGCTTAATGGGAGGAATAAGAATATTAGGCTTTCTAGAAAAAGGAATGAGCATACGCCGTGCAAGAAGAAATATGGGCTGTAGGAACGCTGGACATTATAAAACATGGGCTACAACATTAAAATGGCCCAAATACAATTCTAAAGCCCTTTTAAAGCCTATTTTAAAAAAAACCATACTAGTTTTAACAACTGTATGACTCAAAATGACTTTTAAAAATAAATAACACTCCAAATGCTAATATTTTAGAAAATAAAATAGTCAACTAAAACAATGTTATTTCAAATATAAATATTCTATAAACAACCTAATTAAATAATAACAATAATATAGTACCAAGATAGTATATAAAAAAAAACGGTTTAATATCATTTCAAGATATTTGATAATTCAAATACACATAAATATATAAAATCAATTAAATTACTAAATATTAATAAAATACATAATTACTGAGACTCACAATATATCACAAGAATTAATATTATATTTGCGCCTAAAGCAAAAACGTACTAAAATGAAAATCGGGGTGTTACATGTAACATCCCCAAAATAATTATCGAAATTATTTTGAAGTCGAGTGAATTAATTATTCCTAATTAATGGGTAATTGAGATTTTAGGGAATTTAATTAAGTTGAGAAGAAATTATGGTGTTAGATAAGAATTATAAGGAATAAGAAGGTTTAAGAAGGGGTAATTTTGGAAACCTACCAAAATATTATTATTAATATATATATATATATATATATATATATATATATATATATATATATATATATATATATATATAGAAGAAATGAAAGAAAGAAAAGAAAGAAAAGGAAAGGAAGAAATAGAGAGGGAGAGGTCGAGAGAAATGAGAGAAAAGAAAAGAATAGAGAAAAGAAAAGAAAGAAGGAAACGAAGAGGAGAAGAGAGAAGAGGGTGGGGAAACCTTCACCAATTTTTTTCTTCTTGGTTCCATTAGAATCCACTCATCATCCTCTTCAATTTGGTACAAGAATCATAAACAACAACTCACTACCTCACATGTTGCCATTATCGAAATTTGAAGGAAAAAGAGAACTCTTGGAGCTATCTTTTTCAATGAAGTAGTTTGAAGGTTAGGGAAGTACATTTGAGAGTTTGGAAACAAGCTAGGAGTAAATGAATCAAAGATTGGGTGAATTAGGGCTTGAGAATCAAATTTGGGGTTTTATGTGAATAGGAGCAAATGGAGCTAGGAGATGATGAATAGTGTTTTTGGGTACTTTATGGTTGATTAGGAAGCTTTGGAGTCTTTGAGGAGCTTGGAACCTTAGGAATCAAGTTGATGGTGCCTAGGTCAAAGTTGATATTTCTCGCGGGTCAGATGTTCGAGTGGCGGTAAGCTTTCGAAACGAATTTGGGCGTCCTCGGAACGTCGAAGTTGATATGGGGATCGTTCGTGTGGTTATGTAAAATTCCGTTTTGGTGGATCTCGGTTAATTGTGATTTTCATCACAACTGGTGAGTTTTACTCAAGTTTAGGTTTTTGAATTAATAAACTTAAATTGTGAAATGTGTTTCAGTTTTTGATTCGTGTCGAAAAAGTATTTTGTACGAAAATCACGTTTTATGTCCAATTAGTTTTTGGATTGTTCGATTGGTGATCATTGTTGTTTGAATATGTTTTTGGACTGTTTTTATGTCGGACTGGACTGGAACAGGTATCAGAATTGATCGAAACGACGAAAAACGTGAAAACGGGATAAAAATTCAGTGGTGTCAAAAGCGCACGACCCGTGCATCCCAGGCACACGGACCGTGCGCCCCTTTCAGTTTGTGTTTTGCAAAGATGACTAACAGGGCGCACGACCTGTGCGTATGGGAGCACGGACCGTGTGCAGTGTTCTGTCCAAATTTTCCAATCCTCTTCTAATCCTTTCCTAACCCTTTTCCAGTGATATTAGGCTTATAATGCCATGATTTTGAATCTATTTTCAAAGGTTTTCATAATGGTTTGCAAAGTTATGTTTAATTTGAAAAATCGTAAAATAGTGTACGGGAGCGAACACATAATATGCTTGTCTTGTAGAACTAAATGTTTAAATAACGGTCTAATGTAAACGAACTAAATTTTCAAGTCAAAGTAGATATATATATATATATATATATATATATATATATATATATATATATATATATATATATATATATATATACTATATCGAGTTGGGTGACGACCCACGATGCTAACATACTAGGCGGGGCAGTCAAGATCCCTTACCCTAGGCCCGTATACCATTAGCGAAAGTGCTATTGGTAAGGGGGTTCACCGGGTTTCAGCGTTCGCGCAGGCGGTGTTATGTTAAAAGTTTGTTGTGCGATACACCGGGGTTAGTGTTCGCGCAGTCGGTGTCGTACTGGATTATAACACGTTCACCGGGGTTTAGCGTTCGCGCAGGCGGTGTCGTGTTAAGTTAAATAGAATTTATAATTTAACCGAGGGCGTTGTTAGGGGTCTCGATAGAACTCACTGAGATTGTATCTCATTGTTTATATGTTGTTGTTTTACAGAGAAACAGGGAAGGTGGAGATCCAAGAGGCACGAGTAGGTTGTACTTGGATGGTTGCTGAAGACTTAGCTTGTATGCTTAAGTTTATATCTTTCCTTGTTATCTGTGTACCAAGACATTTTGTCTTTAGTGTTATGTATTTGATTCCTCTTTCTTGTACGATATTGAACACTGTATTTCACTGATGGTTTATGGTCTTATTTATGTTTAAGTCTGTCTTGTTGTTATTCAGTGAAAATTTTTAGTGGTGTTCAGTATTTAAACAGGAAATATTATCTCTGATGTATTAGGGATGGTACACTTAGGCATTTCTACTCGTTAGAAATACCGGGATGTTACAGTTGGTATCAGAGCAGTTCGGTCTGGTCGGACTTAGTTTAGGGTTGAGTCGATTCCTTGTTAGTCCTTGTTGTAATTATACTTGTGATGCTAAGAGACATTGAGCCTGATCAACCCAATACTTAGTGCAACATAAGCGGAATTATGGCAGGATGATCAAGATGCATCCTCAGGCAAGGTGACATGACAGTGGAAGACTACATCGCTAAGTTTGAGAAGTTTTCTCAGTTTTACCAAGTGGTAAAGTATGCTCCGAATGAGGAATGGAAGATGCTGATGTATGAGGGGCCTTCGTACTTATAAGACTCTGGGTCTCAGTTCTTATACTCTCATCAATTATGCTGCCCTAGTGCAACCAGTCTATGTCGCCAAGGATGATCTCAAAGAGAGTACTGGAAAGGAAAGAAGGTAGTTGAATTATCAACTCCGAATGCAAAGTCCTAAGGTAATTCCATCAAAGGAAAAGCACGTGCAATTCTTCGATTCTTCAAAGGTCAGAAGATGTTCTAACTATGGAAAGCATCACATTGGTGATTGTCAGCAAAGATCAATCGGTGCTATTATTTTAATGAAGAGGGTCACTATGCAAATGAGTGCCCTGCAAGGAAGAGTTCGAAGGAGTCACAAGCGGCTCCAAGGCAAGGACGCGTCAACACTTTGGGTGCTCTGACAGTTACAACTGCTGACAAGTTACTGAGGGGTATGTGATCTCTTTTCAATAACTTCGTCAGTATATTATAAGATTCGGGTGCAACCTATTGTTTTACAGCACAATCATGTGTGGATCGGTTGGGACTAGCGTTGTCTCCGCTGTCCGAGCCAATAACTATTTTTACTGCTGCTAAGGGTCATTCCAGACCTAATCTTTGTGTCAGAATTGTCTACTTGTCATAGGAGACAGAAATTTCGTTGTAGGATTATTTGTTTTCCTATGAGAAGTATGGACATCGTTCTGGGTATGAATTGGGTGACTGCAAATCGTGTTACAATCGACTGTGCCAATCGAACTATCAGCTTCGCTTCTGAATCAGTTGAATTGCCAAAGACCAATTTCTGACGCAGTTATCTTTTTCACCTCAACAAACCAGTCATTATTCCAAGGTGCAGAATCTTATGTTATTATGTTATCTGCATCCACTGAAACTGGTTTAGATTTGTCATCTGTTCAAGTTGTGAATGAAATTCTGGATGTTTTTCCGGATGAAGTTTCTTCAATACCTCCAGATCGAGAGGTAGAGTTTTCTATAGAATTGGTTCCTGGCACAGGATCAATATCTATTGCTCCTTATCGAATGTCTCCATTAGAATTAAAGGAATTGAAATCCCAACTTTAAGAGTGGATTTCAAAGAAGCTATTCAACCGAGTGCTTCTCCATGGGGTGCTCCGATGTTCCTAGTCAAAAAGAAAGACGGTAGCATGAGATTGTACATTGCTTATCGACAACTCAACAAAGTGACGATCAAGAATAAATATCCCTTGCCAAGAATAGATGATCTGCTTGATCAACTTCGAGGTGCCAGTGTTTTCTAAAATTTGATCTAAGGTCGGGTTATCATCAGATAAAGGTTAGAGCCTTAGATATTCCGAAGACAGCTTTCCGTACTAGGTATGGACATTGCGAGTTTGTAGTGATGCCTTTCGTGCTACCTAATGCTCCAGTGGTATTCATGGATTACGTGAACCGAGTCTTCCATACGTGCCTAGATCAGTTTGTAGCCATTTTCATCGATGATATCTTGGTGTACCCAAAGACCATCGAGGAGCATGTTCAACATCTCCACATTGTTCTGAATGTACTCCGAGAAAAGAAGTTGTATGCGAAACTTTCGAAGTGTGATTTCCCCATCGGGAGTTGCTGTAGATCCTAGTAAAGTGGAAGCTGTGTTAAACTGGGAACGACCAACGTCAGTCACAGAGATCCGAAGTTTATTGGGTCTAGCCGGTTACTATAGGAGGTTTATTCAAGGGTTCTCATAGTTAGGTCTTCCACTTACTCGGTTAACTCGTAAGGGTCAGCCGTTTACGTGGGATGCCGATTGTGAAGAATGTTTTCATGAATTGAAAATTCGGTTGACGTCTGCTCCGATCCTAATTCTTCCGGATCCGCCTTTGGAATTCCAAATTTACGGCGATGCTTCTGGGAAGGGTTTAGGATGTGTTCTCATGCAGAATCAACAAGTGGTAGCTTATGCATCCAGGCAATTAGAGTCTCATGAAGAGAATTATCCGACTCATGATTTGGAGTTGGCGGCTATTGTGTATGCACCGAAGACTTAGAGATATTACCTGTATGGGTTTCGTTTTGAAGTCTTTAGTGATCACAAAAGCTTAAAGTATCTGTTGGATCAGAAAGAACTGAATAACAGGCAAAGAAGATGGATAGAATTTCTGAAGGATTATGATTTCGAGTTGAAGTATCATCCAGGAAAGGCCAATGTTGTAGCTGATGCGCGTAGTAGGAAATCGCTTCACACGGCAGATTCAATGATGCATGAAATGGAAGTGTTAGAGTCTTTTAGCTCTAAGACGGGGTACATACATAAGTTTCCACTATAGTGGCAAGGTTTTGGTGTTAAGCTTTCGCTTGCGAAGGCTAACAATCAGATTGTATTGTGTGATTCCGTTTGACAAGTCAAACGTGAATATGAATATGAAGTGAGGTGACTGCTGACTATTTTTCACGTCGCAAATAACCATCAAAGGATTATTTGATGGATCTACTTGCAAGTGACTGAAATTTCCGAAGTGAAGATAGGCGTGCAGCATGGTAGTTTTGAAAATCATTTTTTGTGAAAACCCGCATGCTAAAGTTAAATTTTGGGAACGAATCAAGAGGTTAATAAAATCTGATTGAGGAAAATCATTGGAGGCGTACTTAGGTTGAGGGGAAACTCTCAACGCTATTGGCCAATTCGGAAAGGAATTGGGTGCATCGTTGGTAAAGATATCGTGAGGAAAGTTGCAATAGAGGAAAAGGAACTCTGAGTTTAGTTTGATAGTTGTTTTGAAAACAACTTTGAGATTATTTGATTGTTTTCAAATTCATTTGATATCCTCACGGCTTATTTATACGTGTAAGGCCAAAGTTTTTAGTAGAACCCTCCTTCCATCTTTTTGAAAAAGTTTTACCTCGAAAACTTGGAAGCGAGTCAAGGAATTTCACAGTGACTTTTCTGTCACATTTTTCATTGTGTACAAGAACTGATAAGGATTTTTAGGAATTTGTTGAGAACGTGTTTGCTCCCTTCAGGAAAATCATGTTTGTTCTTACCTCTACCGAGGAGTACCAATATGTGGACCCCATTTCCAACCTGTATTTCTATCAAGTGCCTCATATTAAACCCTTTGATTTAGATTAATCAAAGTTGGGGTGCAAACAAGGATAATTGGAATAAAGTTACGAAAGTGTTTTCAAACTCAGCACCAAGCTTATGTGGGCGATTGAAGAGTTTCTATACTCAATTCGTTAATTCAAGATTGTTTTTCCAACAAGTTAAGGTCCTTGTGAGGATGTCCATTCTCGGTTAGTCGATCGTTAGACTTGACGAATTTTTGAGGACAAAAATCTTCCAAGTTGGGGTGTAATGTAACATCCCCGAAATAATTATAGAAATTATTTTGAAGTCGAGTGAATTAATTATTCCTAATTAATGGGTAATTGAGATTTTAGGGAATTTAATTAAGTTGAGAAGAAATTATTGTGTTGGATAAGAGTTATAAGGAATAAGAAGGTTTAAGGAAGGGTAATTTTGGAAACCTACCCAAATATTAATAATATAAATATATATATATATATATATATATATATATATATATATATATATATATATATATGTAGAAGAAATGAAAGAAAGAAAAGAAAGAAAAGGAAAGGAAGAAATAGAGAGGGAGAGTTCGAGAGAAATGAGAGAAAAGAAAACAATAGAGAAAAGAAAAGAAAGAAGGAAACGAAGAGGAGAAGAGAGAAGAGGGTGGGGAAACCTTCACCAAATCTCTTCTTATTGGTTCCATTAGAATCCACTCATCATCCCTTTCAATTTGGTACAAGAATCATCCACTCATCATCCCTTTTAAATAGTTTGAAGGTTAGGGAATCAAGTTGATTGGGAAGCTTTGGAGTCTTTGAGGAGCTTGGAACCTTAGGAATCAAGTTGATGGTGCCTAGGTCAAAGTTGATATTTCTCGCGGGTCGGATGTTCGAGTGGCGGAAAGCTTTGGAAACGGATTTGGGCGTCGTCCGAACGTCGAAGTTGATACGGGGATCGTTCGTGTGGTTATGTGGAGAATTCTGTTTTGGTGGATCTCGGTTAATTGTGATTTTCATCACAACTGGGTAGTTTTACTCACGTTTAGGTTTTTGAATTAATAAACTTAAATTGTGAAATGTGTTTCGGTTTTTGATTCGTGTCGAAAAAGTATTTTGTACGAAAATCACGATTTATGTCCTATTGGTTTTTGGATTGTTCGATTGGTGATCATTGTTGTTTGAATATGTTTTTGGACTGTTTTTATGTAGGGACTGGACTGGAACAGGTATTAGAATTGATCGGAACGACGAAAAATGTGAAAACGGGATAAAAAATCAGTGCTTTCAAAAGCGCACGACCCATGCATCCCAAGCGCACGGACCGTGCGCCCCTTTCGGTTTGTGTTTTGCAAAGATGACTTACAGGGCGCACGACCCGTGCGTACGGGAGCACGGACCGTGCACAGTGTTCTGTCCAAATTTTCCGAACTTGCCCGAATTGATCCCGATCGATTCCATTCCTCTTCTAATCCTTTCCTAACCCTTTTCCAATGATATTAGGCCTTATATTGCCATGATTTTGAATCTTTTTTCAAAGGTCTTCATAATGGTTTGCAAAGTTATGTTTAATTCGAAAAACCGTAAAATAGTGTATGGGAGCGAACACATAATATGCTTGTCTTGTAGAACTAAATGTTTAATTAACGATCTAATGTAAACGAACTAAATGTTCACGTGAAAGTAGATATATATATATATATATATATATATATATATATATATATATATATATATATATATATATACACTATATCGAGTTGGGTGACGACCCATGATGCTAACATACTAGGCGGGGCAGTCATGATCCCTTACCCTAGGCCCGTATACCATTAGGGAAAGTACTATTGGTAAGGGGGTTCACCGGGTTTCAGCGTTCGCGCAGGCGGTGTTATGTTAAAAGTTTGTTGTGCGATACACCGGGATTAGCGTTTGCGCAGTCGATGTCGTACTAGATTATAACATGTTCACCGGGGTTTAGCGTTCGCGCAGGCGGTGTCGTGTTAAGTTAAATAGAATTTATAATTTAACCGAGGGCGTTGTTAGGGGTCTCGGTAGAACTCACTGAGATTGTATCTCATTGTTTATATGTTGTTGTTTTACAGAGAAACAGGGATGGTGGAGATCCAAGAGGCACGAGTAGGTTGTACTCGGATGGTTGCTGAAGACTTAGCTTTTATGCTTAAGTTTATATCTTTCCTTGTTATCTGTGTACCAAGACATTTTGTCTTTAGCGTTATGTATTTGATTCCGCTTTCTTGTACGATATTGAACACTGTATTTTACTGATGGTTTATGGTCTAATTTATGTTTAAGACTGTCTTGTTGTTATTCAGTGAAAATTT
The DNA here is from genome assembly GCA_039519185.1 of Astragalus membranaceus. Taxonomy (NCBI): domain Eukaryota; kingdom Viridiplantae; phylum Streptophyta; class Magnoliopsida; order Fabales; family Fabaceae; genus Astragalus; species Astragalus membranaceus. The sequence goes on along the minus strand of CM076854.1, from coordinate 17,070,551 downwards.
TTAGTGGTGTTCAGTATTTAAACAGGAAATATTATCTCTGATGTATTAGGGATGGTACACTTAGGCATTTCTACTCGTTAGAAATACCGGGGTGTTACAACAGTCGTTTTGCCTAGTGAGCAGTTAGGACTAAATGATTAGCTAACCTAGATGATATAGCATGTCTAATAATATGTGACAACTAATTCAATTAGTAAGTATGTGTGTTTAGTAATTGATTGAGTGATTGTTGAAAGAAATAGTTTTAAATAAGTGATTAGAGAGAAAGGGTAGTTTTGTCCTTTCCCCACTCAATTAAACCTTCAGCTCCCCACACCCTCATTAAAAACACACACATTTGCTGAATGAGAAAAACCACAAACACAGAAACTGAGAAAAGAAAGAGGGATGGCATGAGAAAGAGATGAGGAAGAAGGGAGAGGAACTTCACCGATTCTCCATGCATGTGTCTCATTTTTAGTGCATCGGGGATTCAGCTCAACAAAACTCTATCTAGTGACACTAATATTATCCTCCACCTCTCCACCATTCTAGTTTTGCCATTTTCGCACCTCAAATTCCTTTGCAAATAAAATGAGTTTCCTAGCTTGCATGTGGATTCAAGGAAGCTCTAAGGGTGATTTGAAGCACTATATTTCAGTTTGGTGAGTGGATTAGCAAGAAACAATACCTACATTGCGAATTAAACAGTCTAAGAAGGGATTACAGTAGCTGGTTGGTGTTGGGTTTAGCTTAGAAGCGATTTCGAGTTCGTTGGAGCATCGGAGTCGATTTGGGGATCAATTGTGAGCTTCGATTTCGATTTAGAGCATGGTTCAGTGATTGTTGAACTTCGTCGCTGTTGTTGTTCGCGATTATCATCGCGAGAGGTGAGTTCTATACTCGCTTATGGATTTTGTTTTCGAGATACTGGTTGCATGTTCTGTTTTTAAGTTCAGTTCGTGCGTTTTCGAGTCAAAATCGTTTTTACAAAAATTACGTTTTGAACGATGATTTATATTGTTGATTGATTATGTGAATATGTGATTGATATGAATTGTTTGATGATGTGTGTTGGACTGGAAAAGTTGTTGTTTGATACTGAAACAATGCAGGTTAAGTTGGTTATCGATCGGAATAAGTTTCGAAATCGATCGGAATGGGAAGTTTACACGAAAACAGGATTTTTAATAATGCTGATAAGTCAGCACGACCCGTGCTGATATTGGCACGACCCGTGCTGACCTTCCTGTTCAAAATTTATAAAACATGTTCAAATCCATTCTAATCGACTCCAAACCTTTCCTAATACTTTCCCCAACCCTATTATATGATAAATAACCGTAGTTCATTGGAATTGCCTATATTTCGGTTGAATTGGGGAGAATTTTCCCTAAGTTATGAGTAAGGTAATAATAATTGGTTGAAACATTGTTTTAGCAACGACGTGAGAGGAAAACCCTAAGGCACGATAATTATATGGACTATAAGTTCATCAAGGCTAAGTTCAAGATTTTAATAATGGAACATTGTGTTCACACAAGTCATGTTAAGATAAGGGACTATAAGTCCATACAAGCCATGTAAGTTTCAATTCATGTAAAGACAAGTTAAGTTACTTTCCCTTGAGGAAAGGAAGAATGGCATACATATAATAATATATGTGTATCAAGGGTGACGACCCCAGTTATTAGCATACTAGGGGAGGGGAAGTCATGAGCCCCAAAACCTAGGCCCCATGAGGTTTGCCCGCTAATTAGTGGTTAGTGGATTGGGTTCACCAAGAGCCATAGAAAAATAAAGAAAGTGGCTCACGGTGTTGTGCTAAGTTAAAGAAAAAGATTGTACGTAGTCATCCAAAATTGGGCTACGGACAATAGAGCATAATTTTATGCTAAGTAAAAGATAAAGCACGTAGCTATCCAGAATCGGGCTACTAAGGAATAAGATTTTCACGTAGTCGCTTATTAGGGCTACGAATTCAAAAGTCAAGTATAATGAACCGCTAGTGTTAGTAAGGGGTCTCGATAGGACTCACTGAGATAATGTTTATCTCACCCTTTATTATTGTGGTTTTTACAGAGAAACAGGGAAAGGCAAAGGCGAAGAAGCACGGCTAGACGGTGTGTTTTATGGAGCTGTTATTGAAGAATTAGTTTTATGACTATGCCATTTTCCCTTTGTTGTCTTTGTAGTTCCGATTGTATAACTATTATTCGCTAACAGTTGTAAATCGTTTCCGCTACTTATGTTTTGGATATTGAACACTAGGTTGTATAAGTTTTAAGTCATGAGACTTAAGTACTTTATGTTAAGTTTAATGAGGTTCATGGAACCATTTGATAATTATTTATCCAAGTTTTTAGTTGTGTTCAATATTCCAGGCATACAAGTCAACTATGATGCATGTCATGCTGTGGATTTTGGTATTTCTACAAGTTAGAAATACTGGGGTGTTACATTATACCTCAGGGTTCCTTCTTATTCGCCGAGCTTCCTGAGAATTACCCCCTTTTCTGATGTATGTGCATATTTACTCTCTTCTATTATATAATAGTTTAAGAACTATTTTGATTGTCATATTTAATAAAAGGCATATTTAATATTTTTTTAATATATGTATTTTTTAAATTTATTTTGGTAGTAATGGTTTAAATAATTTTGATAGTAATGGTGTTCAATTGCGGGAATACATGAATTGAATATGCTGAAAATGTTTTTTTTTAAAATGAGAATCACTAGCACTCTTTCAAAAAAGCGCTACTCATTCCTAAGCATTAGTAGCGCTTTTATTGTTTTACTGTTGGGGGAGTGGCAATAGTAGCAGTTGGATAAGTAGCGCTCAAAAGCGCTACTAAAGGCTAAAAAAGCGCTACTGATTTCTTTTTCTATTGTAGTGACCTTTAGAATTTCATCTCTAAGATTACAAGCGCTTAGAAGTCAGTTTGAAAATCCTATGGCCTAACATTGTCGAACCTAGCACATCATTATGGGGGCGCAAATTGTGGGATTTACAAATGCTTCAATTTTGTATAAGCAAAGTATGAATAAGAGTTTTAGATCTCTTTTGGGATAGAAATATCGTTGTCATGGATAATATCCCCATATACTCTTGTTCGGTAATGTGCTTCCGATCTTAGTGATTGGTATTATGCAGTTAGTAGATATTTTTATCCTTGATTCTATTTCTATCTTCAGGTCTTGAGATGTTCGATGCGGTTCGATCTTGAGGTGTTCGATGTTGTTCGATCTTGATGTGTTCGATGTTGTTCGATCTTGAGATGTCCGATGTTGTTCCTGCAATAACACTCCGACGCTCAAGTCAGTATTTGAGTTAATGAGTATTGTGTTGAAAAAGTGCTTACCATTTAATGAGCATTGAATGCTGTATTTATAGATTTTGAGTGGTGTTTGCTTTGGTCGATTTGGGCCGTCCGATCTTGCAGAGTGATCTTGGCCATTGATGATTGGACCCTGTTTCTATGTAATGGGCCTCTGAATATTTGGGCCTTGCAGGAGGAGGTGTGAATAGCAGAATTTCTATTTACCATAACAGTGGCCCCCCAAGTCTGGTCGCTTTGAGGAGCGATCTTGACTTGATAAGAGGATGCAGGCTTGCGTTTTTGGCTCTTTTGAGTAGAAATTTCCTTGCTTTTGGTCGACGTTAAATAACCGTCGAGCTTCGGAACGAGGTAGAAAGTTTTTTGGAATCAACCGAGCTTCTGAGTGAGGCTGACAGTCCCTTGAAATCAGTGCTGCTTGGGAATCAGCGCCATCTTGGAATCAGTGCCAAATTTACTGTTTCTGACCAGGCGTGATTTCACAGTGGCGGTGCATGATGGTGACGCTTTATTTTTAGTGTGCAAATCTAATGGACCCTGATTGGACGTGACGTTTCGACTTCTCGGCCCAAGCCCACTAATTCTGCCTCACTATAAATAAAGGGTCTCACCCTTTCTTTTGTTGCTTGCCGTTTATTTGTTTTGGACTGTCGACCTTCGAGAGCTCCCGAGCTTCGTTTTTCGAGAAAGACAAGTTTAGAGTGTTTTTTGAAGTACTTTTAAGATCGATTTCTGGAGATCAGCAACTACATTCTTTCCCGACAAGATCGACTTCGCAGCTTCATTTCGAGGTTAGTTTGTTTCTTATTCTTTTTGTTGTGCCTGGACCTCCCCCAGTCCTTTACGATCTCAGAATGGGGGTCGTCAGGTCGGGTTCCGATTTGCTTCGCGAACCCCGTTTCGATCTTAACCCTGACATTTCATCCCCCATTTCTGCAGATTCGTCCTGGCAAGGACAAAACAAACCCGGAGAGACGTTACTCAGTATTGTAAGGACTTTACGAACGTGATGGCTTCTGGTGGCGAAATTCCTGAAGTTCGCACCGATCCTCTTGAAGTTGCCGTTCCTGACGTGCAAGAGCACTCTGCTTCTGCCCCTATGAGCGATAAGGCGGAAGACAATTTTGAGGGTGAAAGCTCTTCTCATGCGAGCGATGCTAATGAGCCAAACGAGAGTGCTCCTGAAGACATGGAGGAGGATCGTTTGGTGGATGTGATGACCATTACCTCCGAGCCTGACGAGGAAATTCATTTGGAGGAAACAGAGGGTTACGAGGTCGACCTCGGGACAAGTTCCGAGCCTGCTGATGGGTCTGATCAAGGCGATGCTGAAAGGCAAGCTGAATCCCGCCCTTCGAGTCAACCAAGCTCTAGTCGAGCTTCTGCTGCTTCAATTGATGGTTACTCGAGCACCGGCTGTGGGGACCTCGACGTTCCGGTACAAGAGGTTTCTCAATACAATTGGGTGTCTAAAAATATTTTGGAAATCGAATCTTTGTACCAGTATGGCTTTAACTTGGAGACGGTCGGCAGGAAAGCTTCTGGGAGGTCGAAGCGAGTTTGGAGGATTGAGGGTATGAAGAAAGGAGAGCATGTGGCTTTATGGCCCGGAGAGCTTAAGTTCACTTTGTACCACATGCTGATCAACGAAATGAATATCCGGCCTCCTTTTACTTGGTTCGAGCAGACGGTTTTGGCGAGGTTAGACGTAGCGCCATCCCAGTTGCATCCAAATGCGTGGGCTTTCGTTCGAGCTTATGAATTAATGTGCATTCATCTGGATAGACCGGTCTCACCGTTGCTCTTCTTCCATTTGTTTGAGATTAACCGGAATAGTAGCGAAAATAAGTCAGGTCGAGAGCATGTTAGTCTCCGCTCGAGGCGAGGGGCCAAGGTTTTTAAGGCCTATGCGGACTCGCTGAGGGGAAACTGGAAGGAGTTGTATTATTGGGTCGAGCCGGTGACCGATGAAGCGATTGAGATGGTAGGAAAGCTTAGCGAGGATGGTCAAACTTTGGTGTCCACCAAATTTCCCATTGGCTGGAGTCAAGCCCATTTTGAACGATCTACCCATTCTTTTTCTGTGGGTGAGGATCGACTTACTGTTGACGATCTTCTTACCAAGAGGATCCTGATATTTATTTCTGAGAGCATTCCGTTCTCAAAACATAATTATCGGGGTATCCCTGCGGCCAAGATTGTTCAAGCTGGAAAACAGAGACGAGTGCAGTATGTTTTAGGCAGTTTGTCTTTCTGGGGTCGAATTTTGTGTATTTTGATTGTAAGGTGAATAACCCAGTTTTCTTTATTTTTCAGATACTATGGCCCCAAGGAAGCTCGCAGCGATGAAAGCATTGGCGTTGAAGAGTGTCGATATGCCTGTCGATGTTGAAGAAGAGGCTGTTCCGGTTCCGATGTCTCCCCAACCCGTGATCGCCGCTGAGACGGCTATTCCTGCTTCTCCGATCAACACTGTCACGCAGGAGGATCTTGCTCATGATCGGATCGATCTTACCTCCGATTCCCCTCCTCCAGCTGCTCACGACACTGGTGCAGGGCCTTCAGCGAAGAGGGTGCGTATCGATGATGTCAGTGAGCCAAGACCGGAAAAAAGGAGCAAAACTTCGAGGAGGCTAAAACACAAAAACAAGGTCGTTCCTTTGGAGGAGGGTTTCCTGGAGCAAAATTATGCTCAGTGGCAGGAGGATCCGGTTGGAGCGTCAGTTCAGCTTTTGGTAAACCTGGGCGAGGTTCATAAGATCGAGAAGGAAAAATATGAGAAAAGAGCATCGAATCGTCGTTTTAGAGGACGACCTGAAGAAGGCCTCTGAGGCGGGGGCTAGTACTAGCATCGATCCTGAAGCTCGAATTGCAGAGCTCCAAGCAGCCCTTGATCAGAGTAGAAAAAATGCCAAGGAGGCTGCGAAAATTGCAAATGAAGCTAGGAAGGAAGCTCGTGAAGGGGGCAAGATTGTTAAGATCGACGGTCAAACAGAAGAGAAGACCGTCGTCTTTCTGACCTCTACTGTTTGATGGTTCAAGTGTGTCCTTTTTGCGGAAGTTCTGGGTATATGCTTGTATCCGTATAGGTTTTGTATAGATCCAGAACTCTTGTATGTAATTCAGGATCGTTTTTTGAGGGCTCAGCCATATCTGAGATGTTTGTAATTTTGGAACACGTTTCATCAGATCTTTTTTCTTCAAACCCCGTTACGAGCTTAATGAAATGCTTTTTAAATTCTGCACGTCATGTATGTCGTTTCCGTAGAGTTTATTTTTAGAACTCGTTTATGAGTTTTATGAATGCTTTTTTAATTCTGCATTTCATGTATGAAGTAAGAACGCCGGTAAATGAGGAACTCGGTTTACCGGGTTCGAGCCTATAGGACAGTTTACCAGGACTCGGCCCAGATTTAACTCGCCCTGTAGGGGTATCGGCAGCTGTGGCCGATGGTTGTTCTTAGGACGTTTCAATCCTTGAAGACCTGGTCTCTTTGAGATAGTTTACTGAGACTCGGCTCGGATTTAACTGTTTTCTCAAAGAGTTTGCGACCTTGGGTGGTCGCTTGGGGAGATCATCTAAGATCGGTCCCAGTTGATTTCTTGTAGAGGGAATTTTTAGGCCCGTACATTTTACTTGATGAAATCAAGAATGTGTGGGAACTTGGTGAGAACGTCGACAAGTTTGATGAGCTTTGAAAATACTTTGAAAGGTTACCTTCTTCTTTATAAATAACTTGTTTTGTATTTACATAAGGTCGGAGCACATGCAACTAAAGATAATAACTTTTCAGTTTTGTAGCGTTCCAAATTCTTTCAATCTTCTTTCTTTGGAGGGTCTCCAATTTAAAAGCTTCCGTACCGGTTTTAGACAAAATTCGATAGGGGCTTTCCCAGTTCGGGGCGAGCTTTCCTTGAGAAACGTTTTTCTGACCGATGTCGGCTCTTCTGAGCACAAGATCACCTGGATTGAAATCTCTGTGAACGACCTTGGCGTTGTACCTGGTTGCTACTTTTTGTTTGATGATTGCTTCTCGGAGTGAAGCCCGACCTCGGATTTCATCGATGAGGTCGAGTTCTTCTCTTAAGGCTCGGTCGTTATTGTTTTGAGTTTTAGGATTTTCCGTTCTCCAGCTAAGTTCGCCAATCTCGACGGGAATGACCGCCTCGCTGCCGTAGGAGAGCCTAAAAGGCGTTTCTCCAGTGGAGCTTTGGGGGGTGGTCCTATATCCCCAGAGGACGTAAGGCAATTCTTCCACCCAGTTTCCTTTAGCATCGTCCAGACGTCGCTTTAGCCCGTTCAGTATTACTTTGTTTGCCGCCTCTGCTTGTCCGTTGGTTTGAGGGTGTTCTACTGAAGTGAAATGGTGTTTGATTTTTAGCTCGAGCATTAGCTTTCGAAAGCATGTATCTGTGAATTGGGTCCCGTTATCAGTTACTACTACCTCGGGAATCCCGAACCTGCTCATAATATTTTTCTTGAAGAATTTTATGCAGTTTTTTGCAGTGATGGTAGCCAAGGGTTCCGCTTCTATCCATTTACTGAAGTAGTCCACGGCGACGATCAAAAATTTGACTTGTCCTGGTGCTTTTGAGAACGGTCCGAGCAGGTCCATTCCCCACCATGCGAAGGGCCACATGGAGGATAAGCTCGTGACATCTGTGGGGGGGAGCTATGTGAACATTGGCGTGGATTTGGCATTTTTTGCATTTCTTCACATGATCACTAGCATCGCCGATCATGGTCGGCCAGTAATATCCGGCTCGAAGAGTTTTTCGAGCTAAAGACCGAGCTCCCATGTGCTGGCCGCATATTCCTTCATGAATTTCTGATAGGACATAGGCTGCTTCCTCTCCCTCGACGCATTTTATCAACGGGGAAGAGAGGCTTCTTCTATAAAGCGTTCCATCGACGACTGAGAAAGCCGAGGCCCTTCTCCTAATGTATTTAGCGTCGTTTTTGTCTAGGGGTTCAGCTCCCGTGACGATATATTCTAAAATTGGAGTGATCCAGCTGTCAGTTTCTTCGAGCATGCAGATGGTCGGGTTGAATAGAGGCTCTGGAGACACACTGGGTTCGTGGAGTGTTTCTTGGATGGTCGTTCTTTGGTTTCCTGGGGTTTTCGTGCTTGCGAGTTTGGCGAGGATGTCAGCTCATTGATTTTCCGCTCTTGGCACGTGTATTACCTCGCTCGCTTCAAATTTAGCCAGTAACGACCGTACTTGAAGTAAGTATTTTTGCAAGGTCGATTCTTTCGTCTCGTATTGGTTTCCGATCTGGGAGACCACCAAGAGAGAGTCGGTATGTAATTTTATTTGTCGAATTTGGAGGTCGATTGCCAGGCGCAGTCCGGCGATGCAAGCCTCGTATTCTGCTTGGTTGTTCGATGTTGGGAAACCGAGATAGAGCAGCTATCATTCCATTAAGTTTTTGTACTTCTTTCTTGGATGTCGGAGTTCGCATTTCTGTGACGGATCGACATTTATCAGGGTTCGCCTCGATTCCTCTTTCTGTTAAGAAAAAACCCAAGAATTTCCCTGCTCGAACTCCGAATGTGCATTTCTCTGGGTTCAACCTCATTCTATTTTTTCGTACCTCATAAAAAATCGTTCTTAGATCGTTTATATGCTCATCATCACTTTTGCTCTTGGCGATCATATCGTCGAGGTAGACTTCTACGCTCTTACCGATCTGGTTTTGGAACACTTTGTTCATCATTCTTTGATAAATTGCTCCAGCGTTTTTTAACCCAAATGGCATGACACGGTACGCGAAGTTACCTCGGTCGGTGATGAAGGCAGTTTTTTCTTGATCTGGCGGAAACATGGCGATCTGGTTGTACCCGGAGTATGCGTCCATGAAGGATAATAACCGGAAACCGGAAGCGTTGTCGACCAAACGGTCGATGCTGGGGACAGGAAAAGCATCCTTTGGACAGGCTTTATTAAGATCGGTGTAGTCGACACACATACGCCATTTTCCGTTACTTTTCTTTACCAAGACTGGGTTTGATAACCAAGTCGTGTATTTAACCTCGGAGATAAAGTTGGCTCTGATGAGGTCGTCTACTGCTATGGCGGCAGCAATGGCTTTCTCTTTGCTTTGAGCCCGCTTTCTTTGGGCGATCCATTTTGCTTCTGGGTTTATTGCGAGTCGATGGCAAGCAACCTCCGGTGGGATCCCAGGCATGTCTTCTGCCGACCAAGCGAAGATGTCTTTGAAATCTTTAAGACATTGGGTTAAATCGATCTTGACCTTTTCTGGAAGGTCGATCCCTATTTTGACATTTTGGGAGGGGTCTGAACCGAGCTGTATTTCGACGAACTTTCCATCAGGCTCTGGTCTTTTGATTTTTCATTTGAGCTCTTTGGTTAGCTCGTCGACGTCTTTCTCATTTTTGACTTTCGGATCGTAGCCGGTTTCTATGTTAGTGGTGGTGTTAACTTCAGTCGATCTACCTTTTGGTTGTTTGGGAATCGACAACTCTTCCGAAGGGGGAACCCCTTCATGCTCCGAAGCCTTTCGTTCATTTTTCGTCCATAGGAAGAAACACCTGGAAGCTGACTCTAAGTTAGAGTTCAGAGTGATAACTCTGTTGCAGAGAGAGTGGAACTTCATCTTGAAGTGTGTGGTGGATGTAACCTCCCCGAGCCTTCCGAGGGTCGGTCTTCCTATAATACCGTTGTATATGGACTCACAAGGTAAGACGAGGAATTTGGTCTTGACGGTTCGAACCATTGGTTCGGTTCCGTAAGTAACCATTAGCTCCAGATGCCCAAGAGGTTTTGTTCGAGATCCGTTAAAGCCGGATAGAGCCGTTCCTCTATAAAGGGTGAGTTCCTCTTTATCGATCCCCATTTTGTTCAGAAGGTCGATAAAGAGGATGTCTGATGAGCTCCCTTGGTCGACCAAGATCCTACGTACCTCCTTATTGGCTATGACCGCCGATATTAAGAGAGGTACGTGTTTGTTAGCTTTTCCGTCAATAAGGTCGTCATCGCTAAATGATAATGGAGGTCGATTTGTCTTGATCGGGGTTGTCGACGTTGAAGCTACGCTTAACAGTTACTTCCATTTTCTTTTCATTGATTTTCCTGATCCTTCATGATCGAATCCTCCGGTTATCATCATTATGATCGAGCGTCCATTCGATCTTTTCTTCAATTCATCGTGGTCTGGATCGATCACTTCTTTTCCCTTTGCTCTAGGATCTTCATTTCTTTCTCTTCTGATATCATCAGATCGTCCTCGCTCCCTTTTGACATAGGAGGATAGTTTTCCTCGTTTTATCAAATCTTCAATGTCATCCTTCAGGGCGTTGCAATGGTTTGTGTCATGGCCATTGCTTCTGTGGTATCGGAAGTATTTGTTGGCCTTCTGTCCAGGTCGGATAGGTAAGGACCTGGGAGGTTTGACGTCCCTGAATTCGACGTTCCAACATTCCCCTAGTATTTGGGTGTTGGAGACGTTGAGTTCGGTATATACCTGGTGACGATTTTTCTTACCGACGTTCCACGAAGTTTTACGAGGATCGATCTCGATGCGGTGTTTTGACGGTTCTGCATGTGACGATGTTTTGTCGATTTTGGAATTTTCTTCTTCATTAATAAAGCACTGGGATAGCTCGAGGAATTCTTGAAGGGTGTTAGGTTCCCAGGTGTTAATGTGCTTTCGGAACGAGCTTCCAGGGAGCAGACCTTGGGCCATGAAGAAGATTCGGAAAGCGTCGTCTAGCTGCCGAACCTGAAGAGCTTCGTTGTTGAATCGCTCTATATATTCTCTCAGGGGCTCATTTCCCCTCTGGACGATAGATGCTAAAACATTTTTGTTTTTGGGTTTGCTCTTGGAATGGGAAAACTGCACCGAGAAGTGTTTTGCTAATTGGTCCCACGAGGATATGGTATTCGATCTTAACGTCCGAAACCATTCGGAAGCCCTTTTGTCCAGGGTTAACGGGAATATTCGGCATTTCATTTCCATGGGTACGTTTCGGTACTGCATGGTCGTGTCAAATTGGTCGAGATGCCTGTCGGGGTCGCCCGTTCCGTCGTAAGTCTTCAGTCCTCCAGGTGGTTTTTCGAGATATCGTGGGACCCGGAAATTGTCGATTGGTTTTGTGAACGGACCTTTTCGTCCAGGTTGATTTGCCCGTGATTGTAGTTGGTGTCTGTAATGAGGATCGGGATGTCCGTATCGTCGTGGTTGATTGTTTTGAATGTTGTCACGGCTTCTCGAACGTCGTCTTGACGAGGTCGAGCCTTCAAGATCGTCGAACCGTCGAGCCAGAGGAGAACGGGGACCATTCCCTCGGTGACGGCGTGGAGGAGAATGAGGATCGTCAAGATCGTCATATTGTCGAGCTGATGGAGAACGAGAATCATTCCCTTGGTGATGGCATGGGGAAGGGTGAGGATCGTCGAGATTATTATATTGTCGAGCCAGAGGAGAACGGGAACCATTTCCTCGATGACGGCGTGGGGGAGAACGATGATTGAGTTTTCTCCTAGGGGGTGATCGACGAAAGAGTCTTCTTCGAGTTGGGTGTCGTTCCTCCAGGGAGCCCTCACCGGATGATTGCTGGTCCGGAACGTTCCGACCTTGGAGTCTTGCTACTTCGGCTTCGAGGTTAGTGAAACGGTTGCTTCTTTCTTCGTTTACGGCTTCTTGCCGAGCCAATAGCTGAACGAGTTGTTGAACCGCGTCGGTCAAAGCTGGAAGTAATTGAGGAGGAGGTGGTAGGCTCGCTTCATCTGCGCCCGAATGTACTCGGGACGGTCCTGTGTTGGGATATCGGCTTCGAGCTTGTGATGAACTTGTGAGTTCCTGGACGTGGCCTTCAGGGGTTCGTTGAGGACCGTCCTCAGGTTCGGCCATGAGACTAGCCGGTATTGAGCGGTGCGTTGGTGCCATTTATAAGATCAAGGAGAGGGTGAGAAAATAAGGTATTGTTTGTCCCACTGTGGTCGCCAATGTTCGGTACTGTGCTTCCGATCTTAGTGATTGGTATTATGCAGTTAGTAGATGTTTTTATCCTTAATTCTATTTCTATCTTCAGGTCCTGAGATGTTCGATGCGGTTCGATCTTGAGGTGTTCGATGTTGTTCGATCTTGATGTGTTCGATGTTGTTCGATCTTGAGATGTCTGATGTTGTTCCTGCAATAACACTCCGACGCTCAAGTCAGTATTTGAGTTAATGAGTATTGTGTTGAAAAAGTGCTTACCATTTAATGAGCATTGAATGCTGTATTTATAGATTTTGAGTGGTGTTTGCTTTGGTCGATTTGGGCCGTCTGATCTTGCAGAGTGATCTTGGCCATTGATGATTGGACCCTGTTTCTATGTAATGGGCCTCTGAATATTTGGGCCTTGCAGGAGGAGGTGTGAATAGCAGAATTTCTATTTACCATAACAACTCTAAAGCTCGGTAAAGAGTGTGAATGATGTTGGAACCATGTGGATTCAGAAAAAATGACCCTTAATTGATATTGAAGATAACATATATCATAAGATAACAATTGTACTCTAACTTGTTTTTCAAGTGTGCATGAGTAACTAATATATATGAAAAATGTAACACCCCAAAAATATGCTTATTAAATTATGAATAGAAGGTATAATAGTTAGAAGACAAACTTATATATGAGATAAGCTAAAGATTATTAGAAAATAATTATCTATAATTAAGTAGTTCATAAGATGTTAATTAAACCCGATTGAGTATTATTGAAATTAACTCTTATAAGAGAAATGCCAATTAGGAGAAAGTTATAATTAAATTAGAAAAGTTTAATATATTAAGATTATTAGAAAACATAATTAATAAACAAGTTAATTGTTTAGTTAGATTATTGTTGTGATTTTAACTAATTGGTTTGTATTGTTTTAATTTTTTAGAATTGCATGCCTTAATAAAAATAAAGGATACTCATGTGGAGTATAAATCTTCCTAGTATCCTCCGAGGCGACTGTGGACACTAAACCTTCGAGGTATCGAAGATCCATTTAATAAGTTGACCTCTCCCAACAAATGTTTTTCCATATGCACCGGCCAGAAATCAAACCCAAGACCAAATAGTTAAGGAACTCAAATATCTACCACTTATACTACATCACGTTGGTAGCCCTATACATTTTATGTGTTACTCTACTCAAGTCTTGAATGATTAACCTTTAGCTTAGGCTTTTTTAAGTGGATGGGAAAATCCATCACCTTATCATCAATATGATTGTAATATCATCTCCTTTTTTTAGTAATTGAATGAAGCTATTTTACCATTAATCAAAATTATTAAACGTGTGTCTGAAATTGTTTCAAATTATAGTGAGACCGTGTTGTATGATTGCTTCTATAACTTCAAGCTTCTAAAATATCGTCCGCTCACTCCACCTCCCATCCCGCTGGCTCCCTTATAACCTCGACCACATCTAGAACTCTTGTTAGAAAGTGAGCACACCTGCTCTGTGATGTTTTCTTCTCATTAGTCAATGTTTTGCTTCCCCTCTTCCTACCCAGATCTTCACTCGACCTCCACCAAACTTCCATCTTGGCTGGGTTTTTGTTTCTCTTCAGATGCTTGATGATAATCCCTTTCCAATATTTTGCATGCACTTAGTGTGTGTAGACTCTCAAATGTCTAACCCCAACTTACCATCCCCCAATTACCAATCGACTCCTACTCATCGGCTAAACACAGGCAAAATCGAGACACGTATAGTCAAATCGTGCCTTAAAAGCAAGAGAAATGATTCGTAATTGATAGAAGAAGAGACCGTGAATTCTCACCTTCTATTTTCTCCTAACCATGGGTGGAATAAATTGTTAAGCTGGGTTTGTTGGTTATAGAATTTTAGTTGATGCCTCTTTTAGTCCTATACATTTTTTTTAAACCAATGTATCCTGCAAGGCAACTGTGGAGACTAATCCTTCGAGGTATCGGAGATCTATTTAAGAGGTTGACCTCTCCCAACAAATATTTTTTTATATCCACCGGCCAGGGATCGAACCCCAGACTAGAGAGTTAAGGGACCCAAGTATCTAACACTTGTGTCACATCATGTTAATAGCCCTATACATTTTAAGTGTACTACTCAAGTCTTGAATGATTAACCTTTAGCTTTTGGCTTGTTTAAGTGGATGGGAAAACCCATCACCTCCTCATGAATATGATTGTAATATCGTATCTTTTTTTAGTAATTGAATGAAGCTACGGTTGTTTCTATAACTTGAAGCTTCTAATTTGAAGCATGTCTATATGCCGGCTACCATTAGAGCTGTCAATTTGGGCCCGGCCCAATGGGTCGATTTTTTGGTTGGGCCTGAGCTCTAAAATTAGTAGCCCAAAATCAACGGTATATTTTTTGGCCCGGCCCGATGGGCCTGATGATAGTATTGGGCCGGGCCGATGGGCTTCGGGCCGGGCCGTTACTTTTTTGTTTTAGTTTTAAAATTTTAAAATATGGTCCAATAAAAAATGGAGCAATTTTTTTAAGTAAAAAAAAAATAAAAAAGTAAATAAATTTTGTGTAAATCTCTAATATTCATCCGTTTGTGTAAATCTCTAATAAAAAAGTAAAGAAAATAGAGCAATTTTTTTAAGAAAATGAAGCAATTTTGTGTAAATCTCTAATATTTCTCTGTTTGTATTGTACCCGTCATGTCCAATGAAATAAAGGAAAAAGGTTAATTAAAGTTAGCAAACACTAAAGTACTGCGAAATTGTAAACTACACCGTGGAAGTCATAAATTGTATCAGCTCCATATTTTAACGAGACAGTAAAACTATTTTTGTCAAAATTCTAAAAAGTCAATGATTTGTGGCTCGTTGGGTTGGCCCATGGGCTGGTGGTGAGCGGGCTCGGGCCGTAAATTTTGCAGCCCATCAAAATATCGGCCCGACCCGTATACGATGTTTGACCCGATGGGCCGGGACGGGCCGACCCGAACCCGGCCCATTGACAGCTCTAGCTACCATAGGTCCAAACATGTGTTTAATTAATTGTCATCAAATGATGTTTGGAATTAATTATATAATTAACCAATAATGAACTTTCATATGTTTGCCTTCAAAATGGTGGGCCATGTTGTATAGCTGGTGGTTATTAAAAAGGTAGGTGTTGTGGTACTGATGTCCAGGTGCTATTTGAAGTAAGAGCATTCATTTTTGCTCCATCTACATTCGATGTTAAACCCGCTCAGTAATAATGATATAAAGGTGTGGTAACATTTCCTTATTAAATTCTTGGTCAATAATTTTCTTAAGGTTGCAATAGTTTGTCAGTTAAATATAATATGTCTGGAAAAATATTTGTTGAGAGAGGTCAACTCCTTAAATGTATCTATAATATCTTGAAGAATTAGTCTTTACGGTCGTTGTGGATGATAACTTAGTTTATTAAAAAAATATATATAATCCTAATAGAAGGGATGTTGCCTCACGTTATCCTCTGTTCTCATTCTTTGTACCGCAGACAATATAATTATTTACGCTCTATTCCTACTTGTGTTGTGGGTTGAGCTCCTCTCCACTATCTGAGGGAATGAGACTAAGTGTCTCATGTACTTTTAAGTTTATTTTGGAGAGAAAAATATATGAGGAAAAATTGAATAAAATGAGAAAGAAAATATTCGAGGATGGATATAGACATAAAAGACTAAATGTATGTGTACCTTTCTCGTCCTAGAGGCACCAGTCCCTCCCTTTCTGATTCGATCAGATGGTTCTTGTTATGATCAGTTTCTCTTGTTGAGAAATGACCGAAAACGAGTTAAAGATAAATGTGCTAATGTATTGAGAAAATGGAATTGGGATCCTTTTATTGGCCTTATGTTACAATGCTCATTAATGGAAATAAATACATTTAATGGTCGAGTTGATCGTTACAGACAGACCGGAGAGAAATCAGGGATATTTCCCTCTGATTATGCTTCATTCCTTTCTGGGAGAGGTAGAGGCGAGATATTTTGGGCCGATTGGTCAGTCATCAGGGGAGCTCTTTCGGGGGTCGAGCGAATGTATGTACCGGCCGGTCCGGATGGGAACAGAGCCCTCCGAGCGACGAGCGCGGAGTGTGAAGACGTTCCAAACAAGTTGAGCTCGACTATATCGTAGCCCTTCAGTTGTTGAAACAAAGTCTTCGGTCCTTCGGTGTGTATGAAAGATTCCGACCACTTGATCTCTTAGTCGGTGGGTGATGCTTTTTGGTTTTCGCAGTAGCTGACTGTTGACTGGACAAGTGATTGATTTGACGGTTCTGACCGCTTGACCCTTGACTTTTGACTTGAATGCATCGGTTTTCTCAGTTTGACTGTCGTTTTTTGTGCTTCCATAAATTTTGGTCTTGTAACCGGCCTTGCTTTGCGTTGTATATATATATATATATATATATATATATATATATATATATAGGTGAGGCTCCTCGTGTTGGTGCCTTGGTCTTCTTTCTTGCTTCCTTTGTCATTTTTGTTGCACATTGTTGTCTTTATGCTTAGGACCAAATCTTCTTCTTCGAGTTCTCTGAGTAATCCCGCCGGCGTCTTGGTGTGCGGCGGGAATATCAGAGGAGTCGAGGTGGGAGTCTTTGATCTGCGGGAGTTATGGATTTTTGTTAGTTGCTTTTTGTCTTCATGCAGGAATACTCAGGGAACTCGATCTGTCTGCTTCCATTTAGGCAGAGCGTCGCTCCCCCCGCCCCTCGTCCACTGCTTTCTTCTACCGGAGGTTCTAGAGGAGGAGCCTTTTGCTGCAGTCAGGGCAGTGGGGGTTTCTTCTAGATTCCTAGCCTCGGGCGGCTTCCGGTAGTTGCTGCTGCAACTGCACTTCCCTTGTTTCTAAAGCTTGGGAGCGGAGTTGCTGCTCTTCATTTCTGCGTTGTTGATCAGCGTTTTGCATCTGGAGGAACTGTACTACAGTCATCAGTTCCTCCAGCCTTGGATCCGCATTAGGCTGATGGCCACTAGAGTTGCTAGAATCGCTGGTTTCGTTTCCGGTGGTTACCATTGTGTAATGGTGGTGGTTTTTTTGATTTGGTTTCAGTGAGACGTGGGAATTTTTTTTTTTACTTCGGCCCCACGATGGGCGCCAATTTTACGATCGGTTTCTCTTGTTGAGAAAGGACTGAATACGAGTTAAAGATAAATGTGCTAATGTATTGAGAAAATGGAATTGGGATCCGTTTATTGGCCTCTGAGGGCGGTATTTATATTACAATGCCCATTAATGGAAATAAATACATTTAATGGTAGAGTTGACTGTTACAGACAAACCAGAGGGAAATCGGGGATATTTCCCTCTGATTATGCTTCATTCCTTTTTGGGAGAGGTAGAGGCGAGATATTTTGGGTCGATCGGTCAGTCATCAGGAGAGGTCTTTCGGGTGCCGAGCAAATGTATGTACCGGCCGGTCCAGATGGGAACTGTTCTGATTGAAGAGTTGTCTAATCCAATCAGCCAGTTCACATTTGAAGAGCAATTTTTGATTTGTTTAATCCAATATTTGAATTTGAAATCAGGTTCCAACTGCACGCAAACCCGAATCCTAAAATAGGAGTGTAGCACCCGAGAGAGTGACACATTTGATAAAATAATATTATTTTATTTAGATTTCATTTTCTCTTTTGGGACACTCTCTAGTACCGAAGAGGGCTCATTCCCTTGTGTTGAACAGGTTAGAGAACATGAGAAACATATTATAGAACAAATAAATCAATTATTCAATTTACGAAAAACTGGATTGTCTATTATAAAGTGGATCGGGAGTAGCAGTAATCAAAATACATTTATTAGTAACCACATTATTGCTGTATTTGTTAACCAAGCACCCTCATAAGTCACATTATAACAACTTCATTTTTGGCAGCTCAATTAATTAAACGTTAAAGTACATGTACAGATGATTCCTTTAATGGGATTAATTTTAGTTGCTTATAATAATAATAATAACTAGAATTAGTTGAATTATTCAATATACAACAAATACACTATTTTGTGGGATTCTCTCTTTTATGATCCCCTTCTCTACGGATGACCATAAAATTTTCTACTGTTTCCAAACCATGATTCAAAAAAATCTCGAACTAGAAACTAGCCAAAAATAAAAGAAAAAAAACCTCTAACTGTCACTGTCATTTGCGCCTCCAATATTTTTAGCTGTTCATCAAATCTTGACTAAGTAGCATAGGAAAGAAACTTTTGTAGATGGTCCAGTAGTTTGTAGGTCTGTTTCATTGACAATTATAGCCCGGAAAGTCAGCAAATACTTCACATGTCACACTAAAGTGTCAAAGGGCCAATCCTTTCGTCATATATTAATATTAAGGGGTTAACTTACTTCAATTTTTTAAATAAGAAAAAAAATGATATAAAATCTATTTTATTTCATCAATATATGTTAAAACTTCAAAAAGCAGATGAGAACCGGCGGTTCGAAGTGGTTGAACTATGATTTAACCTGGACCAATTTGGTTTCGGGCAGTTTGACTTGAGTTAATTGAGGTTGATCCAACTGTTGGACTGTCTGGTTCTTGGTTCAACTGCTTGATCCGTTCGGTTCTGTCCGATTTTTACAACAATAGTTGAGAGAGCCAAGTTGACGCAACTCGATTCAAACTCGCTATCTTGTCGATTAAACCGGATTTTTATAGGCGAAGTGGTTAATAATTAATGTATTATTTTATTAGCGGTTAGATGGGAGGAGGGAGCCGGATTCGAACTACGTACTTTTCACTAACATTATCTATCTATTTCACTCAACCACATAAACTGTTGGGAATTCAAGTCTGAGCGGTTAGTTCCACATCGACTAGGAATGAGTTACATAGAAAATATATAAGAGACGAGACACATGAATGATATATTTAATGCTGGTCTAAATAGTTGGAAAACTTGAGTTTTTTTTTTCATGAACAATTAAGTGGTGACCCTGGTTTTTTTTGGACAAGGTTGGGTGACCATGGTTTGATCACAAGTCAAAAGCCATATTGTATGTATAGATGATGTCAGTGACGTGGGGAATTTAACCAGTGATGCACAAAAGGCCCCATTAACTAAGATTCTACTACCATTGTTTCAAGTAACCTTGGTCGGCGCTTGTCCTTCCTTACTTTTAAACCGCTCTTTCCTTTCCTTTTCTTTGTTCATATTTAGATACTACCACCCACGCTTGCCTCAAATCCTATGTCTCCTCTCCACACAATCTTCAAACTATATCTACTTTATTTATCTATTGTATCTAGTTATTATGTAATGTATGTATCTAGTACTACTTCTACTACTATAAATAACTATTTCATCGATAGTTTAATTTTTTTTTACACAAAATTTAGGTGAGTTGTGCTCTAGGGTTTTATTAGGGTTAGGACAGGCCTCATGGCTCTTTAAGTGTATATAGAGGTACTTATAGATCACTCATCAAAGAGGTCATTACACCGACAGCGGGAATTGAACCCACGTCTTTGCGGTAAATGAGTCAACTCCTTATCAGCGGTGACAACATTCAATATTGACATTTCACCGTTTAATAGCATGTTTGGATTTGTGGCAGAATTCCCAAAATTGCGCGCAAAAATCACATCCAAAGTGAAGCTAAGAGTTCAAACTTCCAGTTTGCCACAATATTCCCACGAGAGACTAGTAATAGTCGTGCGTTTGATGATGCCACTGTGCATACAAACACTCACTAATTCAATCATGTATAAGCTCTTGTCTTATGTTATGTACCTCATTAAACATATTAAGTGCACTAAATTAAATTTTCATAGTACATTTATTGATGACCATAATAACAAAAAAAAAGTTATGCAAGTACGATCATACTAGCATTAATACACTGAATCTATTAGAACCCCACAATTATGCGCTTGATTAGTGATTTTCAGAAAAAATCCTCATGTTGCGCCTCTAAAAAATGTAGCAAAAGAACAAAACAAATGCGATCAAACTTCGTTCGTTAGGAGAAAGAGTTTCAACTTGAGTCAACGGTGTAGACTTATATGGTCGGAACTTCCATTCGCACCAATTATCAGTTATGACGTGTTTTTGAATTTTGAATTTCCCATTAATTAGACATATATTGCCGAAACTTTCATTCGCACCAATTTCGAGTTCTAACTTGTTTTTCAATTTTGAATTTTCCGTTAGTTAGTTGGCTATACATAATTTCCAAGATAAACACTAATGAAGTTGGTAGTCCTCTTTGACCTAAAACTAGTGTGCCTTTTTTAATATAAGTTTTTCGCAGAAAAAAGAGATTGATTAATGAAATACAACGGTTTAGGTCTATTTGTAATATTCCCATATCTCATTGTGTATGTTTATGGACAAGAATAGATTGTTATAATTTATGGTCTCAACATCCATTAATCCATTAATTAATATATATATTCTAAACCCTAAACAGGTTGGACATTATTGACAAGAATCTTATTCTCAATAGCAAAGCCTAGGTTGCGTTATTTAAGTTTGGAAGAATCATTAAAAGAATATTTTGTGCCTTCTTCACTTAGCTTACTTAACAAACACCAATTTTCTCCTTTTGTGCCTTGTTCTCTTCACTAACTCGACACCAATTTTTATAATAATTCAAATATTCCTATCATGTCGAATATTTTTCATGATAATACATAAAGAAAAATTAATAGACATCAATAATTTAATTTTTAATAGACCATGTGGACTATCAATTATTTAAACTAATATGCATTTAATTTAGACTATGAAAACAAAATTTGCTTAGCTAGCATCTTATTCATTGGTGGATGATCTGTAAGTACCTTTGTAAACACTCAAAGAGCCGTGAAGCTTGTCCTGACTCTGGTGAGCCACCGGAGCGCAACTCACCCTAAACTTTTTGTAACCAAAGAAATCTTATCCATTGGTGTTTTTACACGTGATTAAACTATCTCTTAATGGATGAGAGTCGCTTTACCAATTCTTCAAAAAAGATCGGCGAAGAAAAAGCTTTATTGTCAATAAAATACAATTGTTGTAGATTTTTTTTTGTATAAATTTATATTCTTTGAACCATATATACTCTCAACGATTTTAAAGAAAAACAAAATCTACTTTACTTATATCCTCACTTCCACCAAGAAGAATATTTTTTTTTTCTTGTGGTAACGCTTGTTTGCTTACTCAAAGTGTGTAGCTTATTTTCATAAAGGTAATGATGATTAGATAATAAAGAACCTCTTCCCTACTTTCTTTGGATGCCTCACTTTTTGTACACATTATTTGAATTATTATATATATATATCATAAAAAACCATCTCCCTTTTATTTAATATAAAAACCTTAAATTCTGAGTAGCAATCAATGGTCAATTATTTTTCACCCTCATCATAATTATTCTCAATTTTGACCATAATTAATAATATTAATAGTAATAGTAAAAATAATAATAATAATAATAATAATAATAATAATAATAATAATAATAATAGTGCAGGGTAGATATGAAAGAGAAAGACACTGATAAATAATAAATAGTTGCTTATTGTCATTATTATTAATGATGAAAATTTAAATTGTTGAGTTCATATACAACCTAAAAAGGTCTCTATGTAAAGAACTCAAACTAAAAAAGAGAAAACAAAAGTTGCTTATTGCCTCAAAGGACTTTCTGAAATTCTAACACTAATGATAATCTAATTTTGCAACTATTTTTCATCACTGCCATAATTTCATGGTGTGATAGGAGGTGGTGGAGGAGTTGCTGAATCACCACCATTCTCCACAGTCATATCAATCACAGTTACTTTTTTGGTTGCTTTTTTAAATCTTCTACTTCCTTTTGTCACTTCCTTTCTTGCCTTAGGTGGTGGCTTCTTTTCAAATATGCGGTACGCAGCCAAATGCGACACCTGCATTACATTTCAAATTCAGTGATCTCAGATTCTCAGTTACCGATCATAAAATAAACAAGACAAAATAAGTTAACTGCTTGCTTAAATCCTACAAGATTTTTAGCCTGTTTATTAGTTCAATTTTCGATAATGTTCTTCATTGCGGTTTGCAACTGCAATTGCCCCCGCAATGTACTTGGTTTTTTCCAGCCTTGACAATCACATCATAACTGTGCATTGATGGTTGCATTGGCTGTATTATCATGCATGTAACGGTTTTTTAGGCCTCTGCAACTAGACACAAAACTCGCAGGATTTTCAGCCCGATAATCCGCTCTTTTTTTTATGATGGTCATCATTGTTGTCTGCAAGTGCAACTGCTCCTGCAACATAACAAGTTTTTTAGGCCTCCACAACCGCGCATTGGCCGTAATTTTAGGCATGTAACAATTTTTGAGGCCTCTGCAACAGACACAAAACTCGCAAGATTTTCAGTTGAAAATCTGCTCAATTTTGATAACAATCATCACTGCAGTCTGCAACTGCCCCTGCAACGTAGCAGTTGTCAGGCCTTGGCAACCGCATCACAACAGCCGTGACAGTTGCAATGACTGCAATTTCACTCATGTAACGATTTTTGAGATCTCTGCAACTGCAACTATAACATAAAAAGCCGATAACGATTCAATAATCACTGTTATATTAATGTAACTTTACCAATAAGGGACGAGCAGTTAGACAAAGGCGAAATTCTTGCATTGTCCACCTAGTCTTCACAAAATCACCAGTGGGTTGCATTTTCCAGTAGACCAGTGTGGTCTTCTTCCCCATGTAATGTTGGTTTTCGATAGCAATTAACTTCTCTGTTTTCTCAGTCCTCCACTCTCCATTTCCAGAAGCTCTCTTCTTCATGTTCTCAAATCGAATCTCCCTCAAATCAAAGAAAAAATACTTTCTTTTCGTAAATCTCTCTTCATCTGCAATCACAAATAAACAAAAAAAAATAATAACAAATTAATCAAATTCCCACTGGAAAAAAAATGAACTTTTTTAAGCTTCTTTAAAATTCCCATTTGAAAACATCACATAAGAAAATCAGGGGACATAGAAAAATTGAATTTTTTTTACTGTTGTTAAATACCCATTTGAAAGAAAATCATGGGACATGAAAAAATTGAATTTTTTTACTGTTGTTAAATACCCATTTGAAAACATCACATAAGAAATTCATGGGGTATGGAAAAATCAAATTTTTATCTTATTTTATAAAATTTTACCAAAAGACAGAATGGAGAGAGAGAGAGAGAGAGAGAGAGAGAGAGAGAGAGAGAGAGAGAGAGAGAGAGAGAGAGAGAGAGAGAGAGAGAACTAACCAGAAGGCAAGTTCCATGGCTCAGTTTGAAAGACATTAAGTTGCTGCATAACTTCTACTACAGGTTGACCAAACATCTTTCTCTTGAGATAGCAGTTCAAGAGAACTTCATTGTTAGGATCAAATCTGAACCCAACTGGTAAATTAACACTTCCATCAGCATTAAAAGTGATATCTGCCATTTCAAAAATGTCACCTAAAAGCTAAAACTTTATGTGAATGAATCTGAACTGCAAAGTTATGATACTAAGGATATGAATTTATAGGTAGAAGAGATGGAGTGTGTTGAATGTGTGGGGTGTGGGAGAGAGAGAAATTTTAGAGAAAGACAGAGATTTTCAGCAAAAAAGGTAGAATCATAACTCTAAATATGCAACAAAATCTGTAATACTATTTGACCTGTAGTTATGGAATGAAATTCATGTTTTCTTTTTTTTGTCTTTTTTTTATTTCCTCAGATGAGTCTTATATGTTGCTTGTTCACTAAGAGAAACCTTTTCTTTTTCACAAAGAGAAAATATGTTGTAAAAATATATCCATATGGAAAACCAAAATACACGAAAAAAAATTTGTCGTAATTTTTTAGTTCACATTCACACATGGTAAATTTAGTTTATAGAGTTCAGTAAAAAAAAAATATCACCATTGATTACGTCCGTTGTTAGATTAGATATTTTTCGTGATAAATATTTTTACTTTACCTGTGTAGGTTTATGAGTGGTGTTTATTACTCGGTTTGCAAACAAAAAAAAAAGTTCAATTGATAATTGCCACATGTATATTTGAATATCTAGATAGTGATAAATGACATTTAAAATCCTAGTTGAGATAAAGTTTAGTTTCTTTTTTTTTTGTTTGAACTATTGTTGGCTATTCACGGAGTGTCTCAACGCTTTCAACGAAAGACTAATCTCCACTCGTGCTTAAGATCAAATTTCATACTGGCCAACACCGAATTTGTCCACTGCGGGAAATCGTCCCCGCGTGTCATACGGTAGATTAAGTTTAGTTTTCTAGTTAATAAATTGCGACACTTTAGTATAACTATTAACCAATTTCAAACCGTCACTCATGTGGATTACATTAACATTAATATAATTAGTTTTAGATTTCTTTGTCCTATTTATTTAGTTACTAAATGACAAACATATTTCTTAGCTGTGTCTGTATGTAGCCTTAAAAACAACACTAATGTTTTTTATCAAAAACAAGAAGCATCCTCCTCCCCTCACATCTTTACCATGTTTGCTCACGTTGGAAGATGACAGTTTTCTTACATCATTTTAATTTTTTTCATAAATTTTTTCTAAAAAATTGATCCTTATTTCGTGCTGAATACACATGGTAAGTGTGAGTTTTTGTTCTCATCCTTTTTGAGTTAAAAAGAAATTTTCCTAAACATCTTAATGTGTATTTCTGTATTTGAATTATTATTATAATTAGAAAACCAAAATAATAATAAAAATAAATATGTTTTTATATTTGACGATACAAATTAAACTAAAATATAATTGTTCTAGAAGCTAATAATGAATAATTATTAGCTTTTAGAAATTAATGAAATATGTCAAAAAAGGAATCACCCTATATTTCCTTATTAAATTCATTGAACAAAATCTTCATAATCATCCAAGCAGTAAAGATTTGTTATTTTAGAATATTTCGAAAGCGTGAAATTAAGAATCACTTTTAAGTCGGAAAAAGAAAAGAGAAAATAATGCCCGTATTTTTAATCAAAGTCCTGGCTTCGAATACAGCATTGGGCATGCAGCAGTGTTAAATCTCTTGAGGGAGAGCTTTTCCACCCATTGTGGTCCTACCCGACTCGAGGGATTAGATTCTACAGTTGCGCGCAGATGATACCCGGTTTATAACAAAAAAATTTATTTAATTTAATAACTATTCAAAAGAGAGAACAATGATGATTTAATGATATAAAATTTAATTAACGTTGGTAAAAAATGAAAAAGACATTTGACTATATATATATATATATATATATATATATATATATATTAAAAAATGAAAATCTATACTCAAGTTATTATATTAGGTGAATTATTAAATAATACTATATTACAGTTAAAATATTCAGCAAAAACATATTTATTTATTCAATTATTAATTATAAAATATCAAATATATGAGTTTGTTCTTAAAATATTATGAATATGTTTTAGAAGATATCCGAAATTATTCAATGCGTTCCTTGAATTATAATTTCATTTCTCATGATTAATTCTCCTTTTTCTTACTCCTTAAGTTTAAAGGGATGACCGATGAGTATTGATATTTTCATAAAGTAAAAACTTGAGGATTACGAAAAGAAAATATTCTATGCAAAATATTAGCAAAAACTAATTACCTTTTATATTACCAAAATTTTAAGTTTTATTTTTTAGTTATTAAGTATTAAGAAAAGTTTTAAGCAGAAAATACCAAAACACTTAAATACATGTCCTATTTTATATTTTCCATTTTAAGGTTAATATTTTTTAGTTACTTACTCCTTAAGTTTAACATTATTCAATTGATATTTTAAAAATGAAAATACTTGAGTAGTACAAAAATTGAAATAAATATTTTTTTTGGTTAGAAAATTCGAAAATACTAAACTTAATGTTGTTCAATTTTTTATAGTAAAATGGATTGATGCCCAAAGTTACGTAAAATTAGGGCTAGAAATAAATCGAGTCGAGTTGAACTTTGTTCAGCTCGGCTCGAAACTCGACTCGAATTTGCCATAAATTTATTAATCCAACTCAAACTCGACTCGACTCAAATTTGTAAACAAGTCGATTAAGCTCGTGAGTTCGAATGACATAAATTAAAGCTAGGATAAAAGTAATATATTTTTATGCAACCAGGCAGCCAGCCCGAATTTATTAATAAAATAAAAAGAAGACATAAAAAGCACAAGGGGGGACTAGACCAAAACCCTTGGTAATGATGACAATAATAGAAAGCCCAACAAAGGCCCCTAAAATAAACAACCAAAGAGCTCTAATAAAAGAAAATCTAAGGTGACGAGGACGACCTGAAAAAGTAAGCAGGGCAACACCTGAAGCCCCCACAACCTCCACCCACCGCCTACTGAGCACACTCCAAACCACCACAACCAGAACCACCTCACTATCCTCACATTAAGCACACTCCCAAAGATCGAGGTTAGAGGTGGAGGCCAGGAGACGATTGGAACGGGGTCAGAAGCTGAAGGCAAAGGGAGGAGCCCGGCGAAGAGAACTGCTAACTGTAATCTAAGGACCCAAACTCCGAAGCAGAGCAACACCTGAAAGCCCCCACACAACCACCACCCACCGTCAATTGAGCGCCACACCACAACACCCAGCCTCACCTCACTATCCTCACATTAAGCACACTCATATCTGATCGAGGTTAGAGGTGGAGGCCGGGCGAGAGACGGGGTTCAGGAGCTGAAGGCAGAGGGGAGGAGCCCGTCAGAGAGAACTGCAAACTTCAATCTGGCGCCCAACAATGGCATTGCGACAACAACCACCAAAACCATTCTGATAAATACACAGAGAAACCCTCCAGTCTTCCGGCGTCGAATCACCAGCCACCACCGCGAAGCCGTGTCACCGGCCAACACCGCGACACAACCGAGCTTGACCGAGGTCGTCGATCACCAGCCACCACCGCGGCGTTGCGCCACCGGCCAACACCGTGACACAACCAAGCAAGACGCAAATCAGCGACATTCAGCGAAAGTCGACGACGAAAGACGAAGAAGCGGCATCGAGGGAGGATGTTGCCGTGATTGCGGATCCAAGAGCGATCTACCAGCCACCATCGCGATCAGCACAGACCCCTTCCCGTTCAAATCAACAAACCATCGCGAAACAGTAGCCCACCGTGGACCTCCTAAAGCGCGCAGATCCACCAAAAAGGGAGATCCAAACCAGCAGCGCCGCGGGGCAGGGACCGTGAACAGCTCAGAGGAAAGAACAAGATCACGATGCTGAGCAAGCGGACAGCGGAGATCCAGAACCATCGAACCTTCCAAACCAGATCGTGGACTCCACCGATCAACCCAGGTTGCGAAACGCAGACAAAACGCGGAACAAGAACAGAGCAACCGCGAACCAAGGAACGAACTGCCAGAACGAGCAATCGCGAAATCGCGGCCAGATGCAACAGATCAATCCTCCTCGGGACAGCGATAAAAATCGCAGGTAGCGATCCAAACCAGCAGAGAAATCACTATGGTTAAGAACAAAACTCAGCCCACGCGAATCGGTGGAGAAGAGCTTGTGGCAGCAGAGGCAGAGGAACACTGAGTGGAGAGGGGACAGAACCTCCGGGGAGGGAGCCCCCCCTCCCAGCGGCGGCGGTTAGGTCACGCCCCAAAGAACTGTTCGGTTCCTGATATTCTCACCGAGTACCGGATAAAAGTAATATTTGACTCAAGCTTGGTTCAGTTTACTCAGCTCGTTAGCAGTTCATTAAGCTTTTAAGATAATAAAAAAAGTTAAACCAAAACTTGTATTTTATATTATTAATAAAAACTTGTAGAATGCAGTTTAAATTGTATCAAAAAGTATAAATCTAACAACACACTATGCAAGACAATTCAACAAACCTCGGCACTGACAAAAGGTGCCAGGCAGTATTGAATGGGTACCTGGTACATTGATTGAAGTGGGTATTTATAAGGAATATAAGTGCCAATGACGTGGCTTGATCCTTCTTTTATGCGTCTAGGCCGAGGTTGAATCTTGACTGTCCGATGAGAAACCAACTCCATCGTCGATCTTAATTGGTGGAAGCTAGCGTGGATCCCTTGGGATTGTGCCTATGGGCTGCGGAGGTTAGCCCAAGTTCAGAATAGGCCCAGTCCAGTCCAGAATAGCTGCCCCCAAGTCGAGGTTCCCTCCGTCTGAGTGAACTCGGCTTGAGAATAGGCTTCATCTCAGTGATTTGTGAGGTCGATAGATCCGACTTTCCCCTCAGTCTTACCGAGGCGACTCGTCGTCGTTAACCGTATGATGCATTTGTTTTATTAGCCCGAGTTTCACGTCCGCCGAACCAGGCGATTCCCCCAGGCATATCAGGCGGATTAATGAGGTCGGCCACGTACTGTTCTCGGCTAATAGATTGAACCACAACATGTCATTTTTTATGACTGGCCGTGATTCGTTATTGGGGTATGGTACCTGTAACATCCTGGGCCCTTTTCTTACTTAGTAGGCTATCCAGCGATGCACTCATGATCTTCTCTACCCCCCATGTAGAGTGTAATACCCTAATTTTGTCCTATCCAAAAAAAAAAAGAAATTTTATTTATTTTTTTTGAGAAAAATAATATTCTTCTTTTCATGCCATGTTTTATTTTATTTTTAGTTTGCTACAAGTTTTAATTTTTGAAAAATAATAATAATCTTTTTATGTCATGTATTATTTTCTTGTTTTTATTGCTATGGGTTTTAATCACCACAAATATTTTATTTAGAAGTAAAGAAACAAAAAATAAGCCAAGGAAGAAATAAGGGGGGTTTGTAAAAAAAAAAAGAATGGAGGAGCAATTGGATTGGGCTATCTAAAACCCAACCCAATTCCTAAACCCTAGCCCAATCCAACTCCTCCACCAAACCCAATCCATATCCTAACCCACAACCCACAACCCATAACCCAATTCCCACCAAAACCCTAATTTTCCCCCCTCTCTCATTCAAAAATTCGGCCACCCTTTCTTTTTTAAAAAAAAAAAATAATAAACATTTTCTTTTTCTTTTTTAACCATTCCCCCCTAACCCTAAAAACAAGCCAAGTTCATTCCCCTTTTCCCCACTCCATATTCGACCCCACCCCCCTTTTTCCTCCTTGAAATTTGCTTTCTCCCTTCCACACTCCACCTCTCCTCTTTTCCCTCAATCCCACTTCCCCATTATCCCACTTCCCCATTTTTTTCCTTCCCAATACACTCAACCTCTCTTTCTCTCAATTCCTACGCCTCCTCCCTCTCTCCTTACCCCTTCCCCTATTCGACCCCACTCTCTCTCTCTCTCTCACTTAACCATCCTTTCTCTCTTTCCTCTCTCACACTCAACCCTTCCCTCCTTTCTCTCCCTCACCCACGGCTCTCTCCTCTCACTCTTCACACACTCATCCATTCCTCTCCCTATCACACACTTCATACATGACACTCTCTTCTCCATGCCCATACCTTCAACCATCATCTCCCCTCATCTCACATGTCTTCTCTTTTTTCCCCTTCAACAACTCCCCCAAACCTCCATCATATCAAAAAGTCATCATCACTATCCAAGAGTGGATGAAGAAGGAAGCAAGTTTTTTGTATAAATAGGGTTCCCCACTTAGAGGAGGGAGGACGGATTTTGCTCTTAGAAAAAAGGAGGATCTTCTAAAAAATTAGGGTTTCTCTTAGAGAAATATTCTTCCCTTTCTTTTCCTCCTTCCTAGATTTTTTTTTAGTTTAAAGGTTCATTTGTATTGAAGAAATTTGAAGAAGGAAATTTCTTCAACATTTCTGGACTTTCATTGTCAAGGTACTAAAATGTAATATTTTTATTATTGTTCACGTTTTTTTTAGATATTATTGTTGTTTTTTTTAAATTTTAGTTACTGTTTTTGTTATGTAAATATTATTATTGTTTTTTTTATAAATTTTAGTTGTTCTTGTTATTTAGCCTAGTTACCTTTTTTATATATTTATTTGCTGTTTCTATTATTTAGTGTAGTTGCTTTCTTATTAGAATATTATTGCTGTCTTTTTATTATTTAGTTTAGAGGCTGTTTTTATATTATATTTTTGCTATTGGTTATTTATTTTGTTGTTTGTTATATTATTGTAATTTTCGGAGTAAAAAAGGTGTAAAAAAAATGTTGCTTTTTTTTAATAAATAATTCTAATTTTCGGACTAAAAAAAAAGAAAGTAAAAAAAATGTTGTGCCTTTTTTTAAATAAATTATACTATTTTCGGATTAAAAAAAAAGTGATAAAAAAATATGTTGTTTCTTTTAAATGAATTATTCTAATTTTCGGATTAAAAAAAAGTGATAAAAAAAAAGATGTGTTGTTTTTTTTTTAACAATTACTATTTTTCGGATTAAAAAAAAATGATAAAAAAAAAATGTGTTCCTTTTCTATTTTCGGATTTAAATAAAGCCTTTTTTCAAATACTAAAAAATATTTTTAAAAAAAATAATAAATGGTTACTAGTGTCACTACTCTTTTCAAAAAAATAATATAATAACAAAATCTTTTTAAAAAAAAAAAGTAAAAAGGCCCCCCTTTTTATTAAATAATAACTATGACAAAAAAAAAACAACAAAAGAATTTTTCTCCATAATCCGCTTTCAAAATACCACTTTTTAGGCTAGGTTTGTTTTTTAAGAGAAAAAAAAGCGCTTCAAGAATCACGCGTTCTAGGGTAGAATAGTAAAAAAGGGTAATAAACCAATCAATCGTTTTTAGCGTCAAAACGCTATTTGCACCCGCGGCAACTTTTTTCAAAAAAGCACCAAAACGCTATTTGCACCCCGCGTTCTCTTAAAACAGCAAACCCATCCATTTTTTTTACTACAAGCCCATCTTTTCAAACACAACCTAGTTCACCAAAAAACGATTTGGTCACGCTATTCACACCTCCTTTTTTTAATACAACCCCTTTATTATTTGCACCCCCCCTTTTATCACCTATTCCGTTTTTATTCACAACGTGATACTTCCAAACCGTTTTCCTTTTTTCTTTTTAATCGAATTCGCGTAAAAAAAAATAGGTTGTTACTAGTGGTCACTCTGAGCCTTGCTTGTTTGACCGTTAGGACTAACCTTCCTTTTTTCACAGCGGATTAGTAGCGGTGATCACTCTGAGGTTACTCGTTTGATCATCGCAAACATTCGCCTAAACTTCTTTTTAGTTAATAAAGTACAAACATAATTTCGACTCCTTTTCATCACGCTTCCCGGTAAGCACGTTTTCAAGCGAACAAACGCTCAATCACAAACCGGTTGTCTATAGCGGTCACTCTGGGCCCGACTCGTTTGAACGCTGTAAACACCTTCTTTTTCGAATAAGCCATTTATGACGACCACTCTGGATTTATCTGTTTGGTCACCATGAACGGCCTCTAGTTTTCCCAAACTTTTCAAAAAATAAAAAATACCAACACACAAATATTTTCTACCCAAGAACTACGTAGCTTTGATTTCTCCATCGCACCCGGAGATACGTAGGAGCGGGGGCCCACTCCCGTCGAGCGCAAAAAACTAAAATTTTTATTAAGTCTTCTTTTCCGTTTTTTTTGCAAATAACAAAAAAGGGTAAATTAAAGTGTTTTCTTTAAACTAATTTTTCTACACATTAAATTAAAAGGTAACCTTTTTAGGATGTTGCGGGGTGCTAGTACCTTCCCCGCACTTAATCGACCCCCGAACCCAAAAACAAAGGTTTTTTTCAATGTTTTCCTAAAAATAAATATTGATGGCGGCTCCATTGTTCAAAAGCAACGAGGGATCCCTCCTTCGGATTCTTCGGTCGCTACAGCTGGCGACTCCACTGGGGATTTTTTTTTAGAGGGTCAAGCCTAATTTAATTAAATGTGTAAATTATTAGTTTAGTACTTTATTTACCCTTAGTCTTTATATTCGCATATTGAACCTTAGGGTAGAAGACTTTTATACTGCTATTTGTTTTCTTGCAAACCTTAGGGTAGGAGACTTTTATATTGCTATCTGTTTGCTCTTTTGCAGTCTGGGTAGTTTAGGTTGCTTATATCACACACATCACCTACACCTATTTATTCACACACTTCTGAGTGGGGCCCTATACCCGGGTCTGAAAAATAAACTTAGGACGAGCGGAGATGATTAGTGACAGTCATTCTGGATTTATCTGTCTGACTCTCATGAAAATCTCAACCAGAGTATGCTCTTTCGCGGCATCCCACACCAGGTAGCTCGCTATCGTTGTGGGTCATATCGTGAAAGGGATTTTAGCTCTGGAAACCTTTGTGAGGAAGTGAATAGAACTACCTGAGAGGTTGATCACATAAGTGACCCTAGACCGTGATCTATATGAAAGACATAACCTGTTTAGGACACAAAAACAATTCACCTACCCGCTGCATCATCACAAAAACTTTTTTTCAAAAAAAATCAAACAATGAAAACCATTTATTCTTTTGCCCTTTTCATATTTTATGTGACATGGTTAATGTTCCTCAAAATTTTGAATCACAAAAATATGCTTTTATTAACGCATGTAACGTCTTTTTTAATTCATCATACATCATCATTATTTCAAAAAAAAATAATACCAAAAAATCCTCACATTGCATGCTATTCATCTCATTTAGGTTTGCCGGGAATTGTAAGAGGTTCGAAAGTTTTGTCATAAGCAATATGGGATCAAACTGTGAAGCAATCCAAACTCTGAACTACCCTATAGTGAAGCAGTCTAATCTGACAAGTCTAAGGGAATGTGCTGGTCGACTGCCGCCCATCGAGCGCAGGTCTTTTGAGAGGGTGTATGGGAAGATTATTATGTTACTACAATTGGACGTGCAAACGGATGCCATTGCCGCTTTGAGCCAGTTCTACGACTCTTCATTAAGATGCTTCACCTTCAAAAATTTCCAGATGGCACCTACCCTGGAAGAATATACACAGATCTTCGGCTTTCCCCAACAAGACAATGGACCCTACCAGTATCAGGGACAATATTACACAGATGAGAAACTCGCCTCAATATTACAAACCAGCAAAGAGAACTTGAAGCTCCGGAAGAAAAATCGAAATGGCATTGCAGGATTCCCACAAGAGTATCTGGAAGGCCAAATGAAATTCTTCGCCGACGCTAGAAATTGGGGTCCTTTTAAACAGGTGTTAGCTTTGACTATCTTTGGCATTGTCCTATTTCCACGCCTTGAAAGATATGTGGACACAACAGCTATTGGCGTCTTCTTATCCTTCAAAGATCCGATTCCAGCCATGCTTGCAGACACTTACTGTACTTTCACTCATTATAGTGAGCTAAGGGGAAAGAGGATATCCTGCTGCCTGCACGCCTTGTATGTTTGGCTTCTCACCCATGCTTTCGTTAACAAAGTCAGAGTAGAAGGCCCAATTGAAGACGCCAGAGGGTGTGATGTGAAGACAATGAACACTGGTGAATGGTTGCAAGTGCTGGGGGGCCTTCATGAATATAAGGTTCGTTGGCACCCATCATGGTGGAAAGAGAGGCCCACAGTAGTTTTTCAATGTGGAAGCTTTCAAAACGTCCCGCTCATGGGGACAAGAGGATGCATAAATTACAATCCTTCTCTAACTCTAAGACAGCTGGGGTACCCCATGCGAAATCCGCCCACCGAAGACATGTTAATCCCTTTTTACCTCCATGAAGGAAGCCCAAAAGAGGTTGACATGCTCCGGAAGATTTCTCAAGCGTGGAATATGGTCGTCCGCAAGGGACAAGAGCTTACTAAGAAGAGCGGCGATAAGGAAACCACCTTTCGTCAATGGCTCCAAAAGAGGATCCAAGACACCCGATTGCCTTACCAAAGTGCACTACGGGTTGAGGAAGAAATACCTGAACCTACCCTTCCCACTGTCGAAGATTTAGATAAGCTTAAAATGGCATTGTCAAAGGCCGAGGAAGAAAAGAAGGGCTTACAGGCAGAGTTAGAGAAAGTGCTCCTAAAGAACCAGAAGTTGGAGGAAGAGAATGCAAGTAAGTCAGTGGCCATTGAAGACAGCCACAAGCAGCTCAAGATCGAACAAAAGAACAAACTAGAGGTTCAAAAGTACCTAAGAGGAGCGAAAGAAGAAATAAAACGTTGCAACCTGAAAATGGACAAAGCCATCGATGATACATACAAATGGAAAAGATTATGGGAAGAATCAATGATGGCTGAAAAGACCGCACAGAGCCTACTAATGGTATCAAAGAGAGAGTCCCGGATGATGGCAGCCGAGTTTGAAGAGCAAGTGAAAAGTATCAAGCGGGATAAAGATACCATTGAAGAGATACTCCGAGAATACCAGCAAGCCTTAAGAAGGGAACATGAAAAATCTGATGAGCTGAACGACCATATCAGATATCAAGAGGAGGTCTACCACCAGCTGAAGACAGAAAGCATCTATTGGGAGAACCGCTTTGTGGAGTTGGTCAGCAAGATAGAAAACCATGAAGTCTTCATAGAGTTGAAGAACGAAAGCTTATACTGGAAAGACAGATTCTCAAAGTTGGCATGGCTGGCCGATCAAGCTATCGTAGGAATCCCCAAGCGTCTAAAGGAGGCTAACGCGGCAATGCACCCGTTTAACACCCCGGTCCAAGTTTCCGAATTCATGGAGTTTTGCGAGATTCTAATTGCCGAACTCCGGGAGAAGGCTGGCAGCACTACTAGTAGAAAAAGAGAGAGGAGTGGAAAAATGAAAGCCATATGTATTTGAGTGAAATTTAAAGAACATTGTACTTTTCTTTTCGAAGTTTTATTTCCAAAATATTGTACTTTCCTCCATCAATGAAGTTTGTTCGTCTCACATGCTGATCCTTTATCTTGAAAATATTGTGGAACTTTAATCTGTGTACTTATGACAAATCAGGATGTGCTTGCAATTCCCGACCTAAAACAATAAGACTCATGCACACATGCATCATTCGCATTTTCATCCATTCATATACTCATACATATACTCATAACATGTGTCCCACCAACAGAGTAAAAGACAAGCTGGTGCGTCAACATCGCTATTGGACTCGTTCTCAGGCCAGAAACATGGAAGAAAATCAGGACAATCCGCCTCAAGATATCCCGGATCAAGGCAATCCACCTCAGAACCTAGGCAATCAAGAGCTTAGGGCAGAAATAGATGGGATGAAAGAACAGATGGCTGAAATCTTGAAGGTTCTACAAGCTTTGAAAGGCCAAGACACAAGTGAAGATGCCTCCGCTGGGAACACAGAAAATCAAGTTACCAACCCTCCTCCTCCCAATGGACTCGGGATCCCGCATACAGTGCACCATACTGGGCCTAATGGCCAAGGTTACATATGGCCTCCTTACGGACTTCCACAAGGTTACACACCTCCGACAGTCGATGCTAGTCCCTCAGGAGTCGCGGGTCAACAGCAGCTTACATCAACGGGTCACGACGGTAATCCGGGGGCACCACAAGTTCAAAACCCGACCCCCGTCGTCATACCACAAGGACTCCCACTTGGCTGCCCTCCACCGCCGATAGTTAACGCTCAAGCTCAGGGTTCCAACCTCAGGAATCCCACTCATTCACATACCCCAAATGTGAACCCAGCCATAGTTCCGATGATGCATCCTTACTATGGTATGAGTGGGCTTCCTCACGACTACTCTATGGAGAACCCTCAAGCCCAAGGAAAGCTGCAAATGCTGGAAGAAAGGTTGAGAGCAGTTGAAGGATTCAGTGTTGGTGCGAGAAATGCACAAGATTTATGTCTCGTCCCAAACGTGGTCATTCCCCCTAAGTTTAAGGTGCCAGATTTTGATAAATACAGAGGAGCAACATGTCCGGCAAGCCACCTAACTATGTATTGCAGGAAGATGGCTGCATTCGCAAATGACGATAAGCTACTTATCCACTACTTCCAAGACAGCTTAGCTGGGGCAGCTTCAAATTGGTATATGCAGTTGACACCCACTCATATCCGGTGTTGGAAGGATCTCGCTGATGCTTTCCTTAAGCAGTATAAGTACAACACTGATATGGCTCCTGATAGGACTCAGCTACAAAACATGACCAAAAGGGATAATGAGTCCATCAAGGAATATGCTCAGCGTTGGAGAGGACTAGCAGCACAGGTAGCACCGCCTCTTTTTGAAAGGGAAATGGTATCTATGTTCATGGAAACTCTTCCTTCACCCTTCTATGAAAAACTGATCGGGAGTGTATCGTCAAGTTTCTCGGACATGGTCGTCATTGGAGAAAGGCTAGAGAACGGAATGAGGAATGGAAAAATCGCTTATACCCCCCCCCCCCCCCCCGGAAACACTAACCAGAGAAAGCCCTTCTCCGGATTTCCTAAAAAGAAAGAAGGAGAAGCCAATGCCATCACAGGAACCGGAAAAACTTCCTACCCCAATCCCTCTCACACCAATCCGTTCTCAGCACAAACACTATCTACCCCACCTACCCAAAATAACCAAGGCCATAAAACACAAAACTACTCAGTCGGAAAGTTCGTCCACTTCGATCCAATCCCAATGTCATACTCCGACCTATTCCGCCACCTGCTCAGCCATAATTTAATCACCACCCGCCCAATGAGACAGATCCAGCCCCCTTTTCCTAGAGGCTTCGACCCAAACACCACATGCGAATTTCATTCGGGAACGGTCGGCCATTCCATAGAAAATTGCAAAGCATTGAAGTATGTCGTCCAAGATCTAATCGCCTCGGGCTGGTTGAACTTCAAGGAAAATGGTCCTAATGTGGCTACCAACCCATTACCAGGACATGGGATGCCCTCAACTAATGCAATTGAGGATTCTGCAGAACCGTCCCTAATCAGGAGGGTAGAATGCATCCAGACACCCCTGGAAGTGATTCATGCTAATCTGTGTTCCTTTGGGATTATTGAGAGAGAATGTACTGGAAAGAATCGATGCAATGACCATCACTGCATTGGGAATTGTGAGGCGTTTAAACAAGTGCTTCAGGACCTGTTGGACCGACATGTAATACAAGTGGGCTTTCAAAAGAGGGAGGACCAGGTGTCAACTATCCTATCGAGCAATGGCCAGAACAAGGATACTCGGAAGCCGCTAGAGATCCACTATACCAAGGACTCCAAGTCGTCCCAGGGTATGCCTAAACCAATCACTATCCAAGTGCCAGCTCCCTTCCCCTACAACGACACCAAAGCAGTCCCCTGGAACTACAATGCGAAAGTCCAAGTGGAAGGTCCTCAGAGCAATCCTGATGTCACAAATGTCTCGGGAAGCAGCGGAATGACTCGGAGCGGGCGCGTCTATGCCCCTGAAAGACCCAGAGGAGGAGAATCAATTGAAAGAGGAAAGATCGATAAAGGCAAAGACAAAGAAGTAGAGCCATCTGACAAAAATACGGGCAAGAAGGCACTATCTGAACAAGAAGCCAGTGAGTTTCTAAAGATTATGAGGCAGAGCGAGTACAAGGTAGTGGATCAGCTGAATCAAACTCCCGCTAAGATATCCCTGCTATCGCTATTACTCAATTCGGAAACCCACCGAGCAACACTAATGAAGGTGCTGAATGAAGCCCATGTCACTCCCGACATCACAGTTGGTCAGTTTGACGGGATCGTCGGAAATATCGTTGCAAACAATTACCTCACCTTCACAGATGATGAGATCCCCGTCGAGGGAAGAGGGCACAACAAGGCTTTGCATATCTCCGTGAAATGTGGAGAATACTCTCTAGCTCGAGTACTCATCGATAACGGATCGTCCCTGAATGTACTACCCAAATCAACCATGAACAAGCTAGACGTAGACTGTTCATACATGAAGCCCAGTTCCACACTGGTCAGGGCATTCGATGGGTCTAAAAGAGAGGTTATCGGAGAGATGGAGTTACCTGTACAGGTAGGTCCAGAAGTCTTCATAGTGAGTTTCCAAGTGATGGACATCAATCCGTCTTACAGTTGTCTTCTGGGAAGACCATGGATCCATACGGCAGGGGCTGTGCCCTCTTCTCTACACCAAAAACTCAAGTTCATAGTCAACAACAAGTTGGTGGTCGTTTCAGGAGAAGAAGAATTGCTAGTCAATAGGCCGTTCCCTATACGTTATGTTGAGGCTGCAGAAGAATCTTTCGAGACCGCCTTCCAAGCACTAGAAATTGCAAATGCTACCTTTGTGGGGGACGAGGCCCCATCATTAAAACCAAAGCTGTCCAAAGCTGCATTGATGATTGCTAAAGTTATGACAAGCACTGGTTATCAGGCAGGAAGTGGTTTAGGGAGGACTGAACAAGGGATCCTAACACCCATACAGCCGCGTGAAAACAAGGACAGATGTGGGATAGGGTACCGGCCTAGTCGTACTGACAAAGGAAGGATCGCCGCAGAAAAGAAGGAGCGGAGGTTGGCCAAACTTGAGGGTCGGGAGCCAGATATGAAGAAGATTGTCATCTGCGACATAAAGCAAAGCTTTCAGAGCGCAGGAATGCTAGATCCTAACCAGGTTGCAGCTATTGAAGATGATTCAAGCGCTGAAAATGGCGGTGTCAGTCTTGTGCGCCGTTGTCCAGCAAGCAAAGAGCTCAAGAATTGGGAGATCGTCGATTTTCCTGTAGTTTTTAGTTCAAAGTAATGTTTCTGTAATGCAATCCTATGGCTCTGCCCAAGGCCTTAGGACATTTCATTCGGGCACACATGTTTCCTTTCAATACTAATATCAATAAAATGTTATTTCAGATTCTCCAATAAATTTCAGTTCTCTTTTGCACTTGCGTTTTATTTTCTTTTGGCTCGTTTTTCATTCCATCAATTTATACTAATGCAGATTTGAAAAAAACATTGTTGAAAATAACAACGCCAATAATTCATACTGTGACTTTGAGCACCCCATTAATCAAACTGAGGAAGATATTGAAGATAACTGGGAAACACCTCCCGAGTTAATGAGAATGATGGAACAGGAAGAAAAAATAATCGAACCCCACGAGGAATCAACCGAAACAATCAACTTGGGCACGGAAGAGGATGAAAAGGAAGTCAAGATCGGCACCACCTTAAAAGACAGTGAGCGAGAGAAATTGATTAGACTTTTGATCGACTATGTTGACATCTTTGCATGGACATACCAAGACATGCCGGGACTGGACCCCAACATAGTTGAGCATAAGTTACCGGTAAAACCTGAATGCTCGCCGATAAAGCAGAAGTTAAGAAGAATGAAACCAGAAATGTCACTAAAAATCCGAGATGAGGTCAAGAAACAGTTCGATGCAGGATTTTTGGCGGTAGCAAAGTACCCTCAATGGGTAGCCAATATTGTACCGGTCCCAAAGAAAGATGGGAAGGTTCGGATGTGCGTCGACTATCGAGATTTGAACAGAGCCAGCCCAAAAGATGACTTCCCTTTGCCTCACATTGATGTCCTGGTGGATAGCACAGCTCAGCATTCCCTTTTCTCCTTCATGGATGGATACTCCGGATATAATCAAATCAAGATGGCCCCAGAAGACATGGAAAAAACCACCTTCATCACTCTCTGGGGAACCTTCTGTTACAAAGTAATGCCATTCGGTTTGAAGAATGCTGGGGCAACGTACCAGAGGGCGATGGTAGCATTGTTCCACGACATGATGCACAAAGAAATAGAGGTCTATGTGGATGACATGATCGCAAAATCCAAGACTGAAGAGGAACACATCGTCAATCTGCGAAAGCTATTTGAACGCCTAAGGAAGTTCAAACTCAGATTAAACCCCGCCAAATGCACTTTCGGTGTAAGATCAGGAAAGTTGTTGGGGTTCATAGTCAGTCAGAAGGGTATAGAGGTAGATCCAGACAAGGTACGAGCAATTCTTGAAATGCCAGCGCCTAAAACCGAAAGGGAAGTTCGTGGGTTCCTAGGAAGGTTGAACTACATCTCCAGATTCATATCCCAATTGACATCGACCTGCGAGCCAATCTTCAAATTGCTGTGCAAGAACCAAGAAACGAAGTGGAACGATAAGTGCCAGGAGGCCTTTGAAAAGATCAAGAGGTACCTCCAAAATCCACCGATTCTGATGCCACCGGTGCAGGGCAGACCCCTCATTCTATACTTAACAGTGCTAGACAACTCAATGGGTTGCGTACTGGGGCAACATGATGAGTCTGGAAGGAGAGAACATGCCATCTATTACCTCAGCAAGAAGTTCACCGAGTGCGAGACAAGATATTCATTGTTGGAAAAAACATGTTGCGCTTTGGCCTGGGCTGCACGTCGCCTGAGGCAGTATATGTTGAGCCACACGACTTGGTTGGTATCGAAAATGGATCCCATCAAGTACATTTTTGAAAAACCTGCACTCACAGGAAGAATCGCCCGCTGGCAAATGCTACTATCCGAATACGACCTTTTGTACGTCACTCAGAAAGCAATCAAAGGTAGTGCCTTAGCGGAATACTTGGCGCATCAGCCCATTGAGGATTACCAATCAATGCAGTATGATTTTCCGGACGAGGATATAATGGCTTTGTTCGGAGAAGGAAAATCTCCAGACGATGAAAGGTGGAGGATGTCATTCGATGGCGCTTCTAATTTGTATGGGCACGGGATTGGAGCTGTGTTGATTTCTCCTGATAACCGCTTCATACCATTTACTGCTAGACTGAGCTTCTATTGCACCAATAACATTGCAGAATATGAAGCGTGTGTCCTAGGCATCAAAGCAGCCCTTGAATGGAAAGTCAAAAGACTCGATGTATATGGGGACTCAGCGCTAGTCATCCATCAGATAAAAGGTGACTGGGAAACCAGGGATCCCAAATTGATTCCTTATCATGATCACATCCAAAAGATGATTGAACGGTTCGAGGAGATCACTTTCCACCATCTCCCTCGCGAAGAAAACCAGTTGGCTGACGCTTTGGCGACGTTGTCATCAATGTTCAATATCAATAACAACAAAAGTCTGACATTCATCCGAATCCAGCATCGAGATCTACCGGCGCATCATTGTGTGGCAATCGAGGAAGAGCCTGATAGCAAGCCTTGGTATTACGATATCAAACACTATATCACAAATAGAGAATACCCTCCCGGTGCCACTGAGAATGATAAGAGAACACTTAGGAGGTTATCAATGGGTTTCTTCCTAAACGGGGAGGTGCTTTACAAAAGGAATCACGACATGATCCTCCTCAGATGTGTTGCAAAAGAAGAAGCAGAAAGAATTATGAAAGATGTCCATGAAGGCTCGTTCGGCACCCATTCTAATGGGCACACCATGGCAAGGAAAATCCTAAGGGCTGGCTACTACTGGTTGTCAATGGAGACTGACTGCTTCAACTACGTCAGAAAATGCCACAAATGTCAAATCTATGCCGACAATATCCATGTACCGCCTGCCTCTCTGAATGTCCTAACAGCACCATGGCCATTCTCAATGTGGGGAATGGATGTCATCGGTCCCATCGAACCCAAGGCATCAAACGGACATCATTTCATTCTTGTCGCTATTGATTATTTCACCAAATGGGTCGAAGCCGCTTCTTACGCCAGTGTAACAAAGTCAGTGGTTGTCAGGTTCATAAAGAGAGATTTGATTTGCCGCTACGGTCTTCCGAATAAGATCATCACGGACAATGGGACAAACCTGAACAATAAGATGATGAAAGAATTGTGTGACGACTTCAAAATCCAGCATCATAATTCCTCCCCATACCGTCCAAAGATGAATGGGGCAGTTGAGGCAGCAAATAAGAACATCAAGAAGATCGTGCAAAAGATGGTAGTAACCTTCAAGGACTGGCATGAAATGTTGCCCTTCGCTCTGCATGGGTACCGGACCTCTATCCGCACGTCAACAGGGGCAACACCATTCTCACTAGTATATGGGATGGAAGCAGTTCTTCCCATCGAGGTGGAAATACCCTCCCTGCGAGTGCTAATGGAAACAAAATTGGAGGAAGCAGAATGGGTTCAAGCTCGTCTGGATCAGTTGAACCTCATAGAAGAAAAGAGGGTAGTTGCTTTGTGTCATGGGCAGTTGTACCAACAAAGAATGAAAAGGGCTTATGATAAAAAAGTGCGCCCCCGCCAGTTTCAAGAAGGAGACCTCGTACTCAAGAAGATGTTGCCTATCCAAAAGGATTCCCGTGGAAAATGG
Source organism: Astragalus membranaceus (assembly GCA_039519185.1). Classification (NCBI taxonomy): domain Eukaryota; kingdom Viridiplantae; phylum Streptophyta; class Magnoliopsida; order Fabales; family Fabaceae; genus Astragalus; species Astragalus membranaceus. Next base: position 17,028,193 of record CM076854.1, on the reverse strand, counting down.
ACCCCTAACTATGAAGGACCTTATGTGGTAAGGAAGGCATTCTCTGGAGGAGCATTGATTCTCACAAAAATGGACGGTGAAGACCTCCCACTCCCAGTGAACTCGGACGCAGTCAAGAAGTACTATGCCTAAAGAATATATGAAAAAAGAGAAAGACGAGCCAAGCAAAAATAAGCTCGCTAGGTTGAAAACCCGAAAGGGCGGCCTAGGCAAAAATTAGAGCGACCTGATGGATTGAAAACTCTAAAGAGCAGTCCAGGCAAAAATTAGGGTCAATGAGTTGGACTTGGAACAAATGCAAAGGCAGTCCTCCGAAAGTTGGGTGAGGGATGCTCAAGGGCATGTGTATGGATGGTTAGCATTGTTACCTCCAAGATACAAACAATCAAAAGATTTGCTTTTTCTTTTTCTTCTTTCTTTTTAGTTTAAACTCTCAATGTAATTTTCAGCCAGTGTGACCTTCGGCACACTCGGTTTCCATTTGAATATTAAACTCTTTCTTCATTCTCTCACCTCCCTATTTACTTTGGAAAGATGTTTTATGGTAGATGATATTGATTTGCGAAACATGTGCATAATCGAAAGCATTATATTCATTGCGAAATTTCTAAAAATCACAAAAAGAGATGATCTCTCACAAATTTGCAAAAAGGACCAACGCATAATCACTTCAGCAAATCTTAAATAACCCGCAGTTTGGCACCACTGCTCGAGGCAACCCTCGTATCCCACGTCAAGAGTCACGCGAGTTGATGACGCCAGCAAAGTCAATAAAGAGCTAAAGAGCAAAAAGAGCTAAAGAGCAAAAAGAGCAAAAGAAAAAAAAAAAAAAAAAAAACAAAATCATTCCACATTTCATTCATCATGTCATCAATTACTTAGCTACATGCACGCATACATCATTCATTGCAAGTGCCTGTTAAGATAATTTTATTTGGTGTCGTTAGCACCAATTCTTCAGACCCCCAGCGGTCCTTCAGAGCCCAGGCGCTCCTTCAGACCAACAATGGTCCTTCAATCCAGATCGCACGTCGCGTTAATCGAGCAACCGACGGATCATCCGGCCCCAGGCCCTTCAGACTAGCTGTGCCCGCCTAAAAAACACAGTGCACGTCCTTCGTGGTTATATCAGTTCCGGACCTGATTAACCCTAATGGCCGCTCGAAAAAGGCCACCCCCAGACCGTATTACTAGTACCATAAGCTATTTGCGCTCCTTCAGACCCATCGGTCCCTCAGGCTTAGGCATGCCCTTCAGACCCCGACGGTCCCTCAGTCGAACTCAGGTCGATGCGCCAAGCATTGATTTTGATCTAGACCTTCAGAGCCCCAGTGCTCCTTCAGAGCCCCAGTGCTCCTTCAGATCCCTAACGATCCCCCAGAGCCCCGGTGCTCCCTATTTACTTTCAGTCTAAATCAACCCTGCTTTCATAATTTTCAAAAAAAAAAAACCAAAAGTCTCAGTGTGGACAAAATTAGCGTCTTGTTATCTTTATTTCTATTTTCCTCGAGAAACTCGGAACCCCTCCGATTTCCTAGCAAAATATAAATAAAGAGGGGCAGCTGTAATACCCTAATTTTGTCCTATCCAAAAAAAAAAGAAATTTTATTTATTTTTTTTGAGAAAAATAATATTCTTCTTTTCATGCCATGTTTTATTTTATTTTTAGTTTGCTACAAGTTTTAATTTTTGAAAAATAATAATAATCTTTTTATGTCATGTATTATTTTCTTGTTTTTATTGCTATGGGTTTTAATCACCACAAATATTTTATTTAGAAGTAAAGAAACAAAAAATAAGCCAAGGAAGAAATAAGGGGGGTTTGTAAAAAAAAAAGAATGGAGGAGCAATTGGATTGGGCTATCTAAAACCCAACCCAATTCCTAAACCCTAGCCCAATCCAACTCCTCCACCAAACCCAATCCATATCCTAACCCACAACCCACAACCCATAACCCAATTCCCACCAAAACCCTAATTTTTCCCCCCTCTCTCATTCAAAAATTCGGCCACCCTTTCTTTTTTAAAAAAAAAAAATAATAAACATTTTCTTTTTCTTTTTTAACCATTCCCCCCTAACCCTAAAAACAAGCCAAGTTCATTCCCCTTTTCCCCACTCCATATTCGACCCCACCCCCCTTTTTCCTCCTTGAAATTTGCTTTCTCCCTTCCACACTCCACCTCTCCTCTTTTCCCTCAATCCCACTTCCCCATTATCCCACTTCCCCATTTTTTTCCTTCCCAATACACTCAACCTCTCTTTCTCTCAATTCCTACGCCTCCTCCCTCTCTCCTTACCCCTTCCCCTATTCGACCCCACTCTCTCTCTCTCTCACTTAACCATCCTTTCTCTCTTTCCTCTCTCACACTCAACCCTTCCCTCCTTTCTCTCCCTCACCCACGGCTCTCTCCTCTCACTCTTCACACACTCATCCATTCCTCTCCCTATCACACACTTCACACATGGCACTCTCTTCTCCATGCCCATACCTTCAACCATCATCTCCCCTCATCTCACATGTCTTCTCTTTTTTCCCCTTCAACAACTCCCCCAAACCTCCATCATATCAAAAAGTCATCATCACTATCCAAGAGTGGATGAAGAAGGAAGCAAGTTTTTTGTATAAATAGGGTTCCCCACTTAGAGGAGGGAGGACGGATTTTGCTCTTAGAAAAAAGGAGGATCTTCTAAAAAATTAGGGTTTCTCTTAGAGAAATATTCTTCCCTTTCTTTTCCTCCTTCCTAGATTTTTTTTTAGTTTAAAGGTTCATTTGTATTGAAGAAATTTGAAGAAGGAAATTTCTTCAACATTTCTGGACTTTCATTGTCAAGGTACTAAAATGTAATATTTTTATTATTGTTCACGTTTTTTTTAGATATTATTATTGTTGTTTTTTTTAAATTTTAGTTACTGTTTTTGTTATGTAAATATTATTATTGTTTTTTTTATAAATTTTAGTTGTTCTTGTTATTTAGCCTAGTTACCTTTTTTATATATTTATTTGCTGTTTTTATTATTTAGTGTAGTTGCTTTCTTATTAGAATATTATTGCTGTCTTTTTATTATTTAGTTTAGAGGCTGTTTTTATATTATATTTTTGCTATTGGTTATTTATTTTGTTGTTTGTTATATTATTGTAATTTTCGGAGTAAAAAAGGTGTAAAAAAAAATGTTGCTTTTTTTTAATAAATAATTCTAATTTTCGGACTAAAAAAAAAGAAAGTAAAAAAAATGTTGTGCCTTTTTTTAAATAAATTATACTATTTTCGGATTAAAAAAAAAGTGATAAAAAAAAATATGTTGTTTCTTTTAAATGAATTATTCTAATTTTCGGATTAAAAAAAAGTGATAAAAAAAAAGATGTGTTGTTTTTTTTTTAACAATTACTATTTTTCGGATTAAAAAAAAATGATAAAAAAAAAATGTGTTCCTTTTCTATTTTCGGATTTAAATAAAGCCTTTTTTCAAATACTAAAAAATATTTTTAAAAAAAAAATAAATGGTTACTAGTGTCACTACTCTTTTCAAAAAAATAATATAATAACAAAATCTTTTTAAAAAAAAAAAAGTAAAAAGGCCCCCCTTTTTATTAAATAATAACTATGACAAAAAAAAAACAACAAAAGAATTTTTCTCCATAATCCGCTTTCAAAATACCACTTTTTAGGCTAGGTTTGTTTTTTAAGAGAAAAAAAAGCGCTTCAAGAATCACGCGTTCTAGGGTAGAATAGTAAAAAAGGGTAATAAACCAATCAATCGTTTTTAGCGTCAAAACGCTATTTGCACCCGCGGCAACTTTTTTTTAAAAAGCACCAAAACGCTATTTGCACCCCGCGTTCTCTTAAAACAGCAAACCCATCCATTTTTTTTACTACAAGCCCATCTTTTCAAACACAACCTAGTTCACCAAAAAACGATTTGGTCACGCTATTCACACCTCCTTTTTTTAATACAACCCCTTTATTATTTGCACCCCCCCTTTTATCACCTATTCCGTTTTTATTCACAACGTGATACTTCCAAACCGTTTTCCTTTTTTCTTTTTAATCGAATTCGCGTAAAAAAAAAATAGGTTGTTACTAGTGGTCACTCTGAGCCTTGCTTGTTTGACCGTTAGGACTAACCTTCCTTTTTTCACAGCGGATTAGTAGCGGTGATCACTCTGAGGTTACTCGTTTGATCATCGCAAACATTCGCCTAAACTTCTTTTTAGTTAATAAAGTACAAACATAATTTCGACTCCTTTTCATCACGCTTCCCGGTAAGCACGTTTTCAAGCGAACAAACGCTCAATCACAAACCGGTTGTCTATAGCGGTCACTCTGGGCCCGACTCGTTTGAACGCTGTAAACACCTTCTTTTTCGAATAAGCCATTTATGACGACCACTCTGGATTTATCTGTTTGGTCACCATGAACGGCCTCTAGTTTTCCCAAACTTTTCAAAAAATAAAAAATACCAACACACAAATATTTTCTACCCAAGAACTACGTAGCTTTGATTTCTCCATCGCACCCGGAGATACGTAGGAGCGGGGGCCCACTCCCGTCGAGCGCAAAAAACTAAAATTTTTATTAAGTCTTCTTTTCCGTTTTTTTTGCAAATAACAAAAAAGGGTAAATTAAAGTGTTTTCTTTAAACTAATTTTTCTACACATTAAATTAAAAGGTAACCTTTTTAGGATGTTGCGGGGTGCTAGTACCTTCCCCGCACTTAATCGACCCCCGAACCCAAAAACAAAGGTTTTTTTCAATGTTTTCCTAAAAATAAATATTGATGGCGGCTCCATTGTTCAAAAGCAACGAGGGATCCCTCCTTCGGATTCTTCGGTCGCTACATAGAGTTTTTGCCTTCCGTGGGAATCGAACCATATACCCTGAGGCTTAGGTACATGCTCAATGAATTCCCACTACCAATTGAGTTCAATTGGTAGTGGGAATTCATTGAGCATGTACCTAAGCCTCAGGGTATATGGTTCGATTCCCACGGAAGGCAAAAACTCTACATGGGGGGTAGAGAAGATCATGAGTGCATCGCTGGGTAGCCTACTAAGTAAGAAAAGGGCCCAGGATGTTACAGTACCTTTGACCTGCCTTGTTGACTGAAAGAGGAAAGATAATTATGGCATTGTCTGCGCAACCTCGTTTTTTGCGCTAGTGTCATTATTACACTTTAGAGTTGTGACGGTTGAGCTTCAACTTATCGCTTCTTCTGGCTCGTTATAAATAGGAGGGGGCTCTCCCTTATCCACCTCTTCCCAGGATCTGTACTTTGATCATTCCTCTCTACCGATTTCGACTCTTTCTGGCGAGCACTCAAGTTTTCCGACGAATATTCATATATTTTCCCATAATCGGTTCACTCCGACTCACAAGGTACTTCCAACTTTCTTTTTCCTTTGCTATTTACTCTCCTACCACGAACCCCCAGCCAATCACCTCTGAAGTTTCTTCCGTTGAGACCTCGGTCGGTCCTTCAGTGACGAAGTCCTAAGCACTGTTTGTGTTAGCATCTCTTTCTTGTTAGCTTTCCTTGTTTTCTTTTATATTGTCTTAGAGTCCTCTTTGTGTCTTTTTTTTGGCTCTTGTATGATAATTTCTTTGCGTGGTTGTTTCATTGGCTATGGTAGTAACATCAACACATTGGTGATTGAAATCTACTTGAATCCTTTTAAGAACCTATAGGAGGACATTTAGGGAGTGGAAAAAGGCTAGAGTGCATATTATAGAAAAAGCCAAAAAGAGTGTAAACACGAGTGACAATTTCAAGAGTGTAAACACTTAGTTGAGTGGTGAGGTCCATTTTTTTTCTTTTTTTTTACTCTTTTGTATATTGTATTGGTTATTTGCATCATGTCAAGTGTTCCACTATCACCAAGAACGGCTGCCCTCATGGCTCACATTACAAATCTTCAAAGAGAAACACAAACGGAGATTAGGAGGGTTAGTGAAGAGCTTGGGGAAAGAATTACTTTGGTTGAAAGGCAAGTTGACGAACCTATTCCACATAATGAACTTGAGGAGGATGAGATTGGAGAGGAGGTACCTAGACAAGCAAGGAGGACAAGGAGGCATGAGTATGATGAGGATGAGGGTGAAGAGGAGATCCCTAGACAAGAAAGGAGACCAAGGAGGAATGATAGAAGACATAGCCAATATGAGAATGAATATGAAAGGAGGCATAGGCATCACCATTATGGTTATGACTATGAACGGAGGCATAGGCATCATAGTGATGAGGAGGATAGAAGGCAAAGGTGGGAAGAAGAATATTGGAAGAAAAAGAAACTCAACATTCCCAATTTTCAAGGCAAAGGAGATCCCGAATTGTATCTAGATTGGGAACTCAAAGTGGAACAAATTTTCCGTTGTCATGAAGTAAGGGAGGAGAGGAAGGTTAGTTTGGCTACTTTGGAGTTCACGGATTATGCTTTGTTATGGTGGAATCAACAACAAAAGGAGAGAGCTAGGTGTGGAGCAAGGCCTATTGAATATTGGGAAGACTTGAAAGCCATGATGAGAAAACGATATGTACCGAGTCACTACACTAGGGTACTACATGACAAGCTCCAAAAGCTCAAACAAGGTGGGAAAAGTGTTGAGGAGTATTACAAAGAATTGGAAGCTGCACAAATTAGAGCAAATGTAGAGGAGAGTAGAGAAGTGGCTATGGCAAGATTCATGAATGGTTTGAATTATGAGATAAGGGATGTAGTGGAGTTACAAGACCACCTTGACCTTGAGGAGCTTGTCCATCAAGCTACTAAAGTGGAGCAACAATTAAAAAGAAAGAGATCCTACAAGAGATCCAATTCCAACTACACTTCCAACCATAAGACTTCAAATTGGAAGGATAAGGGTAAGTCAAAGAAGGAGGGGTCCTCTACGCAACTTTCTAACTCCACTCCTTCATCTAGTTCTTCCACTACTTCCACAAAGTGTTTTAAATGTCGTGGAAGGGGGCACATTGCTTCCGAATGCCCAAATAAAAGAGCTTTGGTCATCAAAGATGGTTTTGTGGTGACCGAGAGTGAGAGAGAAAGCTCTAGCTCCTCCTCAAGCTCTTCTAGTGGAAGTGAGGAAGAAATTGAGGAACAACCCCTCCAAGGGGATTTGCTTATGGTGAGGAGATTACTAGGAGTGAACCTTAAGATAGATGACTCCTCTCAAAGAGAAAATATCTTTCACACTAGGTGTCTAGTTAATGAGCAAATTTGTTCTTTGATAATTGATGGTGGTAGTTGTACTAATGTAGCTAGCACTAGATTAGTTACAAAACTTAACCTACCCACCATTGCTCATCCTAGACCCTATAAACTTCAATGGTTAAGAGAGGATGAAGAAATTGTTGTGAACAAACAAGTGTTGGTGAGTTTTAGCACTCACAAGTACAAAGATGAAATTTTGTGTGATGTGGTACCAATGGAAGCCGGTCACATTTTGCTTGGTAGACCATGGCAATTTGATAGAAAAGTCACTCACGAAGGCTTTACTAACAAATACACTTTTGTTCACAACAAGCTCAAAATTACTTTATCACCTCTTAGTACAAAGGAAGTATGTGAAGATCAAATAGCTCTTGAGGTCAAAAGAGAGAAAGAAAGGCTACAAAAGAGTGGGAAAATGAGTGCAGAAAGTTCTAAAAAAAGCGAGGACCGGGAGCAAAAGGAGAAAAAGAATAAAAAGACAAGTGAGAAAAAAGAAGAAAAAATAATACAAAACTTGTTTTTGAGAGAGAAGGAAGTCAAGAGAGCTTTAACATGTAGGCAGCCCCTATATTTTTTGTATCATAATGATTTGTCCTTGCGAAATTCTTCTCTTAAATTGCCAAAATGTATTGAAAGTCTCTTAAAGGATTTTGAGGATGTGTTCCCCAAGGACATACCTCATGGCCTACCTCCTATAAGGGGTATTGAGCACCAAATGGATCTCATTCCTAGTGCATCATTACCAAATAGGCCAGCCTATAGAAGTAATCCCGAAGAGACAAAAGATATTGAAAAACAAGTTCAAAAACTCTTAGAAAAAAGATGGGTAAGGGAAAGTTTGATCCCTTGTGCTATGCCCGTCATTTTAGTACCAAAAAAAGATGGCACATGGAGAATGTGTACGGATTGTAGGGCCATCAACAATATAACCATTGAAGTTATATGGTGCTTGCTATTTTTCTAAAATTGACTTAAAAAGCGGTTATCATCAAATTAGGATGAGAGAAGGGGATGAATGGAAAACGGAATTCAAGACCAAATTTGGTCTATATGAATGGTTAGTCATGCCTTTTGGCTTGACAAACGCCCCGAGTACTTTTATGCGTTTGATGAACCTTATTTTAAGGCAATTTATTGGAAAATTTGTGGTGGTCTATTTTGATGACATTCTCATATATAGCATGACACTAGAAGATCATGTTAATCATTTAAAAAGTGTCATGGAGGTTTTGAGAAAAGAACACTTATATGCTAACTTAGAAAAATGCACGTTTTGTAAAAGTGAGGTAGTGTTCTTGGGATTTGTTGTTAGTTCCCAAGGGGTGAAAGTTGATGAGGAAAAGATAAAGGCCATCAAAGATTGGCCCACCCCTAGAAATGTGAGTGAAGTGAGGAGCTTTCATGGGCTAGCAAGTTTTTATAGGGGGTTTGTTAAAATTTTTAGTACATTGGCTTCTCCTTTGAATGATGTTGTCAAGAAAAATGTGGCATTTAAGTGGGGAACGGAGCAAGAGCAAGCTTTTCAAGAACTCAAAACTAAATTGACAAATGCTCCTATTCTAGATTTGCCTAATTTTTCTAAGACCTTTGAGTTGGAATGTGATGCTTCCAACATTGGCATAGGTGCGGTTTTATTGCAAGAGGGGCACCAAATTGCTTATTTTAGCGAAAAATTGAGTGGTGCCTCCTTGAATTATTCCACCTATGACAAAGAATTGTATGCCTTGGTCAGGGCCTTGCAAACTTAGCAACACTACTTGTTTCCTAAAGAATTTGTGATCCATAGTGATCATGAATCTCTTAAGTTTCTTAAAGGCCAAGGAAAATTAAATAAAAGGCATGCCAAGTGGGTAGAATTTTTGGAACAATTTCCCTATGTGATTAAACACAGCAAAGGCAAAAGCAATGTAGTTGCGGATGCCTTATCTAGGAGACATGTTTTACTTTCCTCTCTTGAAACTAAGATTCTTGGTTTTGAACATTTGAAAGAACTATATGCTTGTGATGTTGATTTTGCCAATATATATACATTTTGTGATCATGGTGCATTTAAGGGGCATTATAAGCATGATGGGTTTCTTTTTAAGGGAAGTAGGCTTTGCATTCCTAAATGTTCCATTAGGGAATTGTTAGTGAGAGAAGTGCATGAGGGGGGATTGATGGGTCATTTTGGGGAGCATAAAACACTTGAAATGTTGCATGAGCACTTTTATTGGCCTAGAATGAAACATGATGTGCATAAAGTATGTTCTAAATGCATTACATGTGAAAAGGCTAAATCTAGGAGCATGCCTCATGGATTATATACCCCTCTCCCTATTCCCTCTACACCTTGGGTGGATATTTCTATGGATTTTGTGCTAGGTCTCCCAAAGACAAGGAATGGCCGTGACTCCATTTTTGTTGTGGTGGACCGTTTCTCAAGAATGGCTCATTTTATTCCATGCCACAAGGTGGATGATGCATGTCATATTGCAAATCTATTCTTCAAGGAAGTGGTAAGACTACATGGGGTGCCTAGGACCATAATTTCGGATAGGGATCCAAAATTGCTAAGTCACTTTTGGAGAACTTTGTGGGGTAAGCTTGGTACTAAGTTACTTTTCTCTACTTCTTGTCATCCTCAAATGGATGGATAAACCGAAGTAACAAATCGAACTCTTGGTACTTTGCTTCGATCTCTTCTTAAAAATAATGTTAAAGCTTGGGAAGATTGTTTACCTATGGTTGAATTTGCTTACAATAGAGTCCCACATGGTTCTGCTTCTCATTCCCCATTTGAGGTTGTGTATGCTTTTAATCCCCTTCCCCCCAATGATTTGTTGCATTTGCCCATTAATTCGTCCATAGTACATAGTGATGGAAAGGCTAAGGCCGAATTTGTTAAAAAGTTGCATGAAAAGGTCAAAGCTAAAATTGAACATAAGTATTGTTACGCCCGAAAAAGTCCCCGAGGGAGAACTTTCCTCGTTTACAACTTTTCTAAAATCAATGAAGCCGCCACCAATATTTATTAAGGAAAATATTAGGAAAACCTTTTTTGGAAAGCGATTCATCTTGCGGAACTAGAGAATAGGGTTCGGGGGTCAGTTACGCGCGGGGAAGGTGTTAGCACCCCACACGTCCTCTCTACTGAGAGGGAGCCTTTAATTAAATGTGCGGTTTTAGTGTGTTGACTTGAAAATACTTAATTTTGCCTCTCTACTTCTTATTGAAAAATTCCTAATGAAAATCTTTATTTATTATGAAAAAAAAGGGGGGAAAATAGGTTTTTAGAAAAAAAACGCTTGACGGGACATGGCCCGCTCCTACGTATCTCCCGGTGCGATGGAGAACTCAAAGCTACGTAGTTCTTCTTTGTCTTTTTGAAAAGTTTTTGTTTTTTATCTTTTTTAGTGAGTTTTTGAAATAGGACGAGCATTAGCGAATGATTAAACAAGCAGAGGCTATGATGAATCACTACTAAATACTCAAAAAAGAGAGTTGTACCGCTAGTCAAACGAACAAAGGTTCTGATGGACTATTGATAACAACTCGTTTTTATTATCTTTTTTGAAAGTGATTTTCGAAAGAGATTGATTTGCACAATGATCAAACTAACAAAGGTTATGATGGATCATCGTTTATTATTCTTATGAGAAAAGGACATTGCCACTAATAGCTAAAGGAACAAAGGCTCTGATGAGCTACTAGCAACAATGGGTTTGAAAATGATTCTTTTTTTTTTTATGAAAATAACTCTTTTTCTTTGGTTAAATGCTAGATTTTTATTGCTGTGCTTGACGAGAACGTGTCTCGCTCCTACGTATCCCAAGTGGGAATCTAAGCTACGTAGTTCTAGGTAGCTTTAAAAAATGAAAATCTTTTTGATTAGGTTTTGGAAAATGAAGAGCATTCGTAATTATCGAACTAACAAATATTATGATGGATCATTACTAATAACTCTCTTTAAAAACGCCTTTTGAAAATGAAAGCTTTCATGATGATCAAACTAACAAAAGTTATGATGGACCACCACTAATAACTTGTTTTGATTCTTTGATGCTTAGGAAAATGCTTTTTGAAATTGAGAGCGTTCATGATAATCAAACTAACAAAGGTTATGATGGATTATCACTAGTAACTGGTTTTATGCTTATGAAAACACTCTTTTGAAATTGTGGCTTTCATGACGATCAAACTGACAAAGGTTATGATGGATCGTCACTAGTAACCGTTTTTATGCCAAGTTGTTAGAAGTGAAAACAATGAATGCAAGAAAGTTTTTGTAGGTTCAAGCGTAAACAATCAATGGAATCAAACTATTAAGCAACAACATTTGAATTCATTATCAAGGATTAAGCCTAAACTACACATATTAGATCACAACACATAGATAGGCAAAGAGGGAAGTTGGACTATGCATTTAGCAAAGAATGCAAGAATAGGTAAGATAGCACCTAAATGCACATCTAGTGGAAGATGTTAGGTAAGCACAATATTCGAACATTTCTACAAAACACAAGAGAGAAAAATCTGATTGCACATCTAGTGGAAGATGTAAGGGAGGAAATGAACCTATCTAAGGATTGATAATATTCTATGTGAGTAGACAAAGGAGTTGTAAGCACAAGTGAACTCAAAAGAGTAGCCTCAACTATGATCATTTGCAAGGCATAGGCAAGCAAATTATTTAGCAATCAAAGTATCAAAGGATGTTGAATCACTTTGGTCAATCCTCACACTTGAGCTAAGGTGCACAAGTGCAGAAGTGTTAATCCTCCTGCCAATCATCAATCTAATTCTTAAGGCAAGTAATTAGGATCAAATCCAAACCCTAGTTTTTATTGAAGTATGCGCATAAAGCTTATTAATGCAATAGGGTAAAAACTCATGAATGCAAGATGGTAAAATGATTTGAATGAAGGTAAAAATGTTTTATGAGATGAGATGAAAATATTTTAATGAATGAGGTAAAAAATGTTTTGATGCATGAAGGTAAAAATGTTTTTATGTTTTATGAAATGGTAAAAACTCTTGGTAATAAAAACTTAATGAAGAGGTAAAAGTAAAATGGTAAAATCTTTTTATGTTTTTGGTAAATAGTTAATGAATAGGTAAAAACCAAAGTGGTAAAAAGTGAGAAACACAATGTCTCAATTTGCATTCACTTATCCAAGATCAAATGACCAAAATCCAAGCAAACAAAGATGCACAAGAAGGCCCTTTTGGCCGAATGCAACATTACCAACAATCATCTCTTTTATTTCTTACAAAATTAACAATTGACACATGAATCAACACAAAATGAAAACTCTAATCTAACATGCAAATTTCTAAGCTAAAACATCAACCAAATCACATTTTTATTCACATGAAAATCAAGGATTACAAAACACAACAATAACCCTAATTTTTCTAGGCAAACCCGGGGGCTATATGGCATGAAATCAACCCAAAATTTCACGTCAACTCATGAAACACACAAGAAAATACACGATCCCTAAAAAAAAAACCAAGGCCGAGGCAAAATAGCATGAATATGAGTATTTTATTGATGAAAAATGATGCAAATATGAGTGAACATGCAAGAATACACAAGAATAACTCCTCTAATGCCAAGGGGTCACTTCAAACACCCAAGCCTACCAATGAGCTTGTCCAATAATGTTTGAAATGCCCCCTCAAAGCAACAACCACAAAATAGAAGAGTTGGAATGAGTAGAAGAGAGATTATGCAAGAAAAACTAAATATGAGATGCAAGGTTTCAAGGCTTACCTCAAAATCACAAAGAAATGAAGAAGGAGATGATATAAGCTCAAAATAAACTTGGATCTACCCTTAAACACACGAAATCCTCTTGATCTTCGTCATTTGATGATGCAACCTTGAAGAGAATGGAAGAAATGATGATGATCTAACAAGAAATGGAAGATTTGATGGTGATTTTTGAAGAAAATATATGGAGGAGAGGTGGAGGAGCTCACGGCCAAGAAGGGAATTGGGAGGAGAAGATGGTGTGCTAGGTTTTGTGTAGGAGAAATGAGCAAAAAGTTGTGAGTGAAGAGCTAAGCAAGGTATATATAGGAGGCAACTAGGTATAAGGGTATTTTAGTCATTGTGCTTTGAATGTGCTCTAGGATTGGATTTTAATTTTGAATCAAGGGTTGAGATTGATCATCACATGGATTGAGGACTTTAAAGAAGCACAAAATGAGAGTGAGATGAATAGTAACCTGGGTACTATTTATTTGGCCTTGGTGACCAAGTTTTGCTTGGTTGTCATTTTGTACAATTGTACTATTATGAGACCACTCCCTTTTCTTTCATTTTTTGATTATTCCTTTGAAGATAATTCCATAAAATCTAACCATTTTGGGCCACATACTAGGAATATTAGGAGGATGTCAACATTATGAGATCACCATGACCAAAAATGTCACAAAAGTCCCATCTTGTATTATTTGAAGAATATTCCCTTTTGATACCTTTTTTGAATTTGAATTTTTTGTAACACACATGCATGCATGCGCAACATGTGATGATCAAGAAGGGATATGCCTCAAATAATTTCCTCTAATATTGCACAATGATTTTTGATGAGAAATCTTCCTAATTTTATAAATAACCAAAATACCCTTTTACCCAAAAACCTTATTTGTTGCCCCTAAAATGCAATTCCAATCTAAAAATGAATTTAAAACCCTAAAATGACTTTCAAAATCTAAAATGCAATGAATGATACTCTTCTCACTCTTCAAAATGATGTGTCACCTCTTAATTTATTTTTTGTGGAAAATTAGGGTTTCGATCTTAGGCGGACAAAATTAGGGTATGACAGATGCCCCTCTTTATTCGGATTTTATCAAGAAATATGAATTGGCCGAGACATATTTCGAAGATAAAATAGGAATAAAGAATTCAGAAATTATACCAATTTTGTCGACTTGGAGAAACCCGAATTTTCTTTTTCTTTTTCTTTTCTTCTCTCTTCCCTTTTTTTTTGAACTCCCAACGGAGGGAGCGTTTTCTGGAATCTGGGGGAGAGTGCTAACACCGAAGTGCTCATCCTCTCTTTGTACCTGCAGCTGAAAATGAACAAATGCATGCAATGCAAATGCCATGATTGCTGTTTTCTTTTTTTTTTCTTATGATGAATGTAAATGTAATGAGTTTCTTTTTTCTTTTGTCTATGTCGGATGAATGCATGATTTTCTACTGTTCTTATATGCTTGATGAATGCAATGATTTTCCTTTTCTTCTCTTGTCTGTATGTAATGCATGATTTTCGTTTTCTTTTGTTTATGTCTGATAAATGCATGATTTTCTCCTGTTCTTATATGTCTTTTTCTCTTTCTCTAGCTTCTCTTCTTTCTTTTTCTTTCTTTTCTTTTCTTTTTGTTGCTCTCTTGGCTCTTCTCTTTTCTCTCTTTTAGCTTCTCTTTTTTTTTTTCTATTTTTAAGAATCATGGGTATGCGAATGCAAAGCTTTGGTGTTTGATGACATGGAATGCTCATGTATTTTAATGGAATGACATGCAAAGGAAAACTTTCTTTTCTTTGCTCTTCTTCTTTTTCTCTCTATGAGGAGGAGCAGATTCTGGGCGAGCATACAAGCTTTATAAGTATAGGACGAGCATATAAGCTCTATAAATATAGGGCGAGCATATTAGCTCTATAAGTATAGGACGAGCATATAAGCTCTATAAGTATAGGGCGAGCATATAAGCTCTATAAGTATAGGACGAGCATATAAGCTCTATAAGTATAGGACGAGCATATAAGCTCTAGGATCTGGGGACCAACAGGTCCAAAGCAATTGGTTCTGAAAATTCTTTGGAAAATGAAATTCTGGGGACTAGCGTGTCCAAAGCAAATGATTCTGAAAATTCTTTGAAAATTAAATTCTGGGGACCAGCGGGTCCAAGCTTTCTGATTCTGCAATAATTTTTTTTTTTGAACTTTTGGGTATCAAGCATGAGGACCAACACCTGGTGCTTATCCGCATTCACTTAACAATGCATTTGAATGGTGCAGGTCATGCAAGTGATTTATGCAATGGTGGATTGTCTTGGTATGCAAATGTATGTAGTGATTTATTGAATGGAATGCTCTTGTTCTACTTTTTGTTCGTTTCTTAACTTGAATGGAATGAAATGGGAAACTTTTGTTTTTTTTCTTTTCTGAAATATGATGCAAATGCAATGACATGAAAGGATTTTTGCTCTCTTTTTTTTCTTCACTCTCTCCTTTTTACTTTTTCTTTATTGCTTCTACTATGAAATGCAAGTGCGAATGCAATGCGTTGATGTTATGGAAAAAATGAGATGCCTAGATGCATGAGGCGAAAATAACATTTTTGTGATGATAAGATGCGAGACTTTGGATGCAAAAAGTGAAGGTGAATTTTGATTATTCTTTTGAAACATTTGAGTTTAATTCAAACCCCGGTGTTCTCAAGGTTTTTATTTATCAACCAGCTCATTTATTCTTTCTTTTCCTTTCCATGATGACTGAATTTTAGATTTCACCTAATCAACTTGTGTTCTCTCTCTTTGAAGCATTGTCTAGTAAGCATGCAAACGAGTGCAAATGTCAGATAGGTGTTTGAGATATGGACATATATGGCAGGTGAAATGATGAAAGGCAATGGCTTTTGCTAGACTGCCCAATCCAGGCTTGGTGACTATGAATGAAAGGCTTGCCCCTGTTTGGTGATATTGACAATTGGAGTGAAAGGGCAGATATGCGGGAACTGGCGTCATGGATAACACCTGGTGAAAGGATGAATGACATAGGATGGACGCTGAACAGGCTTTCCCAAGACTAGGGTGGGTGGGTGGGTGGTGAAGAGAATGCCCCAACTTTTAGATCTGAGTGGTGTTCTCAGCGTAAATCTTTGGTTCTCTGTGAATGCCTTGACTTTTGGTAATGAAGAGAAGCCTCACTTGGTGGTCACTAAACCTTGTTTTAAGGCAACTTGAATGCATTTTTGGGAGTGCAAGTCTTTTTTTTTGTTTCGTCAGCTTTCTTTTTTCTGACTGTTTGTTTTTGTCTCCTCAGTTCTCTTTTTTTCTGAGGGTTTATTTTTCTTGATCAGCTTTCTTTTTTCTGATCGTTTGTTTTTCTTTTTTAGCAAACACATTGTAAACAGATAAACTTATTTGTCCTAAGATTAAAATTTGAGAAAACGAAAGCAACCGGTCATTGATCGGAATGGACTTTGCAGGATTGTGATGTTTTGTGGAGAAGGGATGATTGGGCTTATCGGAGTGTTTGTAGTTGATGGGAGGATGGGTCTTATTCAGCGTTGGCCGATGGTCAATGGTTTATGAAGGGAATAGTTATTGGGCTTGATGAAACGTTTGGGGTTTTTATTAGGACAAGTTTGGGTTTCATGGTAGAATGACTGGAGGGTTTGATGTTGAGGCCAGAGGAAATGTTTGTGGGTTTTATGAGAGGAAAGATGATGAAGTGTTTGAGGATTTGGGGAAGAAGGGATGGTTTATCGAGACAAGGACCTCTTATGTCTTATGGCAAAATGTACTAGCTCACAATTTATACTTCTTTTGTCTCTCTTTTTCTTTGTTTTTTTTTCTTGTTTTTCTTTCTTTTTGTTCTTTTTTTTTGGGATTTTCATTTTTGAATCTTTTTGTTTGATTGCATTCTTTTCCTTTTGGCTTCCTCTTTGCCTTGGACTTGAGGTGAGCTAATGGAGATATCTTGGGATTTTCTTGGCTTAAGGTGGGTAGGAAAGGGTATTTTTTGGGATTTTGGATTTTTGAGGGTATGGGGAGATAGCCAAACTTCATTTCAAATCCCGATTACTTATTTTTGTAAAACTTGACAACAATTTATCTATCTATATGTGTTTGCTCTCTTCTTTTACTTTTCTTTTTTTGTTTTTTTTGTTTTTTTTTTGTGCCCTAACTTTTGCCGGGACCGCTCTTTGCGAGTTTTCAATCCACCGGGTGCTCTTTTTTGCCTAGGCCTCCCTTTGCGGGTTTTCAACCTAGCAAGCTTATTCTTCTTGTTTATTATATTATTTTTGAAAGACTTGCACTAAAGGTATATGATATTGACGAGGAGACTTAGTGATCACAGAACTGCCCCAGCATGGAGGACTCAAGAGTGATTGAAGAAAGTAACTTTTTATTGATGACAATATTGAAAAGGAACATGTGCCCTTATTGAAATATCCTAAGGCCTTAGGCAGAGCCAGAGGATTGCATCACAGAAAATTGCTTTGAACTGAAAAACTACATGAGAATCAACAATCACTCATAAATGCTATGAAATGCATGGGAAAGACGATGCTGCCTTCAACACTTTGATCATCTTCAACTGTTGCCATTTTGACTTGATAGCCCTGAACTCAGAGGGTTAAATCCTTCACCACCCTCTTCAAAGGTTAACCGCCTTGAATCAATAAGACCCTGAACCAAATGTTTCAAAAGATGACAACTTTCAGCAGAGTGACCAATTGCCCCAGCATGGAATTCACAAGTGGCCTGCGGGTCGTATCTTTTTGGGAATGGAGGTTGTACTGGCTTCATCTCACGAGGGGAGATCAAATTGTAGCTGATTAGGCATCTGCATAGGTTGGTATACGACATGGGAATAGGGTCGTATCGAGGCGACTTTTTTTGGCCTGTTATTGCATTAGCTTCTTCATTCTTCTTTGCAGGAAACCCGAAAGATGGGTTTTTGTGGACAATTGTGTTACCTGGGGAACTCTGGGCGATCTTACCACTTCTCAATCCGTTCTCTATCCTCCCCCCAACAATCACCACATCTGAAAAATTGGAGGATGCACTGCTGATCAGACGATCATAGTAAAGTGGTGGCAAAGCCTCCATAAACATAGAAACCAATTCCTTGTCTAAAAGAGGAGGTGTAACTTGTGCATCCAAAGCTCTCCATCGCTGGGCATACTCCTTGAACGATTCATTGTCTCTCTTGCTCATGCCCTGCAACTGCGTTCTGTCTGGTACCATGTCTGTATTGTATTGATATTGTTTGAGGAATGCATTGGCTAAATCCTTCCAACAGCGAACCTGAGATGGTTCTAACTTCATATACCAATTGAGAGATGCCCCAGCAAGGCTCTCTTGGAAGCAATGGATTAGCAGTTTGTCATCATGAGAGTAAGTAGACATCTTTCTACAATACATCGTCAAGTGACTTTTTGGACAGAACACACCCCTGTATTTGTCGAAGTCGGGGACTTTGAACTTTGGAGGCAGCACCACATCAGGAATAAGGCACAAGTCTCTGGCCTCTCTTGCTCTGGAACCGAAGCCTTCAACCATTCTTAATCTTTCCTCTAATATCTGAAACTGCTCTTTGGTCTGCTGATGCTCAGCGGAATAAACCTGAGGGAAGCTGCTTACACTATGAGGAGGCTGGAGC
Source organism: Astragalus membranaceus (assembly GCA_039519185.1). Classification (NCBI taxonomy): domain Eukaryota; kingdom Viridiplantae; phylum Streptophyta; class Magnoliopsida; order Fabales; family Fabaceae; genus Astragalus; species Astragalus membranaceus. The sequence continues at coordinate 17,009,592 of CM076854.1, read as the reverse complement.
ATTGGAGCCATAGTTGGAGTTGAGTGCTGAATCTGAGGGTATGCAGAGTTTCCAGACGTGAAGTCCTGAGCCTGTGGAATGGCAGCTGGCTGAGGAGTGAAGTTCTGAAGAGTAGCCTGGGGAATAACAATAGGATGCGGGATCTGAGCCCGAGGTTCACCAGTCATTCCTTCAGATCCGATAGATGCCGGTTGTACATTCTCAACAATGGCTACAGGACCAGCTCCCTGATTAGCTTCTGGGTTAGAAGGGGGAGTGTAACCTAGAGGAATCAGAACCCTCACCATTTCTGACATCTGCGTCCTTAACCCATTCACCTCTGCTCTTAGTTCTTCATTTGTTGCCATGTTCCTAGCTAGAGAACAAATCCAATTTTCCTTTCTCTGTCAACAGGGCACACGTCATAAGCACAAAAACGAATGACTGGACAAATGCATGCAACATTTTAGACTTGAATCAAAGGAAAGCAATTTTAACAAAGTAATTAAGTGATTACAAAATTGCCCCCTTGTACAGAGGATTTAACCCAAAAGTCAAGTATGTACCAACGCAGGGAGAGTATACACTTTATGGGCGGATGGGGCGGGACTAGACTTGGACGGGAAACTGTGGTTAGGGAGGAAAACCAACGGACTCAAACAAGAGAAATTACTCATAGCATGCATGCTCACTAGAAGAATGCTTCACAGAGAGTTAACATCAGTTAAAAATTTGTTTTTTACTTTGATACACTATTTCAGTCTTTTATCATGGAATATATGAGATGCAATAGTTTCTTTTTGAAAAACTGAGTGCCATGGAACACCTTGAGTTTGCAAATAAATAGGAGTGAGCTTTTCTAGAAAGATTATTTTGTAAAAGCGTCTCGTCTCTCATCACAACCTTTTTTATTGAACGCAATGCATGGATGCAAACATGATGAAAATGCAAGGAAAATGACCACTTGGGAAGTGGAATTGTTTTAAAAGATTTTTGAGTGTTTTTGATGCAAGATGAAAAATGAAATTCCTAGGCATGCATGAATGATATTTTCAAAATGGTTTTTATTCTTTAGAGGCAAGACGAGATATGAAATGTCGATGCCCCCCCCCTTTTTTTTGTAAAAATGATGACGTGAGGCAACCAATTGTCGTTACTCTGAGTAACTTGCATGAAACATTGAGTGGATCCTGACTCAATACTTCACGCAATATACTGAAATGCTTCAACATTTGGTTAACTCAAACTTATTCTCTTATTTGAAAACAAACCTCACTTGATAGGGTCAAAGTGCCCCGATATCGTAGAGTAACATCTCAAATTTGTAGTGCACAAACAAATTTGAGATATTACCCTTCGTCATTCGAATGTGCACTTTTACTCATTGAGCTTTTACATGAAGAGCTTTTCTATTTTTTCTTTGTTTAGAGAAGATGCATGCATTGGAAACTTTTCATTTTTTTTTCATTTTTAGTTTTGGAACATGATTTTGAAAATTATTTGGAAATGCAAATGATTTATTGGAAAAAAAAGGTTTTAGAAAAATGTACTTGACGGGGTATGACCCGCTCCTACGTATCCCCATTGTAATGAGGAATCAAAGCTTACGTAGTTCTACTGTGTCTTTTTTTTTGAAATAATGCTTATGCATGAATGCCTCGTCTTGGATGAACTTGACGAGGATTTTTTTTGCATGATTATAAATGAAATGCTTATGCTATGCAGATGATAATTGTTTTTTGTTTTATCTTTATGTAATGAAAGGGAATGCAAGATGAATGGTTTTTTTCAAAATTGGAATTTTATGCAATGCAAATGATGCAGTGATGCAATGATGCAATGATGCTTCTTTTTTGTGTTTTTGCAGAAAGAGGATATTTACAGGTGGTGATTTGAAAATTTTCACACTATATGCCACCTCATATAGGCGTTTATTGAAAAGAAAAAGCATATCTTTTTTGATTTTCAAAAATTTTGAAGGAAAAATTGATTGAACTGAATGCAACAATGCAGCACACAATTTGGAAAGCCCTTGTGACCTAAAGGGGGTAGAACCTATGATCTAAGGCACTTTAGGGATAATCTTCTCATGTAGCTCAATTCACACCCTCACAAAGGTCATCAGAGCCACAGTCCCTCTCATGAAAATCCCCGTAAATGCAGCAAACTGCTAGATACGAAGCATCATGAGAGAGCACAACTCTGATTGAAACTTTCGTGAGTAGCCAAACGGACAAAGGTCCTGATGGGCTCCCACTACTCGAATCCACTCATCCTAAGGTATCCTAACAGACCTGGGTTATTGTCTCTTTCTCTAATCATATAATCTCAAGGGACAAGTGTGTGTGTCTGTGCGAAGGGCATTTCCTTAAAAACTACCCCACCTGCAAATGAAAATCCAGAACAGTCCAGACAATAGCATGTTGTCTACTCTAGGGTTCAATATCATTCAAATACAAACAAGTTTAGGGTGCCAACAACAATGCACTACTTCCTTAAGAAAGGGAGCTGAGAAGAGGGGAACATGATAAGAGAGGGGAAAATGCATGAATTTACCTTAAGAAAGGGAGCACAGAAAAAGGGAACATGATATGATTGGGGAAATGCATGAGGGAACTAAGCATATAAGCAAAGAAGCAACCATCTATTACTTTAAACAAAAGCAAACATAGAAGGAGAAGAAGAAGAATGCACAGGAATGCAACATGAAAGTATGAAAAAGAAGAAAGCATAGAGGCAAAACAAGATATTCAAATCAATCACACAAATCACACACTTAATTAATTAGGCTTGACCCACTTTTAAAAAAATGTTTTTCTTTTTAGTCCCCAGTGAAGTCGCCAGCTGTTGCGCCCGAAAAAGTCCCCGAGGGAGAACTTTCCTCGTTTACAACTTTTCTAAAATCAATGAAGCCGCCACCAATATTTATTAAGGAAAATATTAGGAAAACCTCTTTTGGAAAGTGATTGATCTTGCGGAACTAGAGAATAGGGTTCGGGGGTCGGTTACGCGCGGGGAAGGTGTTAGCACCCCACACGTCCTCTCTACTGAGAGGGAACCTTTAATTAAATGTGTGGTTTTAGTGTGTTGACTTGAAAATACTTAATTTTGCCTCTCTACTTCTTATTGAAAAATTCTTAATGAAAATCTTTATTTATTATGAAAAAAAAGGGAGAAAAATGGGTTTTTAGAAAAAAAACGCTTGACGGGAGATGGCCCGCTCCTACGTATCTCCCGGTGCGATGGAGAACTCAAAGCTACGTAGTTCTTCTTTGTCTTTTTGAAAAGTTTTTGTTTTTTATCTTTTTTAGTGAGTTTTTGAAATAGGACGAGCATTAGCGAATGATTAAACTAGCAGAGGCTATGATGAATCACTACTAAATACTCAAAAAAGAGAGTTGTACCGCTAGTCAAACGAACAAAGGTTCTGATGGACTATTGATAACAACTTGTTTTGATTATCTTTTTTGAAAGTGATTTTCGAAAGAGATTGATTTGCACGATGATCAAACTAACAAAGGTTATGATGGATCATCGTTTATTATTCTTATGAGAAAAGGACATTGCCACTAATAGCTAAACGAACAAAGGCTCTGATGAGCTATACTAGCAACAATGGGTTTGAAAATGATTCTTTTTTTTTATGAAAATAACTCTTTTTCTTTGGTTAAATGCTAGATTTTTATTGCTGTGCTTGACGAGAACGTGTCTCGCTCCTACGTATCCCAAGTGGGAATCAAAGCTACGTAGTTCTAGGTAGCTTTAAAAAATGAAAATCTTTTTGATTAGGTTTTGGAAAATGAAGAGCATTCGTAATTATCGAACTAACAAAGATTATGATGGATCATTACTAATAACTCTCTTTGAAAATGCCTTTTGAAAATGAAAGCTTTCATGATGATCAAACTAACAAATGTTATGATGGATCACCACTAATAACTTGTTTTGATTCTTTGATGCTTAGAAAAATGCTTTTTGAAATTGAGAGCGCTCAGGATAATCAAACTTACAAAGGTTATGATGGATTATTACTAGTAACTGGTTTTATGCTTATGAAAACACTCTTTTGAAATTGTGGCTTTCATGACGATCAAACTGACAAAGGTTATGATGGATCGTCACTAGTAACCGTTTTTATGCCAAGTTGTTAGAAGTGAAAACAATGAATGCAAGAAAGTTTTTGTAGGTTCAAGCGTAACACAATCATTGGAATCAAACTATTAAGCAACAACATTTGAATTCATTATCAAGGATTAAGCCTAAACTACACATATTAGATCACAACACATAGATAGGCAAAGAGGGAAGTTGGACTATGCATTTAGCAAAGAATGCAAGAATAGGTAAGATAGCACCTAAATGCACATCTAGTGGAAGATGTTAGGTAAGCACCATATTCGAACATTTCTACAAAACACAAGAGAGAAAAATCTGATTGCACATCTAGTGGAAGATGTAAGGGAGGAAATGAACCTATCTAAGCATTGATAATATTCTATGTGAGTAGACAAAGGAGTTGTAAGCACAAGTGAACTCAAAAGAGTAGCCTCAACTATGATCATTGGCAAGGCATAGGCAAGCAAATTATTTAGCAATCAAAGTATCAAAGGATGTTGAATCACTTTGGTCAATCCTCACACTTGAGCTAAGGTGCACAAGTGCACAAGTGTTAATCCTCTTGCCAATCATCAATCTAATTCTTAAGGCAAGTAATTAGGATCAAATCCAAACCCTAGTTTTTATTGAAGTATGCGCATAAAGCTTATTAATGCAATAACGTAAAAACTCATGAATGCAAGATGGTAAAATGTTTTGAATGAAGGTAAAAATGTTTTATGAGATGAGATGAAAATGTTTTAATGAATGAGGTAAAAAATGTTTTGATGCATGAAGGTAAAAATGTTTTTATGTTTTATGAAATGGTAAAAACTCTTGGTAATAAACACTTAATGAAGAGGTAAAAGTAAAATGGTAAAATCTTTTTATGTTTTTGGTAAATAGTTAATGAATAGGTAAAAACCAAAGTGGTAAAAAGTGAGAAACACAATGTCTCAATTTGCATTCACTTATCCAAGATCAAATGACCAAAATCCAAGCAAACAAAGATGCACAAGAAGGCCCTTTTGGCCGAATGCAACATTACCAACAATCATCTCTTTTATTTCTTACAAAATTAACAATTGACACATGAATCAACACAAAATGAAAACTCTAATGTAACATGCAAATTTCTAAGCTAAAACATCAACCAAATCACATTTTTATTCACATGAAAATCAAGGATTACAAAACACAACAATAACCCTAATTTTTCTAGGCAAACCCGAGGGGTATATGGCATGAAATCAACCCAAAATTTCACCTCAACTCATGAAACACACAAGAAAATACACGATCCCTAAAAAAACAAACCAAGGCCGAGGAAAAATAGCATGAATATGAGTATTTTATTGATGAAAAATGATGCAAATATGAGTGAACATGCAAGAATACACAAGAATAACTCCTCTAATGCCAAGGGGTCACTTCAAACACCCAAGCCTACCAATGGGCTTGTCCAATAATGTTTGAAATGCCCCCCCAAAGCAACAACCACAAAATAGAAGAGTTGGAATGAGTAGAAGAGAGATTATGCAAGAAAAACTAAATATGAGATGCAAGGTTTCAAGGCTTACCTCAAAATCACAAAGAAATGAAGAAGGAGATGATATAAGCTCAAAATAAACTTGGATCTACCCTTGAACACACGAAATCCTCTTGATCTTCGTAATTTGATGATGCAACCTTGAAGAGAATGGAAGAAATGATGATGATCTAACAAGAAATGGAAGATTTGATGGTGATTTTTGAAGAAAATATATGGAGGAGAGGTGGAGGAGCTCACGGCCAAGAAGGGAATTGGGAGGAGAAGATGGTGTGCTAAGTTTGGTGTAGGAGAAATGAGCAAAAAGTTGTGTGTGAAGAGCTAAGCAAGGTATATATAGGAGGCAACTAGGTATAAGGGTGAGATTGATCATCACATGGATTGAGGACTTTGAAGAAGCACAAAATGAGAGTGAGATGAATAGTAACCCGGGTACTATTCATTTGGCCTTGGTGACCAAGTTTTGCTTGGTTGTCATTTTGTACTATTGTACTATTATGAAACCACTCCCTTTTCTTTCATTTTTTGATTATTCCTTTGAAGATAATTCCATAAAATCTAACCATTTTGGGCCACATACTAGGAATATTAGGAGGATGTCAACATTATGAGATCACCATGACCAAAAATGTCACAAAAATCCCATCTTGTATTATTTGAAGAATATTCCCTTTTGATACCTTTTTTGAATTTGAATTTTTTGTAACACACATGCATGCATGCGCAACATGTGATGATCAACAAGGGATATGCCTCATATAATTTCCTCTAATATTGCACAATGATTTTTGATGAGAAATCTTCCTAATTTTATAAATGACCAAAATACCCTTTTACCCAAAAACCTTATTTTTTGCCCCTAAAATGCAATTCCACTCTAAAAATGAATTTAAAACCCTAAAATGACTTTCAAAATCTAAAATGCAATGCATGATACTCTTCTCACTCTTCAAAATGATGTCTCACCTCTTAATTTATTTTTTGTGGAAAATTAGGGTTTCGATCTTAGGCGGACAAAATTAGGGTATGACAAGTATGAGACCTATGCAAAAAAGGCCAATAAAGGAAGAAAAAGGGTTGTCTTTGAACCCGGTGATTGGGTATGGGTGCATCTAAATAAGGAGCGGTTTCCTTCACAAAGGAAATACAAGCTCCAACCTAGAGGAGATGGTCCCTTTCAAGTCCTTGAAAGGATTGGGAACAATGCATATAAAATTGATTTACCCGGAAATTATGGGGTGAGTGCAACTTTCAATGTAAGCGATTTGTCTTTGTTTGATATAGGTGATGAGGACCTTAACTCGAGGACGAGTTCTTCTAAAGAAGGAGGGTGTGATGAGGACCTCCTAGCTCAAGGAAAGGAAGTTCAAGATGGAGTGGTTACTAGAAGCAAAGCAAGGAAGCTTCAAGAGGACATGGAGAAAAGGATTAACTCTTTGTTGATTCCCATTAGAGGAGAATCTAATGAAGACAAAATTTACCAAGTCCTATTCATTAGTGACTAGTTCCTTATAAAAAAAATATATATTAGACATTTTTTCTTTCCTATTTGTAATTTGCAATAATTGTACTTTGATATATTTCTCTTTAGAAGCCTAGTAGTTGTCTAAGGCATTAGGTTGTGATTAGAAACTTAGGGTGGTGTGCTTAGTAAATTGCCAAGAGTATATATTGGCAAACTTAACATTTTGGAAAGGAGACTTGGATGATATAGAAATTGATTTTTGAGAGCATAGAGTTTTCTCTCCCTTGGTTCTTGGAAGAACTCAAGTTGGATCTTATCAAGGGGCTATTCATCTCCCTTGTGGCGATCACGCACTGATCTTATCATCTATCCTTAGATGTGGCGATCTTCACTCCATCTCCACCTTCTTTCCTTTCCATTTTGTGAGTTTTACTTCCTTCATTGTTCTTAATTTTGGTTGTTTGAGTCAAGAAATTGGGAACCTAATCATGGAAAAAGATCCTAATATTCAAGATTTGCTTGAATTTCACATCAGGATGGGTGGTCTGGTGAGCAATGCCTCGAATATTCTTTAGTCTTTTCCTCGCTGACAGGGATTTTCACAACAAATATTTTTACGTTCTTCCAAGAAATAGGGCTGCTATCGAGAAAGTCTGTGAGTACAAAACCGACGAGAGGATATGTTCCTTGAATTCTGCTTTGGGGGGTGTCCTCAGACCATTTCAGGGCCTCAGCTGGCTTGTATTCTCAGAAGCATTCACATTTGGATGTGAGGCATTTAATGAGTCTGAAATTGCTTCGAGAGTGGACGTCCATGTTCTTCGGGGAGCCCTTGATAAATACTAGGGGCATAGTTCCAGCTAGGGGTGAAGCCGAGCTCCAGGCCGCTTTTTATATGCGTTTGCTTGTATAACAACATTCTTTTATCATTCTTCGTAATAAAATGACCTACTTATTTTCTTTGCAGAGGCGATGATTCCCACAATCTTGTTTTTACAATTGAAACAAGCAGTCGGCAAGGTCATTATTCCCCACGAGCCGGTATCCCTTCTCAAGGATCACAACCCCATAGCTGGTACCATGGGAAACCACATGGGCCGAGAACGATTCAGAAGGATCTCGTGACTAGTATTGAAGTTGGTTCGACCGCTGTTGTTTCTCAGAAAGTCCTACCTGGCGGAGCCATGGAGCTAAGCCGAAAGCACAGGCCTGGAGTCCAAGCTAGAGCAGGTCGGCGACAATGGCGTAGGTGTTGTTGATTCGAGAGCTGGCTTGACTGACTTCAAGAATATCAACTTGGAGCCTCTATGTGATAAGCCATTTGCTCTAGTTCCTAAAATTGCTAACCTCGACACCAAACTTTTGGAGCAAAACACGACAGACATTCGACCGCATAAAGTAGGTAACAAGCTTAGCCTTTGTCTAGATTGACTACAGGGAGATCTTGAGGATAGGCAGAGCGAACTTGAGAACCGTGATTCTGTTCTGGAAGCCAACCTCGATTGAGAAGGTTGGGTTGAGATGCTACCTAGGTGAGATATCGGATTTACTCTAAATGATGCTTCATCGCGTTGATTCGAGGAGGGAGGTGGTACCTGCACACACTCTGACGCTTAAGTCAGCTCAGAGAAAAGGTGGCAGACAATAATAAATGTGTACCTAGCGCATTAATTGAAGAACGTATTTAGAGGGAATAGAGTCATTGACATGGCTTTATCCTCTTTTAGGTGTGTAAGCCGAGGTTGAATTTTGACAGTCCGATGAGATACCAACCAATGGAGGTGCAGATCCCTTGGGATTGTGGATTTAGGTCGCGAAGATTGGCCCAAGTTCGGAATGGACTCGGTCTAGTGCGGAAAAAATGTATAGGTGTGTTGTGTGTATATATATATATCTGTGTGTGTGTGTGTGTGTGCGTCTATATCCAAGGGCTTCAGTTGAATACCAAAGTATTTGTTGGCAGTGTTTGCAATAATATGGAGGCCCATATGGCCTCGAGAGGTCTTCTAGTCTTCTGCACCTGTCCAAATTGAAGAACAACTGAGTTAGTGGTGACATTTGCCACATACTTCCCCTAGTGTTGACAATGCAAAAATTACTTAGCAGGGAGAAACCAAGGTTAGGAATTACCTGAGGTGGAGGCACCTGCTAAGGCCATGACATAGCAGAGTATGGTGTGACCTATTGTCCATTCACCGTGGCATCAAGGGTGCTCCTTGGCCAGGGGTACCAAGACCAGCCGAGCTATTACTCTAAGCAACTATCATGCACCATAGGTTTAACTATATCATCTAGATGTTGCGATACTTGGTACATGATGTCATGTATTCCCATATCAATTTGTTGTCTAACGAAGGATATGGTCATGACCATCGTTGGATCGGCTAAGATCAACGTACAATGTCAAGACAAGAAAGGAAGTTATGAGTCCAACCGAATGATCTGAAGCTAAAGATAACATTAAGGAATATACGAAAGACAAATGGGAAAGAAGGGTCAAAGATGCAATTCTAAAGAAGTGGCAACTCAAGAGTTCAAGAAGCATCTGATTCTATCAAGTAGATGTGCCAAGAAAAATACATGGTTTCTCAATAGCGGTTGCCAAGATGTTAAGAAGACTAGAGAGGTCCTCTAGTGGATATTCTTGGGGAAGCTAGAATAATATAGAGTCTGATGAGGCTTGAACAAATAATACATACGTAGAGCCTGGTGAGACTTGAAGAAACAATACATGCATAGAGTCTTATGAGGCTTGAATCAGTAATACATCTGGAGTTTGGAGAGGTTGTGATTAATACTCTTTTATGGTGGAAAGGCAAAACCACTCAGGATCAGGTGGCCTAGATGTTGCAATAGTTGTTGTGAACTAGAATAAACATATCTGTGTAATCTTCACTTTACTCTTTCCTTATTTTACTTTGTTTATAATCTTTATTATATACAAAATCAATGATAGAGAGATGGATAGGTCAATGAACTTAAGCTTAAACACACATGCAACATCAATAGTATCAAAACAGAAACATATCTCATTGATACACTTAGCATCCGGTTTGCCGCCATATATGCATATGCGGATGATTTTATTTTATGGTCAGCACAATTAAAACTCCCATTTCTTGTGTTTCCAGTACCTTCTGATTGTCACTGTACCTAGGGAGAATTTATTAGTCTTAATGTGTTTGTTTCATTATGAACCAAACGAAGACATACAAGACATAATTAATCAATAAGCTTTTAATAGTGTTTCATAGTTTACCATGTGAGTTTTACTATCAGCCTTTTATAACTTATTATGATGTTAACAGAAAAATAGATGGGTATATAATAGGCTAGTAGGACATAAAACACCTAAGCATAGGTGGTTGTACCCAGAAGTAACCTTATTTCAGTTTACAATGCGTAACATCAATTTCACTCATTAAATTTCTTATTTATACATTAACCCATTCGTAGGTGGGCGAAACAAAATAATGATTATGGTTGTGACATTTAAGTGATGAAGTACATGCAGACAATTCTGTGCGTGCATTTTTTATCAATGGAATGATTTATAATAGTTTTAAACATGGGGTGGTTGAAATTGCATTTTTGTGGGGAATCTAAAGCTTTAGTAACCTAAGATTATACAAGTTTGACAACCTGGCTCACATATGTAAAGAATGAGCGGAATTCTTTCGGAATTTCACGCGGATCAAAGAAAAGGTGGAGAGAACACTCTTGCTATTGTTCTCAAAGAAAAGCGCAAAGTAGATAAGATGAAAGTCAAGAAATGAGATATCTAGGTTTCTTTATTGATGATTTGTGTAAAAATTCAATTAATGAAATATCTAGGTTTCTTTATTGATGATTTGTGTAAAAATTCGTAGAATTGGTAACATTTTGTGTATTCTAGTATAAAATTCTAATTTCAATAGAATTTGTAAGTTTTTGTAGTGAAATTATGCTGTGAAAAAATTTGAGCAAATTTGTGATATTTTGATAGGTTGTGAAATTTTTGCAACAATGGCATACTGATTAAAATATAGAAAAGTTCCTTGTAAAAACGAAACATCTGAAGTTTGTTCTTAGCAATAATTGTCTCTAAATGTCATGCGCAAAGACATTTAGAGTTAGTTTTTGGTAATAAGCAACTCCAAATGCAGATTTTTAAGACACAAACTTATTGAAAGAGTAGAATAATTCATAGTTGACTAAGTCAATGTTACCGATTGTGTAGGTAACAGGTCATTTTAGTTTGTTGCAATTCAGTTTTAGTTTTAATTGTCTCAGAATATACATGTATCAATTATCTGGAAAATGAAATACAATTAGAGTGTTTCACAATTCTGTGCGTGACTTCTCTTCTCCAATCTCTCTCTCTCTCTCTCTATTTATCTTCAATTCTGGAAAATGCACACAGTGTGCTAAAGAATTGGTATTGAGAGCTTCATTGTAGGGATTCTGGGAAACACGAGAGAGCAAGATTGTGAATCTTCCGGTGCGGTGTGAGTGGGATTTTGTTTTCACAAATCGCATCAATTTGCAATTCGAAATCTGAGAAATCACAGTCTGATTTCTAGGGTTAGAGAAACACGAGCGATTGAGAGAGAATGATACGAGTGATACACGAGAGATTGAGAAGATGAATGGAAGCGGTGGATTCAACACGCATCTACCGATGTTCGACCGCAAGAATTGGGATCGGTGGTGGATTCAGATGAGAGTGTTGTTTGGTGCGCAAAACGTACTCGATTATGTGAATGACGACTACGTTGCGCTAGCGAGAATGCGACGGAAGCAGAGCGAAACGCTCATCGTGAAGTTAAGAAGAAAGATCAGAAGGCACTCTTCTTTATTCATCAGTGCGTAGATCCAAAGGTGTTTGAGAAGATCGCTGAAGCAACAACTTCGAAAGGTGCATGGGATACGTTGGTGCGGTGTCACTACAAAAAAAAGTATAGATTGCGGCGGTTTTTTTGTCGAATAGCGAGGGTTTTTAACCCCCGCAACGTAGACAGTGGGGGTTTTAAAAAACGCCGGAGTTTTAAGTGCCGCAATCTAACTGCGGGGGTTTTTTGAAAACGCTGGTATCGGTGGAGGAAGAAGTGGAAGGAAGAAATAGGGTTTGGTTTTCTTGTTGTTGCTGAAGTTGCTGAGAAGGAGGAGCAGCAATTTGCATTGAACGCAAGATATCGCGAGAGGGAGAGAGAAGGAGGAGCAGAAATCAGGTTTACGCGAGGGTGTGAGAAGGGTTTACGCGAGCAGAAATTAGGTTTACGCGAGCAGAAATTAGGTTACGCGAGAGCTGGGTTTTGAGAGGAGGTTTCGTTGAAACACAGGAGAGAAGCTGAGGGAAGCTGAGGGAAGCAGATGAGGTTCGTTGAAACGCGAAGGTAGAAGAGGGAAGCAGATGAGGTTCGTTGAAACGCGAAGCAGATGAGGTTTTTTTTTTAGAAGAGGGAAATTACGCGAGGGAGAGAGTGAAAGTTAGAAGAGGGAAGCTGAAATTAAAAGGTTTTGTTTTTTGTTTTTTTATTTTACATTTAGCGGGGGTTTTTCGTGACACTCAGCGGGGTTTTTTAAACCTCCGTAAAATGAAACAACATTTTCAACCTATTCACCGAGGAGTTCCTTTTTTATTGTTAAACCGATGGGGTTTTTAAAACCTCCGCAATAAAACCCCCGCTATTTGATCCGTTTTTTGTAGTGTGTTACGGCGATGATGCGAAAGTGAAGAAGGTGAAGCTTCAGTATCTGCGCAAACAGTACGAGTTGCTTCAAATGAAGGACGATGAGAAGAATGCAGATTACTTCTCACGTGTGATTGCTGTCACGAACCAGATGAAGAATTGTGGAGAAACGATCACTGAGCAAACGATCGTAGAAAAGGTACTTTCGATCCTTGAATTCTCATTTCGATTACATTGTAGTAGCGATTAAGCAGTCAAAAGACACAAGTGAGATTAAGATTGAGGAGTTACAAGGTAACTTAGAGGCACAAGAAATGCGACATAAAGGATAGGAGTACTGAGAAAGAAACTGAATAGGCTCTCAAGGCTCAAATAATAAGAAAAATGAATCTAATAAGAAGAAGTCGTGGAATAATAAAGGAAAAGGAAAGGAGAATTGGAATAACAGTAATAAAGAGAAGAAGAACTTTGAGAAAGGTGAATCATCTAAGCCTAAGGAAGGTAGCTCAGGGAAGTTCAATAATAAGAAGAAAGGAGGGTTTGATAAGAGGAAAATTCAATGCTATAACTGTGACAAATTTGGTCATTTTGCTTATGAGTGTTGGAATGCAAAGAAGGAACCAGATAAGGTAGAGGAAGCAAATGCAGCACATGGTGATTCTGATACTGATCCTATGTTGGTGATGGTGACAGTGAGTGATGAGGTTCCTTTGTCTGATTACTGGTACATGGATACAGGCTGTAGTAACCATATGACAGGGCGTAGGGACTGGCTTACTAACCTGAACACTAGTAAGAAGACTAAGATCAGACTTGCAGATCATAGAAGTTTGCAGGCAGAGAGAATGGGAGATATTGTGATCAAGAGGAAGGATGGCAGAGATATAGTGATAGAAAATGTGTGGTAAGTCCCTGGTTTGAGCTCTAATTTGATGAGTGTAGGTCAACTCTTGGAGAAGGGCTTCTCAGTCACAATGAAGGATGAAGTAATGTCCTTGTTTGACAGAAACAAGAGACTGGTACTGCAGAGTAACATTGAGAAGAACAGGACTTTCAAGGTCAGTATTGTAACGCCACAAAATTTAATTATTTATTCAATTGAATTGATTGGGAATTTAATTGGTAGAAAAATAATAGAATAATAATAATGCTAGTATAGGTGGGCCTATTGTTAGGGTTGAGAGTAGTAATATGAGAAGTGTTAAGCGATGCCCATGATGTAATTCGCATAAGCTATAGAAAAGCCCATAAAATTAAATAAGTATAAATAAGAGGTATTTTAGGGTTTGACTCATTTAGAAAGAACAAAAAAATAGAATTAGAGAGAAGAGAAGAGGGAGAGAGCGACGGCCAAGAGGAGAGGATAAGGAGAGAGCGACGCCAAGAGGAGAGAGGAGGCTAGGGTTTCGGGATCTTCAAAGGCTAGGGCTCGTGGTCTTCTAAGGCTAAGGTAAGGGTGGGGTTCTAGGTCTATAATGGGTCCTATGAATGGCTTTATGTAGGGGTTAGGGTTTGATAAGTTCTCACCATGTATGATCATATGTTTATGTTGCCTTGTTGAACAATTGTTGTGTGATTGGTGTTCTATGTTATTAGCCCTAGAATTATATTTGTGTTTGCCATGTTCATAAGGGAAACGATCTGGATATAGGTTCGGTTATTCAGTAACTGGGAACAATCTAGAGATCCAAAATTTATGTGGTTTACCTTTTTAGAAACTAGACTTAATGCTTGTTAATTTGGCACAAGGTTTGGTTGCATTTGGAGTTGTATAGCTCGAGTTATAGGTGTCACAAGTTAGGTTAAAATTCTGGAAACGATCTGGGTACAGGTTCGGTTATACAGTAACTGGGAACAATCTAGCTGTCCAAAAATTATGTGGTTTACCTTTTCAGAAACTAGACTTAATGCTTGTTAATTTGGCACAATTTTGGTTGCATTTGGAGTTATATAGCTCGAGTTATAGGTGTCACAAGTTAGGTTAAAATTCTGGTATTTCGTGTATAACGTTTTCGTTTGAACTCCTTTTTGAATGATTCTTGATTCATTGAAAACTACACTCAATTTGTTTCGGGTTAGGCTCAAGTACCATGTCATTTGATTGGGTTTTGATAATTTTAGAGGTGTCACAAGCTAGGTCATGGTAGCTGTCCTGTTTTCTGAACCTTGTTGCTTATTTACTGAAACTGTACGAATTGGACCATTTTTTTGCAAAATAACAATTATAGTCAGGAATTAGACATTCTTAGCTTTCCATAGAGGGGTCCTTTGCTAAATTTCGATACCGTTTGATAGGTTAATTAATTCACCAAAGTAGAAGTATGTTTGATGGAAATTTGCCCTGTGCTTGGTGTTTTGTTGCTTGCTGATGATGGCGCCCTATCCCTAGGCGCCATGCTCTATATTATTGTTGCTGGTGTTGGCGCCCTGCCCCTAGGCGCCACACCCTATTTTTGTGCTGTGGTGTTGGCGACCTGCCCCCAGGCGCCACACCCTATTTCTGTGTGGCTGATGATGGTGCCCTGTCCCTAGGCGCCATGCTCTATTTCATTGTTGCTAGTGTTGGCGCCCTGTCCCTAGGCGCCACACCCTGTTTCTGCGTTGCTGGTGTTGGCGCCCTGTCCCTAGGCGCCACACCCTAGTGTTACTGCTGCTGTTGCTGTGCTGTGTTGCTGCTGCTGTTGCTGTGCTGTGTTGCTGCTGCTGTTGCTGTGTGGTGTTGCTGTGCTGTGCTGCTGCTGCTGCTGTTGCTGTGCTGTGTGCTGTGTTGCTGCGGTGTTGCTGTGCTGTGTTGCTGCTGCTGTTGCTGTGCTGTGTTGCTGTGCTAGGTTGCTGCTGTTGTTGCTGTGCTGTGTTGCTGCTGCTGTTGCTGTGCTGTGTTGCTGTTGCTGTTGCTGTGCTGTGTTGCTGCTGCTTTGCTGTGTTGCTGTGCTGGGTTGCTGCTGTTGCTGTGTTGTGTTGCTGCTGTTGTTGCTGTGCTGTGTTGCTGCTGCTGTTGCTGTTCTGTGTTGCCGTGCTGTGTTGCTGCTGCCTTGTGCTCTGTTGCGTTGCTGGGCGCCATGGGCGCCAAGGGCGCCAGTTTGGCTGCCCGTTGTGCTGCTGGGCGCCATGGGCGCCAGTTTTGGCTGCCAATTGTGTTGCTTGGCGCAGTGGGCGCCAAGTGTGGCTGCCCAAATGTGAATTTCACGATTGTTATTTAAAATGATGTTGAATATGTGATTAGGCCCAAAGTTGCCAAAATGTTGAAAGTTGCTAAAATATTGCGATGTTGCCAAAATGTTGAAAATTGCTCAAGTTGTAAATTGTTGACGACGAAGGTTGTACGAAGACGAATTTGCCTCTATTCATTGGCAGGTGACGTGTTGTAGGCCTACGACCAATGTTGCTTTCCGATGTTGTTGCGTTGCTATGTAACCGTTGTTATTCGTGTGTGCATTTACATAGCGTCGCATGCATAACATATTTTTACGATGGAGCTATGCTCAAACCACGACGACGATGTTGCGACGTTGATGCCCCTATTTACGGGTTTGAATTATGGTACCACATGCATTATAGGGCAGGTGGCCCTGAGTCGAGTCACATTCTGCATTCATGTTGCACATTTATGCGATCGGAAAGATTTGACTGACGTGACGTAATGACTTGACCGTTGTGATATGATGATATTGACAGTTGCGATATGATGATATTGCCCGTTGTGATATGATGATATTGACCGTTGTGATATGATGATATTGACCGTTGTAATATGATGATATTGACTGTTGTGAAATGATGATCTGATGTCCTGACCTGATATATATTGTCTTTCATATGATTCATTATATAGTTCGATATCTCACCCCTTCTGTTTGAATGTTACCCCTATGTTGGTAACGTGCAGGTAACCTCGAATGAATGTCGTTGTACCTTCATTTGATCGAGTCGGTGTCGTCGCTCTGATACGTAGCACTCGGGGGGATGAACGTTTATTTATGTTATTTAAGTTGTTTACTGTTGGATTTTGAGTTATGAGTTTCGCATAGTTG
The DNA here is from genome assembly GCA_039519185.1 of Astragalus membranaceus. Classification (NCBI taxonomy): domain Eukaryota; kingdom Viridiplantae; phylum Streptophyta; class Magnoliopsida; order Fabales; family Fabaceae; genus Astragalus; species Astragalus membranaceus. The sequence goes on along the minus strand of CM076854.1, from coordinate 16,992,801 downwards.
CCACGATTGCTTAGTTGAACCATTTGAATTTCCGCTGCGTAGTTAAAAAGAAGTTTGACTTGTTTTGAGATGTCGTTTTATCGGTTCATCCGAAAGCGCTATGTATCTGTTTTTCCAAAAAGCGAATTAACCCGTCTATTGTTTTCACGAAGCAAATGTGGCACTCCATTGTTTGTCGAAAAAGCTTTTTATGAACTCTGATATTTTTGCATTATTTTGCCGGGTAGAAATGGGGTGTTACAAGTATTAAGGCAACAGAAGTGGAGTGTATGAATGTTGTTCATAGTGATGATGAAAGCTGGTTATGGCATAGAAGGTACGGGCACCTCAACTTCAGAAGCTTGAGTGACTTGAAGTCAAAAGAAATGGTGATTGGTGTGCCAAGTGTAAGGCAACCACAGAACAGTTGTGAGGTGTGCATGAAGGGCAAGCAAGCCAGATTGCCTTTTGTTGCTGAGACACCATCTAGGGCAACACATGCATTAGAAGTAGTGCACTCTGATGTTTGTGGACCTCTAGAAGTTCCATCTTTGGGTGGAAACAAGTACTTTGTGTCCTTTTTTGATGAGTTTACAAGGATGCTATGGCTGTATTTAGTGAAAGTGAAGAGTGATGTGCTCAAGGTGTTCAAGAAATTCAAAGTGTGTGTTGAGACAGAGTGGACAGCAAATAAAGATAGTGAGGACTGATGGTGGAGGAGAGTACATGTCCAAAGAATTTGAGTTGTTCTGTGAAAACAGTGGAATTGTGCACGAGAAAACTCCTCCATACACACCCCAGCATAATGGCCTAGCTGAGAGAAGAAATAGGACCATATTGGACATGGCAAGGAGCATGTTAAAGCAAAAGAATCTTCCACAAAAATTCTGGGGTGAAGCTGTATCTACAGCAGCTTACGTACTTAATAAATGTCCAACTAAGAGACTCAAATCTGCTGTGCCTGAAGAGATATGGAGTGGCAGAAAGCCCAAAGTGAGTCACTTGAGAGTTTTTGGCTCTTTTTGCTATGCTCATGTGCCTGATGCAAGAAGGAAGAAGTTACATGACAAGAGTGTGAAGCTAATTCTGATTGGATATCATCCAACAAGAGGCTATAAGTTGTATAATCCAGTGACAAACACAGTCACTGTCAGTAGAGATGTGTTGGTGAAGGAGGAGAAAGCCTGGGATTGGAATGGTGTGCAAGATCTTGATACTTCACCCTCAGCACCTGTGACAGTGATTCAACATGAAACAGAACCTGTTAGGGATTACAGTGATGGTGAACAGGCTGATAATGAAGAACCACCAGAGTTAGAATCAGAACATTCTGATGATGGTGAAGATCAGAATGTTAGACGAAGAAGAGTAAGGCATCTACCACAGAGACTTGCAGAATATGAGATACTGTCAGACAGTGTGGTGAGCAGTGAAGGTGAGCTCATTCACTTTGCTCTACTGGCAGATGCAGAGCCACTGAGTTACAGAGAGGCAATGAAGGAGAAAGTGTGGAAACTTGCTATGGAAGAGGAATTGAAATCCATAGAAAGAAATGATACTTGGAAGCTAGTGAAGCTACCAGCTAATAAGAAACCTATTGGGTTGAAATGGGTTTTCAAGGTGAAGAGGAACCCTGATGGAAGCATAAGCAAACATAAGGCCAGATTAGTAGCTAGAGGATTCTTGCAAAAGAAAGGTCTAGACTATGAAGAAGTGTTTGCTCCAGTAGCCAGGCATGAAACAATAAGAATGGTGATTGCATTGGCCTGTAGTAAGAGATGGGGACTGCTGCACTTAGATGTAAAGTCAGCATTCCTCAATGGCCCTCTGGAAGAAGAGATTTATGTTGCACAGGTTCTTGGCTTTGAAATCAGTGGCAAAGAGGACTGTGTATACAGGTTGTATAAGGCTTTGTATGGCCTCAAACAAGCACCTCGTGCTTGGAATAAGAAGATTGATTCCTTCTTCATTCAGAATGGTTTTAAGAGATGCAAGGTGGAGCATGGAGTGTATGTGAAACACAAGCAGAGTGAAATTGCAGTGCTCATTTGTTTATATGTGGATGACTTGTTGATTACAGGTGGATCATCAATGGAAGATATTCAACAATTTAAAGACAGAATGCTCCAGGAATTTGAAATGACAGAATTAGGGAGGTTGTCATATTTCTTAGGAATGGAGCTGATTACAGTGGAGGGTGGAATGGTGTTGCATCAATGTAGGTATGCAACAGAAGTACCGAAGAAATTTGATATGTATCACTGCAATTCAGCAGTGACACCAGCAGAGCAGAATTTGAAGCTGCTACAGAATGATGATGAAGAAGACATTGATCCAACACTGTACAGGCAGATGATTGGTTCATTGAGATACCTCTGTCACAGCAGGCCAGACATTGGGTTTGCTGTAGGCCTGGTGAGCAGGTTCATGACCAAGCCTAAGATGTCTCATTATCTTGCTGCCAAGAGGATAATGAGATACATCAAAGGAACTCTGAAGTTTGGTGTATTTTTTCCAGAGCACACAGATCAGAATGTACTGGAATTGTGTGCCTTTTCTGATAGTGATTCGTGTGGTGATAAGGTAGATTGAAGAAGCACAACTGGCTATGTCTTCTGTTTTCAAGGTGCAACAATTTCTTGGTGTTCCAAGAAACAACAAGTGGTAGCATTATCAACATGTGAATCTGAGTATGTGGCAGGAGCAGTGACTGCTTGCTGTAACGCCCCAAAATAATTGATTAATTTATTTAATTAATTATTTTAGTTATTAAGTGATAGTAATATAATAGTACATTTTTGTTGTGTGTTATAATATAATTTATGTCATATTATATGTGTTATATGATTATGTGTTGTTAATTGTGTGTGGGGATTGGTGTTAGTAAAATATTAGCATAATTATATATATATATATATATATATATATATATATATATATATATATATATATATATATATATATATATATATATATATATAATTTTATGTTATATTATGTGTATTTTATGAGGGGGTTAGTATTAGTGAGAAGGGAGGTGTAAGGAGAAAAGGGGCTTGGGTAGTTGCATTAGACCAAGTCCATGATGAGTAAGTGAGTATATAAGGAGGGATTAGGTCTAGGGTTGTGAATACCTTAGAGATTAGCGAAAGTTGGAGAACTAGGAGAGGAGAGGAGTGCGACGGCTAGGGAGGAAAAAGAAGAGAGAAGGCGTGACTTCCAAGCAAGAGAAAGAGAGAGAAGGAAGGCGCACAAGGAGAGAGAGAGCTCTAGGGCAAGGATTTTCGTGATCATCTAAGGCTAAGGTAAGGGTGGGGTTCTATCTACCTAATAGGTCCTATGAGGGATTGTATGTGGGGTTTAGGGTGTCATGATTGTCACATGTTTGATTATATGCCATGTTGCCTTATTGAATGCTTTTATTGTGTGATTGATGTTCATATGCCCTAGATATTTGTTGTGTCTTGCCATGATCATGAGTAATTGAATTGATATGCTGAAAGTGGAGCCCTAGGCGCCCAGTGCCTGTCCCCGTTTCCTATTTCGTTCGCTTTTTGGTACATGTTCAGTAAATCTGTGATCGTGAGTGTTGTCTAAATATTATGGGGTTTGTTTTTCTGGAAACTAGACACAATTTTCTACAAATTAGGCACTGGGTTTACTCAATTTGGATAAGTATAATGGGAGAATTCTTGGTTGCAAATTGGGTCAAAAATCTGGGACGGTTTGGGATATATGTTCAGTTTTTGTCTAATTGTGAATGCCCTGATCCTCCAAATTTCGTGGGGTTTGTTTTGTTGGAAAGTAGACTTAATTTCCTACTGAATAGGCACTGAATTCGCTAAATTTCGTTGAGAATTGAGGGAGAAGATTTGATTTCAAAATGACTAATAATTCTGTCCGAATTTTGTGGGGTTTGTTGCTCCGAATTTTGTGGGGTTTGTTGCTCCAATTAAGTTGTCAATTATTAATTGTTAATTTGCTAAATTAGTTGGTTGATAATTGTTGGTTGTTGGGCGCCATGTGTGGCTGCCCTAAATTGATTGGTTAAGTTGTTGGTTGCTAAACGTTGTTGATGATTGAGAGGGCTGAGTGCCGAGTTGTTGATTGTTCTCTTAGCGACGAGGGAGTTCTGCTCCATAGTCACGATATTAATTGTTGCGACGTGATTGTGTTGGCGGTTGTGACGTGCTGTTTGTTGTCTGTTGTCTGTTGTGATATTGACTATTGTGACGTGTTGCCTGTTGTAGCTTGTTGTTCATCATTGTTGTTCTTGTTTAGTCGTGAAGCCTCTTTGGGCTGGTGTATTGTTGTTGTTGCTGTTGGCGTCCCGTCTTACGTCGTTGTTGTGATTTGGTGTCGTAGGCCTATGGCCAGTGTTGTGTATTGCGTCGTTGTCATGATTTTATGTCGTAGGCCTATGGCCAGTGTGGTGGTTTACGTTGTTGGTGTGCCGATATGTGATTGTGTTGACATGTTGTGCATACTCGTTGTGTTGCATGCATATCATGTGGATTAGGCTTCGGCCAGCGTTGTGATTTAGGCCTATGGCCAGCGTTGTGACTTGGTACCGCATGCATGTGCATTCCATACTGCATGATTGGTTAGTGAAATTATGTGACTATTGTGACGAGATGAATGTGATGACCTGACCGAATGCATATTGCTTTTCATACGATTTATTAGATAGTGTGATATCTCACCCCTTCTGTTTGAATGTTACCCCTATGTTGGTAACGTGCAGGTAATAGCGAATGAAGGCGGAGTACCTTCATATAGTCGGGTCGGTGTCGTCGCTCTGATACGTAGCACTCGGGGGGATGAACGCTCATTTATATTCCTTATGTCGTTACATTTGTTGAACTTAAGTTTATGGCCGTTATGACTATTCATGTTGTGAACCTTTTGGAATTTTATCGTTAAGTTGAACCCTTGATTTTCCGCTGCATGTTAAATGAAAGTCAGTTATGTTTGAAGTATGATTTCGTTGGCGAATTTCAGTTGAAAACTGTAGCACTCAAAAATGTTTTTTGAAACTCTGATTTATTTAGTAATTTGCTGGGTAGATTTTGGGTGTTACACTTACCAAGCAATTTGGCTCAACTCTTTGCTGGAAGAGCTGAAGCTGAATGTGAAGAAACCAATCAAGCTATGGTTGGATAATAAATCTTCTATAAGTCTTGCCAAGAACCCAGTATCACACGGGCGAAGCAAGCATATAGAGACGAAATTTCATTTCCTCAGAGAGCAGGTTCAGAAGGGGATGATTGAAGTCTGTTACTGCTCAACACTTGAGCAACTTGCTGATATCTTGACAAAATCCTGTCAAGATAGAACAGTTTGTTAAACTGAGGAATAAATTGGGCATAGTTATGTTCTGATTTTCTGGTGTACTATGAATAAAGGGATGGTATTGAAAGAGTAGAATAATTCATAGTTGACTAAGTCAATGTTACCGGTTGTGTAGGTAACAGGTCATTTTAGTTTGTTGCAATTCGGTTTTAGTTTTAATTGTCTCAGAATATACATGTATCAATTATCTGGAAAATGAAATATAATTAGAGTGTTTCACAATTCTGTGCGTGACTTCTCTTCTCCAATCTCTCTCTCTGTTTATCTTCAATTCTGGAAAATCCACACAGTGTGCTAACAAAACTAACTATGAGAATTACATTTGGAGTTGGTTATTACCGACTCTATGGGTCGGTTTGATGGGTTGGGTAAGGACACGGGATAAGATAAACTTACCATATCAACATATCTTGTATCAGGTTAAAAAATTTATTAAGACTATGATTAGGTTAAAAACTAACAAAAGAGGATAAGAAAACAATTTATTCATTTAGCCTCAAAAATATTTTTTATTTTAATATATTAAAAAAATAATATAAATATAATTTAAATAAAACATAATTATTATATATATATATATATTAACAATTTCTTCATTATGCTTTCATAACATGGTTTTGATATTTCGCATTATCTAAAAATTAAAAATGTATTGATATTAAAGTATAAAAATTAAAATAAATGATAAAAAAATTTAAAATGAAACCACCTTATTAAGTAAGAAAATTTCACTCCCCCTCCCCTCCCCCCACCAAGTTTTGTTGAAAAGACACAAACACCACCTCCATCCTTACACATTAGAGGGGAAGGAAGTGTTTCTAATCTAGGGGTCAATGTGTTTTACAAAATAGAGGGTTGGGGGGAGGGGGGAGTGTAATATACCAAAATATTATTTAAAAACACGTTAAAATAGAAAATTGATTTAATTTTTTTAGATAAATGAAATATCGATCGTTGTCACAATGGTAGTTTTTCATTAACATATTATATATATATATATATATATATATATATATATATATATATATTTCATATTATTATTGATTATTTATTTAAAATATATATTTGACTAATTTATATATATATATATATATATATATATATATATATATATAAAACTCTATATCATATTTATTCTAAATTCTATCCTGACCATCAAATATTCCCTAACTATATGTACGGATGAAATTTAGAGTCGGCAATTTCTATTAACTCCAAATATATATATATATATATATATATATATATATATATATATATATATATATATATATATATATATATATTAGACTACAAAAATCATTGTGAAACTACATTTGGAGTCGGTTCTTCAGACATTCGACTCCAAATGGTACATTTACAATTAGTTAAACAACTGATAATTGGCTAAAAAAATGTCTTACTTTTAATGACGAAAGAATTCGAATCAGATCCATAATCAATTTTAAAGGGTCCAAATAACCAATTTTAAATAGTAATTAGTGATGGAAAATGTGAGATTCGTTTCTAATTCCTCACTAGTTATAATTAACAATAGGTGTTAACCTACTCAAAACCTCTATTAAATGAAATAGTCTTCCTTGAGACATAGGTTCATGGAGGGTTGATTGCTAGAGGACACCTCTTTTCCTTTCTTCTCCTTAAATATGCGATAGGCACCCCAAGATGATACCTTAGTTGGATTAGCAGCTGAAGAAAGGAGAAACTGATGCATGGTCCATCGTGTTTTGATGCCACAATGGGTTCTCGTATCCCAGAAAATAAGGGTGTTTCTCTTTCCCATAAACTCTTTGTTAGGGAGCACAATTTCCTTCTCTTCCACCGTCTTCCATTCCCCAAAACCAGCAACTCTTTTGTCAATATTATTAAAAAAATGGCATCCACTCATATGGAAAAAATACTTCCTGTCTTCATGAATAACAGACTCACCTACAAATATAAACAAAAATATATTCAATTGCTAGGAATACTTTCTTTTATTAAAATTACATTTGCAAAAACATCAAAATAGGAAATGATCCATGACATCACAACTATGTTGTCAGCGTTTGAGATAAAAGAATGAAGCGGTTGGAGGATTAGGGTTCAAACTCTAGCGAGTTAAGGGACACCAAATGAATGTACGTAAGAAAGAGTTTCAGAGTTCAAACTCTAGTAACTAACATTTTTTTGTATCCTAACTAACTAATAAGTAATTGTTTCCTATAAAAAAAATACTTTCCTATAAAAAAAAAATTTTAACTATGTTGGCACAAGAAACCCTAACACAATCATCTATAAAAAAAAATTAATACAAAAAATTTAAGGGCTCAAAGAAGAGTAGGAAAAACTTTTACAAACAAACAAATTAAGAAATCATAAACCTAACTAACATTTTCAGAGTTCAAACTCTAGTAAGTACTAACATTTTTTTGTATCCTAACTAACTAATAAGTAATAGTTGCCTATAAAAAAATACTTTCCTATAAAAAAAACTTTAACTATGTTGGCACAAGAAACCCTAACACAATCATCTATAAAAAAAATTAATACAAAAAAATTAAGGGCTCAAAGAAGAGTAGGAAAAAGCTTTTACAAACAAACAAATTAAGAAATCATAAACCTGAAGTTGGAAGTTTCCAAGGCTCAGTCTGAAACACATCAAACTCTTGAATGAAACTTATAGGTAATGGTTGGCCATATATTTTGTTCATCAAGTAGAAACTGACAAGTTCTTCATCAGTTGGATCAAACCTGTACCCAACAGGAACTTTATTAATACGCACGTCATCCTCCATCTCCATGAAAGTCACGCAAAATAATCAATCTCTTCAAACAAATTTGAATATGTCATGCTGTTAGGGCTTTAGTAATTTATAGCTAGTTGGAAGACAGGCATGCATTGATCTTAATGGGTAATTAAGTGAGGGAGAGAGGGAAGGATAAGATGTAGAGAGAGACAAAAAAGGAGGAGCATCATAACTTCATATATACACACGCATGCAAATCTGTAATCTCCTTACAGTTTAATGTTTTTATTGTTTTTTACTTTTCATTATTTATTTATCATTTTTTTGTTTTTCTCTCTTTATCTTTATTCCATTATTCCATGGTGCATACATAGGATAAGTGTGAGTCTTTGTTCTCTGATCTTCCTTTTGAGTTTATGAGTTATTTTTCTTCAAAATTTACCAGGAGCTTTATCAATGTTTTTTTTTGGTATATTTTAAATTAACAGGGATGATCTTTTTATCACTAGAAAACTGACAATTAAAAAAGTGTATCTAACCAATTTTTTTACTAGTAGATCAAACTAAATTAGATACAAGTTTCGACCGCAAATCTCAACATCGTGCTTCTAAGGTATTGTTCGTTTTAACATGTATTTTCACGGTCTTGACTCTTCAGTGGGGTTAAAAATGTGGGTGTTTATAAATCATTATTCAGGGTGGTATTTCTTAATAGTAGCCCCAAGCGGCTAAAGAGGTAAAACATACAATTCCTCACAAACACAATGTCGCAATTTGAGGCGAGACTTAGATTTTAATTTTAACTCTCCAAACTAAGATAAAAAACTAAATTTTTATATTTTTTTAGGATGAAACTTTAAATATATCCAATTATTAAAATAGTACATAATCTAATGATAAAATTCAAGCAAAAAAAAGAATCTAATGATTAATTAAATTTATTTTCATAGACATGTTAAAAATCAAATTTCAAATTCAGTCAAAAAAGACTATTAATTCGTAAAACTAGCTGGTAGCAGATAACTTAGCATATGAGTTTATAGGGAATAACTAATAGCTTATAAGCTAGTAAATTGATTATAAGACATATTGAATATAAGACGTAATTAACTTACGTCAGCTCCATGGATAACTGTTACAAATTCCATATCTGAAAAAATACAACAAAACTGTCACTCAGAGGAATGGAAAGAAACATCGGCACGGTTCGGAACTTAAACTTAATTAACGAACCGGTTTGGAATTTCGTAGGCCGAAACCGTTCATAAACTTCCGAGTATGTTAACAACACGGGTTCGGAAGTAAACTTCCGAACTATATGCAGAGTTCTAGAAAAAAAGGCAGAAACAAAAGGGAAGAAGAGAGAGAACCATACATGTTTGATTGCGCCTCCTGAGTGAGAGGGAGATGAATATGGAAGTGAGTGAGAGAGGAAGAGAGAGATGGATAGGGAGAAGTGGGAGAAGAGTGCGAGAGATTGGGTTTAGGGTTCGAAAGGGGAGTGTGGGTGTGTGAGAGAGGGAGGAGTGTGAAAATGGGGTTTAATGAAGGAGGGGTATTTTGGGGATATTGGGGATTTGGGGTGTCTAGTAAATAGGGAGGGGGTTGTAAGAAGTATGCCCCTGTTTTTATTAGACCCCACCACTAGACATTATAGCCCCTACATTTAGCCAAACTACTCATTGTGTTCCTCAATTCCAATGAATATTTTCAACCCAAATTTTTCCATCCCGTTCTTCCAAAATCCAAAAAAGTGGGTAACATGATTATGAAATTTTCTCACATTCCGGAATCATGTTTTGATGTAATTGCATAATACAATTTGCATTACAGATTCATGTTTAAAGATGATTCCGGATTGTTGTTTTAAAAAATGCATTCCGGAATCATGTTTAAACATGAATCCAGAATTAAGTTTTAAAAATTGCACTCCCGATTTATGTTTAAACATGATTCCAGGATGCTGTTTTTCTAACTTAAATCTGGATTCATGTTTAAACATAAATCCGGAACCATTTTTTTAAATAAAATTATTTATTTTATGTTAATATATTTTTATGGGTTAAATATGTGTTTGATCCCTACAAAATTTAGGTTTTTTGTTTTTAGTGCCTCATGACTTTTAATAGCATTTTTTTAAATTTAAGTGAAAAAAGTCACGAGGGACTAATAGCAAAAAAAATCCAAATTTTATAGGAACCAAAAGTTCGTGAAAAATTTTTAAGCGACTAAAATCAAAAAACCCAAATTTTATAGGGACCAAAAACATATTTAACCCTATTTTTATTAAAGTTTTTAAATTTTATTGTAGTGGCGCGCATGAGAGGTGTCGATAACTAGCCCATCCCCCGCACAATCGGAGATCGGGGTGAGACTTCACGGTCAGTTGGTCGTGATAGGACTCTTGTGAGAGCAGTGGGTCACGCTTCTAATCGGTGGAGACACATTGAGAGACGGCGGAGCAGTAACCAAAGAGTGGAGGACCGTATATATGCACTACAAAAAAATTGCCCATTAGCGAGGGATTTTTCCCTCGCTAATGGCCTCAAATTCGTCGCTAATACCCATTAGCGACGGAATCAGTCCCTCGCTAATTGTCTCCTCGCTAATGGGATTAGCGAGGGAATGTTCCGTAGCTAATTCCCTCGCTAATTAGCGAGGGATTCAAATTCCGTCGCTAAATCTGACAGCCACATTTTTTTTTATTCAGCCAATTCTTTTTTAATTTTTTGACAATATCAGCCTTTTTATATTATTATTATTATTATTATTTTTATTATTATTATTATTATTATTATTATTATTATTATTATTATTATGGTGTGGTGGTGGTGGTGGGGAAGGGTATTAGGGTAGAGAGAGAAGGAGAGAAAGAGAGAGAGAGAAATGAGTGGTGGTGGTGGTGGTGGTGGTGAAGGGTATTATGGTAGAGAGAGAAGGAGAATAGTAAGGGAGAAGGAGAGAAAGAGAGAGAAACGAATGGTGGTGGTGGTGGTGGTGGTGGTGAAGGGTATTATGGTAGAGAGAGAAGGAGAATAGTAAGGGAGAAGGAGAGAAAGAGAGAGAGAGAAACGAGTGGGGGTGGTGGTGGTGTGGTGGTGGAAGAGTGAAGAGAGAAGAAGTGTAACGCCCAAATAATTTAATTATTTAGGTATTTTATTAGTATAGTTATATTAAAATAATAATACGATGTTTTATTTAAATCAGGGGGTGGTGTTTAGTAATTAAGTGAATAGTAGAAGGGGGCCCGTGATCCACGAGCCCAAGGGCCTAGGGGCATGAAGGAGAGTATTGGCTAGGGTTTAGTCATTTTGCGCATTCTTGGAGAAAAGAAAAAGAAAGAGAGATTTGCGAAGAGGGGAGAGAGGGAAACGGCGCACCAAGGAGGAGGGAGAGAGGAGCTCTATTGCTGTGGTTCTTTGGAGTTTTCGTGCAAGGAGATCTCGCATTCGGCAAATCTAAGGTAAGGGTGGGTTCTACTTTATAATAGGGTGTATGATGGGGGTTATGTGGGAGATAGGACCTATGATGCCTTTTTGATCTTGTTGATGTTGATTTAGTGATGTTTGAATGTACTCATGTTGATTGAAATTGGTGTTTGGTGATTGATCATGGTGAAAATTTGGTGTTTGGTGTTTGGTGTTGTTGTTTTGGTTGCTGGAAATGGCGCCCTGCTCCTGGGCGCCGTGGCTGTGTCATGCGTTGTTCCTGCTGAAGGCGCCCTGTTGCTGGGCGCCGAGCCAGTGTGTTCCTGTTGTTGCTGAAAGTGGCGCCCTAGGCGCCCAGTGTTGTCATGTACGTTTATGTGTTGTTGGGGAAGGCACCCTAGGCGCCCAGTGATGTCCCATGTTCTGCTGTTGCTGCTTGCCTGCCTGTGTTGCTGATGCGCTAGGCGCCCTGTCGCTGGGCGCCAAGTCTGGTGTTGCTGCTGTTGTGCCAGGCGCCCTGTTGCTGGGCGCCAAGTCTGAAGTTGCTGAGACAGAAGCTGTCGAAGTTGCTGAGACAGAAGCTGTCGAAGTTGCTGAGACAGAAGCTGTCGAAGTTAGTGAGACAGAAGCTGTCGAAGTTGCTGAGACAGAAGTTGTCGAAGTTGCTGAGACAGAACCTGTCGAAGTTGCTAAGACAGAACCTGTCGAATTTACTGAGGCAACTACAGTCGAATTTACTGAGACTGCTGTAGTGGGCGCCTCATGTGGTTGCCCCGTGGTGTTTGGCGCAGTGGGCGCCGTAGGCGCCATGATTGGCTGTCTGTCTGTGGTTGTTGGTGACTGGGTGCCTGGGTGGCTGTCCCGGTGGTCGTTGTCATTGGTGTTGTAAATTGGTGTTGTCATTGGTGTCGTAAAAATGTTGTTGCCATTGACGTTGTAAATCTATTGGTGTCTTTGGTGTCGGTGATTGTTGGTCAAGTTGTTAGACTGTCCTATAAGTGTAGGTGTTATTGGTGATGATATAACAGGTGATGTGCCGATTTTGTTGGCTAAGGTGATAGGTGATGGGTCTATGACCACTTGTTGATATTGGTGATGTTGTGTCAATTAAATGTGTGTTGTTGTTAATTGTCTCTAGTGCATTGTTCATGGTGTCGCATATATTGTATATGCATTATTTTGGTGATGATGGCTTCGGCCTTGAAGCTATAGGTGATGATGGTGATGCTCATATAGGTGATGATGCCCTTATTGGCTACTTTATTGGTGATGATTGGTACCACATGCATATACCCGTTGGTGTGGGTTGCATCTCATATACTTACTCATGATGTTTGTGATAATTCTTGGTGATTTGTAATTTGATGTTGTTGTGAAGCGGTTGATATAGTTGTCGTAACTCTAGCATATTGCCTATCATATATGCTATTATAATGTTAGATATCTCACCCCTTCTGTTTGAATGTTACCCCCATGTTGGTAACGTGCAGGTGATTGCGAGTGAAGGCATGTCTACCTTCGCTAGTTGAGTCAGTGTCGTCGCTCTGATACGTAGCACTCGGGGGGATGAACGCTAGGCTTTATTAGTGCCTCTATTATTCTAATTTTTGAAGTTTTATGGTGATGTTATGATTAATGGTTGAACCTTTATTTTATTCCGCTGCGTGGTGATGGAGTTACGGTCATGTATCGTACTATTTAATGGTGAATTTTAATTTTGGCGTGTGATGTTTTATTGGTGTAAATGTGGCATCCCTTGTGGGTGTAGCGAAAAATGTTTTGAAACTCTGATTTTTGTCAAAAAATTTCCGGGTAGAAAATGGGTGTTACAAGAAGAGTGTGAGAGGAGGTGGTGGTGTGGTGGTGGAAGAGTGAAGAGAGAAGAAGAGTGTGAGGAGAGAAGAAGAGAGAAGAGTGTGAGGAGAGTAGGAGAGAAGAGTGTGTGTGAGAGGATAAATAAGCTGAAAAGTCAAAAAATTAGCGACGGAATTAGCGAGGGACTGCAAATTCCGTCGCTAAACACCTGCACGGAGTCCTATCATCTGAAAACTGTCAGAAATTAGCGAGGGACTGAAATTCCGTCGCTATATACCTACACTGAGTCCTATCATCTGAAAACTGTCAGAAATTAGCGAGGGAACTAGCGAGGGACTGAAATTCTGTCACTAATTTTCAAAATTTCCGTCGCTAATGTCTTAAATTCCGTCGCTAATTCTCAAAAATACGACAGCCCCTATTCCCTCGCAAATTCCGTCGCTAATTCTAGTTTTTGCGAGGGAACATTAGTCCATCGCTAATTTCCGTCGCTAATGGGCAATTTTTTTGTAGTGATGGATCCGGAGGTGGAGTATATGGATGAGGAGCAGCAACATTATCAAGATAACGAGGCTCCAAAATAATATATGGGACCTGAGGCTGAGCAGCAGCATGATCAGGCGGAGTAGGTTGATCAGGCCTGTAATCTACATATAGGCCCCATTGATCGATCACTGCTGAGCAGATTTGATGTTCATGTAGCATCAAAAATCTACAGAGGAGTGGTAATAGTTTTAATAATTAATTTTTTATTTTTTTCATTGTCATTTAGTAGTATATTATATTTTTTATTAGATTAATGTATTTTTATACATATTTACATGATTGTGAGAAATTGAAGGTACCCGCACATGGTGGCAAATCAAAGAAAACTGCCCCTCATGGCTATCGTCAAAAAATAGCTGAATGGATCGATAAGTATGGTCTATGGGGCCTACAATATTCATTTCTCAAGATTGTCGATCACTGTCATATTTCAGCGTTTGTGGAGAGGTGGCACCCAGAGACCAGCTTATTTCACATACCATTTTGTGAAATGACAACCACGTTGGACCACGTGCCCAGCCTACTTCATATTTTGATCACAGACTCCTTTTACCCCACCCGTGATTGTTGACGTTGACACGGTCGTTCATGCCACGGTGGAATTGTTGGGTGTACATATTAAAGATGTTGTAGTAGAGACGACGGCCTTCAGGGGAGTACATTATCAATTTCAGTGGCTTGAGGAGGTTTGCAAAGGACATCTTGCAGTGAGCTAGTGGAACTATGCTGCGGGGCGTACCTACTCCTTTTAGTGGGTTACACCATATTCACAGGCAAGAGCTTTTACTATGTGGATGTCAAGTGACTCTTATTATTTCAGAACTTTGATGATTGTGGCCGATGGGCGCGGGCTGCTGCTACTTCAGCGTTTTTATATGACCAGCTTACTGAGGGATATTTTAATAAAACCAAAGAGTGCGGGGGGGGGGGGGGGGGGGTACGCGACGTTTTTGTCGGTAAAATACATTATTTACTATTTCAATCTATTTGAAATTATATTATTTTTGACGATTATGATTTTTTTGTTTCAGTGTTGGATATACCATTACTTCCCAAATATATGCAAGTGTGTCGGCAGAGGTCCTACTAAGGGGCCACGTGCTGAGAGGTGGAGTAGAAGAAAGACAGATGATGTTAAACTTCTAGATTACCCGAGGAAGTTGGACGCCACGGTCTCCACCGACGACACATGGAGACCATTCGAGGACCACTGGAAGATTAGAGAATTAGAGCCTATTTCTTTTTGCATGGGGTTTCTTCGCTGGTGCGACGTCTCTATAACTTACATGTCGGATGGGTGTCTCTGGAAGTTTGGATATGTCCAAGGCATCCCACATGAGCCGCTTGTTGGTCGTTCACAGGATAGAGACATCGACATGGAGTGGCATAACTTCGCCTAGAGTGTTGGTGATATTATCAACACGACTACTTATGCCAGTGTCCCGGGTGAGTACCATGAAAGTTACTTCCCATGGTAATATCGGGCCCCCATCTCATGGCACCTAAGGTGGATGCTGCATAGAAGGTTGTTGATCAGGACATTCCAACACCATCGGCAGCACCAGTGTCCAATGTTGAGAGACATACGATATTTCTACACGGCTATGGGAGGCTCTAGATATAGAAGATATTGATCAATGCAGTCTGCCCTATAATATGATTTGGAGCGCCATGGACTTGGCATCAAGTCGGGACCTGTAACATCCCTAATTTTTAAAATATCGAACTATGAAGCCTGATACCGATTTAGTTATTTGTTAGGAATAATTGGTCGCGTCCCGACGAGGAATAGTCGAGGAAATTGTCAAGTAATTATGTCTCCATCGAATTGGGGCTAAATCTAGTATTAAATGAAGGAATTTAAGCTGGAGGACAATTCTGTCATTTCTCACCCCCATTAGTATTCAGCCACTCCCTCTCACACTTATCCATTTTTGCAAACTCAGAATTTGAGAAAAAACTGAAAGAGAAGGGAGAAGGGGGGAGGAGGGGCGCGAAGGAGAAGGAAAAGAGGAGAAGGGATTCACCACAAAGCTGAAGGCATGTAAGTGCTCTCACTCCCATTCTACTCCATTTTCAATTTCCAATCTACTGGTACCACTTTCAGAGCTTGATTCTCACTCATCCTCTCAACCCCATTTTCGAAATATGAAGCTCAAAGCATTGAAAATGATGGAGTTCTAAGTTGTTGTCTGCTTGCATGTTCAGTACAAGCTATTGGGGAGGAAGTTCTAAGCCTACATTTCGAGTTTGAGGAACATTCACTTGAGATTGAGTTTCGGTTTCAGTGATTCAGTAGAAGAGGTAGCCGTTTCGCTCTAGTTGGTGCCTTTCGGTTCTCGTTCGTGCGTGTACCTTTCGGTCATTCCGGGTCTCGGTGGAAGCTCCTAGCGAAATCGCCAACGGGTGAGTTCTACTCACGATTAGGGACGTTTTGTGACTTTGAATAATTATGTTTCGGTGCTGTGTTAAAATCCCAGTTTTGAACGATTAAAGGATCGAATCCACTTTAAAACGAATTAAACGAATTTCTAGAATTTGTGATATTATAGATGATTTCGAAGATGATTTTAATTGTGATTATATACTGGAAATATGTTCTGGAAATTTTCTGAGTTTCAGGTGATCGAAATTAGAAATCGAATTGGGCGAGAACGGAGAGCGAAAATGAGAAATATGTGAAATTTTGGTAACAGACACAGGTCGCACGGACCGTGCGCCCCTGGGCACGGATCGTGCGCCTGCTTCGGGTTGGATAAATTGGAAATAAAACGGGACGCACGGGTCGTGCGCCCCTTGGGCACGGATCGTGCGCTCCCTTGGGCACGGATCGTGCGCTCCCTTCGGGTTGGAAATTTTAATTGAAGTGCATCACGCACGGGTCGTGCTCCCCTGGGCACGGACCGTGCGTGAGGTTCTGTTACCGACTTCCGTTTTCTCGTTTCGTCGCTCCGTTTGATTCCGAACCTTTTCTAATCTCTTATCATTTAAAAAGGAATTGCCTTATTGAAAACCGTATTTTGAACTTACTCAACTCATGATTTTGAAAGAGAGTTTCAAAAGCATATTTGATTGAAAAACCGAAACCCTAGTATACGTGTGGGTACACCGATTGATGAACTGAATGAATATATATATGTTTATATATGTCAGTTGAATATGATTATAATGCCGGAGGTCTAATTTATGAGTTCCTCAAAACGGATTATAGATCGATATGGATATTGTTTATCCAACTATTATGTGATTGATCCTTTGGTGATCGAAAAGATATAAATTATCTAACTCTCGAGAATTTGATGCGTATTGTCATATGTATCGCGTTGGGTGACGAACCTACAAGTAGCATACTAGGAAGGGAAGTCATGAGCCCTCACCCTAGGCCCTGTATACGTCTTGGCGTGGTCAATTCGTGGGTTACCGGGATTAGCAAGCGTTGTGCAGTCGGTTTGTGCTAAGGTTAAACACATGGTTCCCGGGATTAGCAATCGTTGTGCAGCCGGATCATGTTAAATTAAATTCACGATTTGCCGGGATTAGTAATAGTTGTGCAGTCGGCATTTCGATTAATAATTTAAGAACACGAATTGCCGGGATTAGCAATCGTTGTGCAGTCGGCAATTCGATTAATAAATAAGACATTGTTATGTCAGCTTTTGTTGTAACGGTTTAATGAATTGAACCGAGTGTCATTGAGGGGGCATGGTAGGACTCACTGAGATAATGTTATCTCACGCAATCCATATTTGTTGTTTTTCAGAGAAGCAGGGAAAAAGGAAGACTATTGTGCACGAGTAGTTGGCATACTCTCGGAGGTGCTGAAGATTTAGCCATGTCTATCCCTTGTTCTCTTGTTGTTCTTTTCGGTTGTATAACTTGTATTGTTTATGAGTTTTACGAACCGCTTTATGTTTCTGTTTGGTTTTTGGACTTGGATATTGTATTCCGTTCGGTATGGAACCGATGAACTTCTATTTTATGAAGTAATGTTATTTCCGATTATGTTTTATTTCGGAAAAAGTTTGTATGTCCAAAACTTAAACAGGAACTGTGTCCTCTGAACTTCCGTGTCTTGTGCATCTTCGGTCTCTCTACATGTTAGAAATACCGGGGTGTTACAGGACCATTGATGTACTTGTTTTATTATTGTTTTGAACTCTATTTATTTTTATGATATTGTACTGTGAACCCTACTTATATTTGTGGTTGTTTTTATATTGCATGGTTGAATTAGTAAAAAAACATCTACTTGTTTGAAGCTGGATTTTTATTGATACGAAAGGGGTAGATAGGAATGGCAATAAAGACAAACATAAAAAAACAAATGAGGAAATAGAAAATGATCCAGCGGAGACATATTTGTGTTGACATACAGCTCCAAAGGTCCAAAAAATCTAAATCCTTCATGGATGTCCAACATTGCTCTTATACGTCGTTGTCGCTCCGAATATTCATCTCTGACCAGTGAATACGGCCATCATCTTCACGACTAGGTTTGTCATAAAGAATACAACTGACGTCTCTATGGAATGCGCCCTCTTGAACCTTTCTCTACTTTATCCTTTAACCGTGAAAAGGTGATGTCCTTCTTGAGCCTACAGAAAATAGGATTTGGACATTAAAACCAAACGCCATTTTCATTTATGGTGATTTTCTCACGATGATGAAGGACGGTCAGTGTGCTATCCATTGAGAACTAGGTTGAAATGGTGTTAATTTTGGTGGGTGATGGACGTAGAAAAAGCAAGTGTTTACTAAAGTAGAGAGATAAGTTGGTGTGAAAGAAACGAGGGCAAATGTGGGTATTTATAGCGTTTGTCGTTGAAAGTGTGTTGTTGATCAATATTGTGCATAAGAAGTCTAGACCGTCGAAATTCTATCTGTTGAGGCACACTTATCATGACGAATGTTATCCACTCTTTTTTCTGACACAAAGGACGGATGAATCAACGCGTAAATTAAAGTACTTTGATGGAATGTAGGCTGTTGATAAAAAATTTTGGTGGGATCTTGGCCGTTGAAGTTATACGAGACAGTGCACGATTATCAAAAAAATATTATATTATTAGACTATAAAATAAAGCGTTTAATATATACATCAATTAGCTTCTAAGTATACAATATCAATGAGACCGGTGCGTGAAATGGGAAGTGGAGCTATAGCCCCCCCTTGTTGGAGACGTCCTAAATATGGATGAATCCATGAACAAGCCTCATCTGATGCATAACGATTCCCTGCAATGCAATGGGAGGTAATGGACACTCGTGAATCAATTTAATCTCTATTTAAAAAAATGAAAGAAAATATTATAACAAAATCTTAATTATAAATATAATATTCAAAATAGAAAATAATTTAATTACCTGCAGCAGCCAGTGATTTGTATTCACAAACCCAATATGAACCTCTCAACGGTAAGAAAGTAGATGAGCCTCTTGCAACTGCTAACATAACTAGGTTGACGTTACATCAGTCCCTACTCCGGTGTATTTTATACTCTTTTCGCAACCAAAAATAACTTTATTTCTGCTCCCTCTTTTACCGGTTGTTGTATCAGACCTCAGGATGAGGACAACTACTCAATTGTCCTTCACAACCTCTCTAGCCCAACGTATAGAAAATAGGCTTTTAAATTTAATACCCCCCTTTGGACCCTATACCCCCAAAATTGACCAAACTACCAATTTTACCCCTGATTCGCAACAAAAAGCCAAAACAAACATCTCATTTCACATAATTCCTTTTAGATTATTCCGGAACGCTTTTTTTGGAATTTTTCCGGGAATGCCTTTCGAAACATAATTCTGGAAGGTTATTTTTTGGAAATTTTCCGGAAATACCTTTCATATGTGTTTCCGGAACACAATTTATCATTCCGGATTTATGCTTAAAAGCTGTTTCCGGAAAAATCTGAAAAACCAAACTTCCGGATTTACCTTTTATGCATAATTCCGGAAATGTTTTTTTTTTTATTTTCTATTTGTCTTATTATTTATTTTTAACTTATTTTTTGCAGTGGCGCACACTAGAGTCTGGGGTAGAATTCCTCGTGGTTCACGAGGGTTGGAGCGAGGGGAGTCATCACAGTCAGGAGGCGGAGATCCCGATCACGCTTCTGCACGTGATAGGCACGTCCGGGGTCGAGACGGTGATGGGCGTATTGATCGGGGTGCTCCTGTTGATGAGGCTCACAGAGAGTATGATGAGGCTCCTGATCAGTTTATGGAGGCTGAGGCTCCTGACCAAGTGGATGAGCTAGATCTGGGTCCTAGGGACATGTCCTTGATGTTTCGAGTTCCTAACCACGTGGTGTCAAAACTTCCTATAGGAGAGGTAATAATTTTAATAAATAATTTAAGTTTTTGTATTGTCGTTTAATATATACTTGATTTTTATATACTTGATTTTTTTTACATTGTTGTTAAATATATTTTATTAATATAATTTTACATAGGATCATGGGAAAATGAAGGTCGCAGCACATGGCCAAAAATTAATTCAAGTGCGACCTCAACAACACGTCCCACGTGTTTATCAATGGATATTAAAGTCTCATCTACCGGAGCTTGATATGACACCTTTGGCGGTCGTCAATCACGAGCTGATCTCAGCATTTAACGAGAGATGGCATTCAGAGACCAGCTCGTTTCACCTACCCTTTGGTGAAATGACGATCACGTTGGACGAAGTGTCCAACTTGCTGCATTTGCCGCTGACGGGCACATTTAGGATTCTTACCAGTGGATTTACTACTGACATGGCCATTCGGGTCGGGGTTGAGGTGTTGGGGATACGCCAGCTCGATTGTGCGATAGAGTGCCAGCATACCAAAGGACCATATTTCAGGTTTAGTTTTTTAGAGGATATCTACAGAGGAAACCTGGATCTGGGTTATGTTGATTTTGTTGCATGGGCGTATCTGCCACTTTTGTTGGGCACCACCAACTTTACCGACAAGAGTCATACATATGTCCCGGTCAAGTGGGTGTTGCTGTTTGAGACATATGAGGTGCTTATGGCAGTTTGGATACCGCCACGGGCAGTAAATAGAATTTCAGTACATTGGGATTTTTAGAGGGTATTTTCTTTGGGATGACATCTCTGTACCTTACATGCCAGACAGGTGCTTATGGCAGTTTGGATACCGCCACGACATCCCTATTGAGCCCCGTGGGTCACGTCCACCTGTAGGAACATTGTGGGACAGTGGTTGTACTTCTACGGCTCGGTTCAGTGGGTGACAAGCAGGGCTACTAGGGCCAGTCGGTTGGGTGAGTGCCATGAGAGCTACCTCCCATGGTACTTACAGGTGTCGATTCTCCGACTCACTGTACCTTTGGGGGTTTATGCAGATCGGGCTCCAGATTAGGACATTCCAGATGATGCGGTTCCACAGAGTATAGAGGATAGAGTCAAATCTGTTGTTGCACGTATACGGGAGGCCATTGCATCCGGACATTCCACGTGACAGTCATGCCTATGTGCTTCTTTGGAGGGCTTTGTCCGATTTGGAGGGAGGTCCATGATGTAGTCGTTATTTTGTACTCTCTTTTTTTCGGATATTTTATCGTTATCTTTGGTACTATTTATTTTCGGATATTGTCTCGTTATTTTGAACATTTATTTTATTTTATTAAAAAAGCGGATTACACTGACTGAGACAACAGCATAAACAAACATGAAAACTAAAACACGACAGAAAGAAGTTTCTCTACTTTGACGGTCCTCCTGCATAACAACGACGTAATATCTCGCCGGCACTCTGTGTGGTTTCCACGTACAGCTCCAAAAGACTATTAATTAGTTCGAAACATGTCATGGATGTTCAACATGGCTCGCACGTCATCGTCGGTCTTCAAATCCAAGGAGGACCAGTAAACAGAGCCTTCATCACCAAAATTGGGTTTGCTATAAGGGATCCTAGTGACCTCTCGGTCATCACCCCGCACTTGCACCTTAAGCTCTAATTTATCTTTCAGAGAAAAGAATGATGTCTTTGTGAAGCCTGCATATAACACGTTTTGGACACTGGAAAAATACACCATCTTCTCTGTTGGTGATTTTCCCCTGATGGTGAATGGCGGTTAGTGTCGTATCACTAGAGTACTAAGTTGAAAGGATGTTCATTTTGTTGTGATGTGTGTGAAAGAAGTTGGGGTCACAGGATGTGTTGTGTGTGAAATAAATGAAACCAAATGGGTGTATTTATAGAGATTGTCAAAGAGTAGGTGGGATGTCCACCGTTGATCAAAAGTGTCGGCAACATCAAAGCCGTTGAAAGTGTCGGTAAATAATTAAATTAAAAAAAAACATTCTAAATTTATCTATAACACATAAATCCAGAATGTAAAAAAATCAATTTCCGGATTCATCTTCCAAAAGGTATTTCCGGAATACTATTTTAAACTTTTTCCGAAATTATCCTTTTTATCATCAATCTGGAAAATAATATTTTAAACTTTTTCTGGAATTATCCTTTTTACCACAAATCCGGAAGATACTTTTTTTATTCCGGATTTTTGGTAAAAAGGATAATTCTGGAAAAAGTTTAAAATATTGTTCCGGAAATATCTTTTGGAAGATAAATCCGGAGATTTACAGAATTTTGAAAATTCTGATAAATTTTTGTCAAAATCACAGGGGTATTTTGGGGTTATTTCGTGATATGGGGGTATGAAATTTAAAAGCCTAAAATATATCTAAAGATAGATAATTTTTAATTTATTATAACAAATATTACTTTAAAAACTCAAAAAAAAATTCGTTAAATCTAGATGAAAATAAAAATAACTAGTACTATTATTAGACAATAAAATTAAAATTTAATAATTAACTCCAGAATCATGTATTTTTATCATAATTCCAGAATATATATTTAATTCCGGAATTTTGTTTTAATGTAAATCTGGAATTAAACATATATTCCGGAATCATGCTTTTAAAACATAAATCCGGATTTAAATATCTATATTTCAGAATTATGTTTTTAATACATAATAAATTCAGAAAAAAAATTAAAAAACATATTCCGAAATTAACTTTGAAGGTAAATCCGGAAATTACCAAAGGATTTGGCGTCCGATATAAAAGAGGTGATATTTAGTAAGGTAAAATGGTATAAGATGAAAATGTGGGAGTATATATGGCGCCTAGGAGTGGGTTTCTAAAAAAAACACCCTACCAATTAACCCAAAAATATTAAGCTCATCCCACATATCAAATTTTAAGCCCAAGCTTCAAAATAACAAACAAAAAGCCAAAATTCAAAAAAAAGGAAAATTAATAAATTTCTGGATTAAATATGGGACTTAATTAAATGCAAAACAATAATCAAATAATAATAAATAAAATATAAAAATAATAAAAAAGAAATTGTAAAAGATAATACAATTATTACAGAATAAAAAAATTAAATTACAAAAAATTACATGAAAATATAAATAAAAACAAAAATACCAAAGAAAATAGAATTACCAAATGCCTAATATTAAATTCAATTTTCTGAGACAAGACCAGCGACAAAACACGGCCACAACAACCCCAGGCGTTTCTTCTCCATCCTTAAATCCTAAAGTCTTAAAAACCTATCAGTATTAGTTAATCTTAGATGTAATAGCAGTCACTGACTCAAAGAAAAGGCTTATAAATTGAACACACAAAAATATAGAGCAAAAAGAAGTTGGAAACAAAGAAAATTTGAGTTTTTATAACCAACTGTGAAGATTAGATTTAGAAGTTCCACATTGCAACTCTAATAATTTGGGCATAAACACCGTGTGAAGATTAGAGGCTCTAGCCCATTTTCTTTATCATACAACCATTCTCATAATCTAATTTATATTTGCACCCACCCCCTCTTTTCTTTTTTTAAAAATTCTATTTTTCTTAACTTAAAATAGCTATGTAATCAATCAATTTAAATAAATATTAGTAGTAATCTCACTAAATTCTATTTTATCATTTACTATGCAAATCACAAAGTCGATAATATTTCAGATCCCCCTTTGATTTAGTTATTGCAAATATTTAAAGAAAAGTAAGTTTAAAATTTCAATAACAACTACACTAGATCGATCCACCTCTCATTCGGTCACTACGCAAACTCAAAAAAAAACATTAAACAACCCATAAATTGAAAACACTATCAAATAAACATTTTCTGTGCAAGAACTACGTAGCTTCTGAATTCCCTACCGAGATGCGTACGAGCGGGGGCTTACTCCCATCGAGCACAAAAATAAATAATTTCTATTATGTCTTCTATATCATTTTTTTAAAAGGGGGAAATAAATATTTTGAAGTTAATATACTTTTGCACAATTAATTAGAGGTAAATTTTTTTAAAAGGGTGTCGCAAGGTACTAATATTTTTTTCGCCAAAATCGACTATCGAACTCAAAATCTGGTTTCAAAGACCAATTTTCCTTTAATATGGTTTTTTTTTCAATTTTTCGTTTAAACAATTAAATTTTGATGACTTCATTGACTCGAGAAATCCACGTGGATTTTTCGGTCGCTATAAACACCTTTTAGCATCTTATATCCTTCCACATGATAAAAGATTATTCATGAAAAGTAAGTTATAATACGTACATATCTCAAAGTCAATGTTTGGAAAATAAAGCTTACATATCAACCTTGAGCTTGATGTCTGCAACCAGGTCTCTATTTAGTGTATGCATCTAGATTTTATGATTGATTATAGGACAAATGACCATTAATTGAAAATGGTTCATGCATAAGGGAACATTTTAAAATGATCATCAAAACTATACCATTTCAACATTTTCTAATGTCTACTATAACAAAAGATACAATGTTTTTAAATTAGACCAGAGATCAAACGAGTGAGGCTTTTTTTAAAGAAACTAGAGATGCAAAGGCATCACTTTAGAGACCATCCTCTCAACTGTATTGGCACCCCGCACCTATCATCATCTGCAGCACCTCAGAAAATTATTAAAAAACGAAAAAAAAAAAAGAAAAAAAAGAGTATACAAGAGCCATGAGGGGCATGAACCAAACTCATGCCATTACCAAAAGCGGTAAAAAAGAAGATTATATCAATTCCTAAAAAAAACAAATCATCACTAATAAAAGATTGAATAAGATGAACTTCACTAATGTTAAGATGAAGATCCTCCCCTAGATCGGGTATAGTAGGCAGCAGACTTATTGATAGGAAGCTCTTTTCTTTTCATCTTTTTTCTTTTAGACCTAGTCATAAAAGTTGTGAAATATTGAGAATTATCCAAAGAATCATGCTCCTCTGACTCATCAGAATCAACAGAGTTCTCCCCATGACCATCCCATAAGCACTCCAGAATCTTAATCTCCTTACCTCTTTAATTTCCTGCGTGCTTGTGTAAAACGCTTTCTTCTCTGGAAAGAGTTCCTCCAAAGTATCCACGTGAATAGGCTTTTTACCATGATTCTGAACCACAATATTTTCTTGTGTAATCAAGTCTTGATTAAAACAAGAATTATCTAGGGACATTTTCTTGAAGAGAAGGCATAGAATGAGTCGAATTGGGGGATTTTAGATTATCTTAAATGGCATTTTCCCCATTCTCATTAACTCCTATATATAGGACTTTCCCCAATTGAAGGTTGGGAATTATCACATTCATTAATATTAATTCATGGATACCTTCTTGTCCCCAAGAGTGGCATTTACAATACTATCTTCATCTAAATTATGGTCATTTTCCTCCAATTTCTCTGTTGTGCTCCTAGAATCAGACTCCTCCATAGGCTTCTTGGGAACATATTCTTGAAGAGGTTTCTTGATATTTTTGGCACCTTCAGTAGTATTCTTCGAACCAAGAATCAAATTATTCTTACAAGTGGCAATTTGATGGCCAATACGCTGACATTTAGTGCAAAAGGGGTGTAATCATTCATACTCACTTCCAACGAAAAACGTGAATCCTTCTCTTTCAACTAGGATTTGATCACGACATTCACCATTTAAATCAATATCTATCAAGACCCAGTGAAATGACCATAGTTATAGTCATTGGTTTTCCTCGATTGTTGTGGCATCTAGAGCAATGGGGGATCTTAAGCCACCTGAGAAAATAATTTCCGGTCTCCATTATTCTTGAGGTAAACCCACAATTCTAATCCAACATTGACAATGCGATTGGGAAATGTAATTCAAATTGAAGTCCGGTGTCCAAGAAAAAAGACGAATAATACCTAGAGGAAAGTTGCCAAGATCCCATGTGCCCATACACTACGAAGGTCCTCCACATATGCAAATGAGAGTCCATTCGTCGGAGTTGCTAATGGGAACGTCATCGGAGTTTCATTCAATTACTTGTATGTTTTCATCTCAAGGTCCAAGAACAGAAAGTAGTTATCTAAGCTCTTGGCATGCTAAAAGACTTATCGTGTAAGATTGAGATGATCATTTGTCATGATTATTTGTCATGTTATTTTCATGTAAACGAGTGAGGCTACATAGACCATAGATCATCAAAACACCTTTTAACAAAATTCACTCTATAATGTCATGGCCTACTATTATGCTATGTTGCACCAATCACAAAAGGAGCTCCAAAATATTTCAGTCGGTACTAACACCAGAAAACAGTTCCACTCAGACCTGCAAAAAAACTGGGAGATCCACCTTGTAGGTATTGGGTTTTAAGCAAAAAAAACCCTAAAAAGAGTAACAGCTATATTTCTAAAACAGAATATAGCCGTTGGAGTATTAAATGACTTAACAGTCCCTGTTTAGTCAAATTAGTTATAGCTGTATAACAAAAATTAGTTCCTAACTAATTGTTCAGTTTGTTAACAGTTTAACAAACTGAGTTTGTTATCTACAACAAACTCTAATCTATCAGCTATAAATACACTTGTACATACAACAGTTTAACATAGAGAAATAAAGAATTGCATTTACAGTTTTTACAAAGTATATACCCTAAAGTCTTCTCTGCCTCTTCCCCTTCTGCGTAGCTACCTTCTTCAGGTTCAGGTTCTAAGATTTCTTATGAGACAGCCCCTTCAACAAGTGGTTGAAGGCAAAACCTCATACAGAAAAGAGAATCAAAACAGCAAGTTAGCAACATTGTTTCAGTGACTGAGCAATACAAAATCAAAAGGAAAACAGAGAGAAAGAAAGGGAAAAACTACCTGTTTCTCAAGGGAGAAACAATCTGAACTCTGTTGGTGTTCTTCAAGGCGTGAAGAACCATTTCCACCAAACTCAGTTCATGCAAATACAAACAAAACAGGTGTTAAAAGGTGCTCTGTGTAAAATAGAACAGCAACAAACATCAAAGGAAAATCAAGCGTGATTTTACCTATTTGAGGCTTCTCAGAAGCAGATCCTTCAAGATCTGTACCAGAAAGAGCAAGAACACAGTGTTAGGGTTTTTACGCAGCAAAACCTAACAAAAATACAGAAAGAAGATCAGATCAGAAGTTTACCTGTGACAGTGAAGGAAGCTTGTAATCAAGTCTCACGCAGTAGTCACAAAAGCTTCATCATCGAAGCTTCAAACAACCAAACCTCAGATCAGTGTGACAACTTAGTATTCCAACCAATTGGTTCTAGGCATCATCGTCATCAAGGATCATCATCGGTAGAGAGGGTCTATCGTTTTCAGCGCTTCATCACTGAAGATTCAGCAAGAGCACTGAAAAACCCAGTGGGTCTGAGAGAGAAGAGGAAAGATCGCAAGAACCAGAGAAGCAGCAAGAAGAGAGAAACAGTTCTTGAAATTTCTGGAAGAAAACCCTAAAAGGGAAGCTTTTATACTCCGGGTCAACGCGCAACCCGCGTGTATCAAGAGATTCGGGTTCTGGGTTCCGCACGGGTTGTGACTGATCCATCAGCACAACAAGCAATTCAAGTTTGGGCCTGAAAGAAGAAAAGTGCTATTTGCACCCCAAGGTTTAAATAAAGCAGCACCTGCAGCAAAACAATATTAAAGGGTTAATATTGCAACAGTAGGGACCAATCGAATAAATAAGCCTCTGCAACGAAAGCAAAGCATGACACCAAAAATCAAACAATCACAGGAGACAAGAGCAGATATAAGCATGGGAAATCGAGGCAAAAGGCAAGGCTATCCGCTTTGACTCCAACAGGCCAAATATCGCAAATCCAAATTAAAGGGTAACACCAAAGCGTCTTATGGGTTCATGAGACATCGGAAAATGGCCAATACACGAGTTCGCAAAGTTGAGCACAGAAGCACGGTCTGAGAATCCGCCTACAAGACAAATGGTGTTGAGGCACTACTAATTTAAACACCCACCCTCACCTTTCTAAAGACCCCACTTTTAGATAGACCACGTCACTAATGTTCTTCCAATGACGCTTCTTCCTTAGCTAGAGTCCAGGGCCGGCCCCGGGCCTAGGCTGGGGTGCAACCGCCTAGGGCCCAGGTTTGTAGGGGGCCCAAAAAAAATTATACTAAGTCTAAATTATAATGTGTTATAAAAAAATTTAAGTAAAAAAGGCCAAAAAAAACCGACACTGATAATCTTGATAATATTGATGTGCCAAATGTACTTAATGATGTTTCTAGTAAACAAGGAAATCCTCATTTTGATATTTATGATCCAAGAATCGAAGGATATTCTAGTTGAAAATAAGTCTACTAGAGAAATGAATCTTAACTTTCCCTAAGACAAATATTTTAGACATTTTTCATATGAGTATTATTCAAAAAAATTAAGCAATGGTCATGAGATTAGTGATCGGAAATAGTTTGTTTATTGTATTTTATCTTGACAAAGTATATTGTTTTTGTTGTAAATTGTTTAAATCTTCTAGTAACTTGAGTTTGCTAGAAAATGATGGCTTAAGTGATTGGAAGCATGTTAGAGAAAGACTCAAACAACATGAAAAAAGTGTCGATCATATATGTCTAATATGAATACTTGGAACGAATTGAGAATAAGATTGAATAAAAATCAGACAACTGATAAACACTTGCAAGAAGAAATTATGAAAAACAAAGAGTGTTGGAGACAAGTTTTACATAGAATATTTTCAGTTGTGAAATGTCTTGCTAAAAATAGTCTTGCCTTTCGAGGATCCAATGAAAAATTATTTCAAGATAGTAATGGCAGTTTTCTTGGATTGATTGAAATGATTGCGGAATTTGATTTGATAATGCAAGATTGTGTGAGACGTATTCAGGTCATGAAATTCATTACCATTATCTTGAACATAAAATTCAAAATGAAATTATTTTTCTTTTATCACAAAGTGTTAGAAGGTCAATCGATCATTAAGATCATTAAAGCGGAAAAATATTTTTTTATAATTTTTGATTGTACGCTTGATGTGAGCCATCAAGAACAAATGACTCTTATAATTCGGTGTGTGAATGTGTCAAATAATAAAATAAAGATTGAGGAGTTCTTTTTAGAGTTTTTAAAAGTTGGTGATACATCCGGGTTAGGACTTTTTAATGAATCACTAAATATTTTAAAGGCTCCTGATCTTAATGTTGATGATGTGAGAGGGCAGCGTTATGACAATAGTTCCAATAAGATTGTTAAAGCCATTAAATTTTAATGTCCCCAAATAAGATTGACTTTGACGAAATTATCTGAATGTTGTGATAATGATCCAAAGACAAATAGTGATGCAGAGAGTTTGATTAATGCACTAGAAATTTTTGAATTTTTGCTTGGTGTGGTTATTTGGTATGATATTTTATTTGCTATCAATATGGTTAGCAAAAACAAATAAGTTATTTTTTTGCCTTTTATTGAAATATTTTCAAATTAAAAAATAGTTATTTAAGGGGCCTTTTTCTCATGCTTTGCTTAGGACCCATAAAATGTCAAGAACGGGGCTGAGCTAGACTATCATCTAAATGATTGGAATCTCTATTTCTATGGGTGAAGGATACACTGTTGATGATCCAAAATAGGTTTAACAGCTTATTACCATAGAATCGCAGCTGCCATGGGCAAGAAGACTTTACCCACGCAAGCGCTATTTTGGAATCCGAGTCCACGATTATGCTTCCCTACTTTAGCCAATCCTTTTCTATTGAGATTTCAATGGCATAAACTATTGTTAGAGTCCCTAATATCAACAGAGGCAGCAAATTTTGCTAAAATACGACCTTTATCGTCACACAATACCCCTCCAATGCCTGTCGGGCCTGGTTAACCTTTGGCAGAACCACCCACATCCCATTTCCATGTTCTTGATGGTGGTGGTTGCCAATGTAATATAGTTCACGGGGTTTAAGATTTTTTTCTCCATGAAGACACCCCTTTAAGGTTAGAGATCAAATCCTGTCCTTTCATCCAAAATTCCAACCTTAGTTTAATTTGGTAGAACTCTTGGTCCCAATCCGCCTTAGTCTTTTCAAACACCAGTTTGTTTCTAATATTCCATATTGACCATATTACCATGTAGTACAGTGAAATCCACAACTTTTTATGAAAAATTCCTTCCATGGACCCACATCATGCTTCAAACCATTGTTCACATGTGGCGGTGAGAGGGGATTTAATGTTCCACCACTTTAGTACTCATGTTTATATCTGCCAAGAGTGAAGACAATGTAGGAAGAAATGTTGAATGGATTCTTCCGCTGAGTTGCAGCAAGGGCATATAAGTCTTCACATGCATTTACCAAATTGAGCTTTCTTAGTCTACATCTAGTGTTGAGTTTTCCTTGGAGAACAAACCAAATGAGGAGCTCTACTCTAGGTGGTGCAAGCTCTTTCCAGATCATCCTTGTATTATTAATTTTGTTGTCCTTTCTCCACCAGGCTATAACAAAGAATTTTACTGAAAATTCTCCCCTTAAGTTGAAGTGCCACCATGTTCGGTCCTTATAATGATTGGACAAATGTACTTCTTTGAACTTTCCATAAGAGCGTCAAAATTCTCAACTTCTCATAGGAAGAGGATCCTTCTCCACACAGGGTTCCATTGCCAATGAAGACCATCCAAGAAACCCATATTCACAACGGTTCCATCTTTTTGTAGGGATACCGAATAAGGTCTCGGGAATTTCGCTTCTTTCACTCTTTTGCACCAGCCCTTTTTGATTACTTTGTTTATCTTCTCTTCCCAGGTTGCCACCTTTGGGACACTTCTCCAAATGCTACCACAAACCCCTTATCCCACTGGTTTATGATCGGCTCATTCTGATTTAAGCTATGAATAGAGAAAATAGTTATTTTCCACAATGGGTTGCCTCTATCAAAACACTGCCAACACCACTTGAACAAAAGAGCGACATTCATTATTGTTAGACTATCTATCCCAAGGCCTGCACCACAACTTTTTGGTTTTTGTATAATGGACCACTTGATTAGTGGTAGGCCCCTGCCTTTACCATTGCCTTGCCAGGATAATTGTAACATCCCTAGTCCGGTTAATTTCACATAACGAGATTAACTAGCGATTTATCGTCGAAAACAGGATCAGTCGAGTCATGGATAAGTATGTGTCGGGAAAGCAATGTTAAATTGCTCAATTGTATGAATTACATGCATTATTTATTTAATCATATGAATTATTGTGTATTTGTTTGATTAGAAATGAGTCCAAATGAAATTAGAGGAAAGTTAAGTAGAGGGGTATTTTGGTCATTACACTTCATTAAATCTTCAGCTGGAATTGAACACCAAACACACTCCTCACTTCCATATAACAACAACCAGAATTTTAGAGGTAAATTATTGAGTTAGTGGTTGGTTAGAAGTAAATTAAGGTGAGGTAATAAGTTAAGGACAAGGTGGTCTTTTCCCCCTTTTTATTAAACCTCCAGCTCTTTAACTCCAACACAAAACACAACTCAAAACACACACACCTGAGATGCTGGAATTCAGAAAAGAGAAGAGGGAGAATAGAGAGAGAGGCGACAAGGAAGAAGGAAGAAGGAGGAAGAAAACTCCACCACCATCATCAAACCTTCATGCATGTCACATATTTTGACACCATTACACTCAGCACCTTCCCCTCTACACATTGATACCCTGAATATCACCTCTATCCTCCTCATTTCCATTTCACCATTTCAAAACCTCAAACTCTAAATAGCCCAAATGGAGTCTTTTCCACTTGCATTGAGGTTGTTGTCTTGTATGTTGTTTTGAGAGTTAGATTGGGACATCTCAACACTTACATTACGAATTGGAACAGCCTATGAGGGATTTCCACTAGCTGTGATTCGAAAATAAAGAGTTGGGACTTAAGTTCGTGGTTCGTGATGGAGGGATTGAAGATGCAAACTCATAGGAAAATTCTGCCACAAAACAGTTTTGACAACCTCTAGTATTTCCTTCGCAACTCACTGTACAGACCTCCTTTAAAGTTCATTTTGGGTGCTTTAGAAACTAGACACGAAACCCTTCAAAATAAGCCCAAGAACCATCTGATTCCATTAAGTATTGAGTGAGAAACTTCAATTAAAAATTCCACTTTTGAATTAGTAACTGTTTTGAACTAGTCACACTATTTTAACCATAACTTCCTAAATACTCACTGTATCAGTATGGGACTTGAACCCACTGAAACTAGACTAAAATCTCCTCACAATAGACACTCGTTTTGCTAAATTTAGTTGAGAATTGACTGAGTTATGTTCGTTTCAAAATGATACGGTGTTGCTGGAAACAGCAGGAACCAAAACCAACCCCAACCTCTCTTATACACTTGCATGTGGTGGTTTAAGCTCGACACTCAGTTGCTAGTACACATACACAAGCCACATTGTGGTTCAAATTCGTTTTGGGTAACTATTGGAGCATTCGGGTAGCTGAGTTTGGAATCGGAAAGCGTTTCGGGGGTCATTCGTGTGGTTACATCTTCATTGCTTTTTTCGGATTCTCGGTTGTTCGTGATTTTCATCACGATTGGTGAGTTCTATACTCGCTTAGGGATTTAATGTTCGTGTCAAATACTGTATATGACTGAAATGTGTGCTGGTTTTCGTTTCGTTGAGTTTCGAGTCAAAAAAACGTGAATTTGCGAAAGTGTGTTTCGTTATGAATGTTTGATGGATTGAAAATGAATGATTGATTGATTGGTGATTATGTGATTGCTTGAATGCTGTTTTGTATTGGAAATAATGTGTTGTTATGTTTGGGAATCGATCGGAACGAATATTGGAATTGAACAGAATAACAATTTACACAAAAATGCAAAGTTTTGAAAAAACTGATGGTCATGCACAGACCGTGCACCCCTGTGCATGGATCGTGCGTGAGGTTCGGTTACCTGCGCTATTATTTTTAGAAATGCACACGCCGCTTCTTTTACCCTCTTTCAAAACATCTCCTAAGTTATTCCAATTGATTCCAAGTTCATTCTAATCACTTCCCCTACCCTATGTATTGATGAATAAACGGTAATTCGTGAAAAACGCGTTGGTATGAATGATGTGATGTGAATTCCTTAAGTTATTATAAATGAATGATAACCGATTAGGTTTCACGAGTGCGAAACACAACTTATGTTAATATGATGGACTAAATGTTCATTAAGGTTTTGGTAACCCCCTAATGCAATGATAATGTGATGAACTACTTTATATAATTCAAGGTATGATAATTAATTCAAATGAAATTATTTGGGGTGACGACCTCTATGATAGCACACTAGGGGAGGGAAGTCATGAGCCCATAACCTAGGCCCCTTCTATGTTTTCCCACTGATGAAAGGGTTAGTGGATTGGGTTCACGGAGGGACTGAAACTGCAGGTCTTCGGTGTTGTGTTAGTATGAAATGTTACACGTAGCTATCCAGACTTGGGCTGCGGATGAAAATGATGCATAATGAACCGCTAGTGTTAGTGAAGGGTCTCGATTGGACTCACTGAGATAATGTTTATCTCACCCTTTAATTGTTGTGGTTTTTACAGAGAAACAGGGAAAGTCAAAAGCAAAGGAGCACGGTTAGCCGGTGCACCATATGAAGGTCATGGAAGTTTCTGAGAATTTAGTTTAGGGTTTATGTTGCTGACCTTGTTTTCTTTGTAGCTTCGATATTATGACATGTATCGGCATTAGAAGTTATAAATTGTTTCCGCTATTTCTGTATTGGATATTGGACATTAGGATGTGGGAAGGAAAATAAAATATGGTTTTTATGTTAGTTGTGTGCTTCTAATTTAAGGTATGAAATATGAAAGATCGCTTGATGAGTTGTTATCAAGTTTTAGTTTTGTTCAATATCTAAAGACAGGAATTTATCTCTGATATATGCCTTAAAGTGCATTCTAGTATTTCTTCTGCGGTCGAAATATTAGGGTGTTACATTAATTGTCGTTGTGGTTGGAAGATTTTCTTCACCACACCTTTAGAGACTTATAGAGACTCGTGTAGTATAGTGAGAGGCTATTAAGTACATATTTGATCAGCACTACTCTACCGGCTCTAAAGAGTCATTTTGTTTTCCAGTATTCAAACTTTTGTTGTATTCTCGTAGTAACTAGTTACCAAGTTGCTAAATCTTTTGGGTTTGACCCAAGAGGGATTCCCAAGTACCTCTTTGGAATCCCTACTAGTTGATTTCCCAATCTGTTTGCTCTACTCCTCGTCCTTCCAAGTACTACCAACCCCAACTTAGCCAAATTAAATTTTAGGTCCGATAGAAACTGGAAGCACTCCTTGATAGTTCTTAGGTTGAGTAGCCATTTGGTCTTGGAAGGCCAGAAAACCAAAGTGTCGTCTGCAAATTGGAGATGGGAGACTGATGTGAGTCCACATTCATGGCTAGCCTACTCATGAGAGCTTGGATGGAAGTCACAAATATCAAGACTCATAAGAACAAAAAGAGATTCAACACTCAAAGGGAATTTACTTTAGTGTGTCCACCTTGATAATTGACAAGGACACAAACTCTAGGGTTTTCTATTTCCTTATAATTGTTTTTAATAAATGTAGGATTTCATTTCTAGTGTAAAGTCCTTTTGATTTGAGTCTTGTTGGCAATAGAATAGGCTAAGGCCTTTAGTTACTTTGATGTGGCCATAGGCCTTGTTTTCCTATCTCTAAGTGGATTGTATGTTGGGCTTAGGATCTATTAGACCGACATATAAATACTATTCCACTCCTTATAATTCTTGTCTCCACGTCTTACCAAAACCCATCATCTCAAGGACATGATCAATGAAATCCAAGTTGATTGTGTCGTATACTTTCTAAAAGTTCAGTTTCAAAAGGACCACTTCCTTCTTTTTCTTTTCCGCCCAGTTAATGATTTCATTTGCAGTAAGGGCTCCATCCAAGATCTGTCTACCGGGAACAAAGGAGGTTTGGGTTTCCCCCATTAGGGTTGGCAAGACTTTTCTTAGTCTTATAGCCCTTAGTTTTGAAAATGACCTTATAAATACTGTCGTAGAAACCAAAAAATCAGAGAAAAGATTCTTCAAAGTTTGAAATGGCTCGCCACCAAAGTTTGAAAACGTTCGTTTGTTTGTTTTTATTTTTAATTAAATGTTTTATGGATTGTTTGTACAGATTTTATGATTATTGAGTTGTACATCTCATTCATCTTAAAATGCAGATTAATTCAAAAATACAGCTGACACAATCCCCTATTGTTATTTTTCTGGGTTTGCACTAAATAAAGTAAGAAAGAATTAATGAAAATTGTTTATTTTTGTGTTTGACCGGAGTTGGCCCCTGCTCCTACGTATTTCGCAGTGCGATGAAAAATTTAAAAACTATGTAGTTCTTGGTGAAAATGTTTGGTGTTGATGTTTTTTTAGTCTTTTTGTTATTGATGTTTTAGTTGCAACATATGCAACACACACTAATAACCTAACC
Organism: Astragalus membranaceus; assembly: GCA_039519185.1. Lineage (NCBI taxonomy): Eukaryota > Viridiplantae > Streptophyta > Magnoliopsida > Fabales > Fabaceae > Astragalus > Astragalus membranaceus. The sequence goes on along the minus strand of CM076854.1, from coordinate 16,957,177 downwards.
TAAAATCCAACACACATAGTGGAGCGCCACATGTACACAGGGCGATGGAGAAAGAAACTTACAGTGAGAGAAGACTTTGAGACAAGAAACATGGAGGAAGTAAAAGAGGTTAGAGAGAGAGAAATGCGTTGAGAACGGCGAGATGAGAGTGGCGGTGTAACAGTACCAAGGAGGAGGTATTGTGTTGCACGGGTTGCAGGTCATGGTCGCTAGAGAAGAAGGACTCGTCGTCGTCTTATGGTAGTATTGCGATAGTTTTCAGTAGAGGTGACGGAAAGACACAGTGGTTGCAGTTTCCAATCTACCGCGCATAGAGGAAGAGCACAATGGGTGCCACCGTCTACGACATCCAAAACTTTTACTACCACCATGTTGTTCATGTGTGTGCCTTGATTTTATCTTGCTTTCTTATTTTTGGTGTTTGTTTTTGCTACTTCACTGGTTTATGGTTGGTGTTGCTAGGAAACTGAAAACTTGGAAATGATAGGCGATCCCCCTCTACAACTCTCTTTGTAAAGAAAAATGGAACTCTCTCCCTATTTAAAAAATTTCCTCTTAGTATTGTTTTTGTTATGAAGCTGATCCAAACAAGAGTAAGATATAACCATTATAATAAACTATAGATGAAGAAGAAATAGAAGAAGAGAATGTGAGAAGAAAAGAGCATTTGCCTTCTACTCTTGAAGGTATCATTTACACTGCCATATAAGTCCTATTTATAGGATACAAATCTTGTAACTTACAAGCACAAAGTTAAGAGCAATAAGAATGAGTAAAAGCTATTTACTCATGGGAGTTATAGAGTATCCTAGGTAAGATGAAAGGACTAAGGAGAGATGGACATCCACCAATTATTCATAACACTCCCCCTTGGATGTCCATTGAGGATATGCCTCATTAAAACCTTACTAAGAAAAAACCCAGTGGGAAAAATTCTTAGTGAAGGAAAAAGAGTACAATATCCTTTATGTGGGGGAACTCCCTCGTTAAAAACCTTTCGTGGAAAACCCAATGGGACAAAACCACGACAAGGAAAAAAGAGTACAGTTTTCTCCCCCTGTTTGAAGAATCTCTTAAGAATATACATTTAGATTTTCTCCCCCCGATGCATATGAAGCAATATACTTCGTAATATATCCTCCTTTCAATTGAGATTCATAGTTGGTATTATCTTTGGGGTTTCTTCCTTGAATTGTTGGTATTCGAACTTGATATGAGGAAGTGATAACTATAGATTGTTATGTAGATCATGATGATGCCTCAATGTCGCCATATGTAAATAATCATATACTTCAGAACCGGCTTGATCTGGACCAGAAAAATATCTTGTATCTGCATGGTTAATGTGATGGACATATATTCATAAAATAATTGCTTCAATTCAATCGTACAAATATAAAATAAATATATCTCACTTTGTTCTAATGCATTTTGGTTGGTGATAAATTCTATCTCACTAATATGTATCAAATAATATTATCACATGAATCCATATGACATCTAGTAATATGCGCGCACTAATTTAAAGTCTTCTAGACAGGGATATTTGATATCTTCTTGAAACACACATCATGTACTCAATAGAGATATAATTTATCATGATTTAATTAGCTAATTGATCGATCTGCAGATCGAGACAAAACTTTGTTTAGGAGAAATATTTATTTAAGATATTTCTCTATATCTTCAATCCTTCTAGAAATTTCTATTTAGAGATCAACCAGAGGGGTTCAACCTCCAAATCCATCAAATATAATTTGAGGTCCTTCATATCAAACTCTTTCTTTAAGCAATTTAAAATATGCATTGAGATGATTATACCACAAGTGTGCAGATAATATTATCCCATGGAGGGACTATTTCAATTGGAGTAATCATCTCAAGAGTCCAAACAGCCACTCTCGAAAAATTAGATCCTTCTGGGATTCTCATATAATCATGACTATCAAATTAGCCATACAAAAAGTTGTAACACATTCATCGTTGTATTTAAGCCTTTCAAAATTACTTGCATTCACTACAGGTGAATTTATCTTCGAAATCAAATGTTAAGTTTGTGTGAATACTTTAGAACATCAAGTCTAACTAGATTCACATCTTCGGCTGTATGGACGATAGGTCGGAAAAACATTTTTCATTCCAAAGCAAGTTTAATTCCGCTTCAATTGCATTTTCCTATTTTGGCCAATCATTGCTTTGTCTAAATTCTTAATAGACTTTGGTCCATGATCCTCTTCATCATTTATTATATTTAGCGCTACATTATACACACACAAAAAATTGTCAACGTTGACTTTATTTCGGTTCCATCATATTTCATTATTGACATAATTTATTGAGATCTCATTTCCACAAATTTCAGGTACCTGATCAGTTCTTCTGGAACTTGAAAATTAATTATGTCAAATTACTCGTTAGGAGTTTCCATATTCTCTTTTGGGCCATATTGCTTTTAAGCTCATTTCCTTGTTCTACGGTTTTTATTCTTTGGAACCGACTAAACCACATGTTTCATGCGTGGTTAAGATTCACTTACAACGTCTGAGTGTCCAAAAGGGACATTAATTTTTTTTGCGTATTGGAGCTGGTGAATAATTTACAAATTAAATTTTACAAATGAATTATTCTTTGAACTTCTGGTTCACATTGGTTTATAAAAGGATCAAGATAAGATAATAATAATTTATTTCAACTAATACTAACTTCCAGCTGCTTATCTCTCCCCCTAATGTTGGGAAAACTAATTCATCAAAATGACAATTAGCTGATTAAGCTATAAATACATCTCTGGCTATTAGCTCAACATACTTTATGATGGATGGAGATTCATATACTCATATATTCCCAACATTCTTTAAGGATCCATCAAAAATATCTTAGATGGAGAATATTAGGTCATTGACCAAAAATCAATTGTAAAAGGGAGAACTTACAGATATATGTTAACTTATTGGCTTGATGCGTATCAATGTGTCAGCCTGCAAGATTGCATGTTCCAAGTAGAATTGAAAGTTCCATTTCATAAGTATTGGTCATATAATTAACTTTAGATGTCTAATGAATGGTTCTTCAAGACCATTTTATGAATGAACATATGCTATGTGATGTTCAATATAAATTCTAATAGTCATAAAATACTTATCAGATGCTTTCAACCTAATTTACATGATAAGCTTTTACTCGAATTAGTTGAGCAAACAATCTCACAAACTTCTGGTTGTGAGTTGATGACAATTATATATATGTAGCCATTTAGTTGATGCATCAATTAAAATAATAAAATATCTAAATGTTTTTTTCGCAGCATAATAGACCCGGGATGGCCCAGCCGGTCTTGCCAACAACAAATTTATTATGAACAATAAACTTCTAGTTTAAGGTAAGTCTCATGATATACAGACATTGAATATTTTCTTCATTTATTATTCAATTTGGTATACCCACTTAGATGAGTATCCTTGAAACTTAATTAGTTACTATGAGACTTGATGAGAGAATCTAATACAATATCAATGTGTAATTTTGTTCCTTTAAGTAACAATACAATAGCTCTTCTAGAGTCCTCTTTTATATTTGCAAACTTCTGGTTGCAAGTTGGAAATAAGTACGCATGCTATCATATGGCTTGTAAATGGTAAAACTATATAGACTATTAAACTTCAGGTTTAATTTTTTTTTCTTCTATAAGTGCATAGCAAACTAATGGAAAGAAAAATTTTAATTGCTCTCATATATATTTGAATTGACAATGAATAAAAATAATGTATTAAACTCTTATCATTCAAACAACAAAATATAAAAATACTACCTAATGCATATAACAAAATTACTATTTACAAACAAAGAATTGGACACACACATTTCTTTTTCCTATATATTTATATGGAATTCCAAGCATGAGAAAGAAAATAAGTTACATATTCCATAATACCAAAATAGTAAATCATTATTAGTAACACCAAAGGTCATAACCACAAATCATACTAATGAAAAGAAAACCACAACACATTTATTAAAAATATTAAAGAAATTAACTTTGTGTCAATCCGTTACTACATCATTATATTCTTGAAAGAGAACCGCAACACCATTATTAGGAGTAGTAAAGGATATAAACACAAAATTATGATGATGTTATTTTACAATATGAATGGTCATAATCACAATATTTGCCACACTCTAAAATTTTAGTATAAACCATTCAATTTTGGGAATAAAGTTCAATTGTTATGTGACATTTCACATTTTAATCAACAACCACTGATTTGTTCAATCAAATTATGTCTAAAAACTTTCAAAATATTCTTGAAAGTATTTTCTCAATTTTGCTACTTCAATAGCATAATTGTGAGACATAGAAATAAATTACTTGTTTTTCTCACTTTTCCTTGTTTCAAAGTATACTAAGATCAAGTAGATCTTACAAATTTCAATCACAATCTAAAAGTCTAGTTCTTCAAGAACTCGACCACAAATTTTTCATATTTTTGTCGTCAAAGAAGTTCAAAGAAATCTTTCATAAAGGATAATATTAACATTTACTACACCAATGATCATAACCTCAACTTTTGTTGTAACCCAAACTTTTAAGATGATTCATTCTCTTCTGGGAATGAAGTTTAATCGATTGAGTGGTTTGCGATTATTCAATCACAATATCACATAATCTTGATTCAAAATATTTTCTCATTTGTACTACTCCAGGAGCATATTCAAATAAAATTTCCCTTATATTCCTTTGATTGTATTATACTAAGATCAATAGATCATTTAGATTACAATCATGGTCTAAAGATTCAGTTCTTCAAGAACTTGACCACAAATATTTCATTAGTGATGATCAAGAAAAATCATACTTTCTAACTATTTGTTCTCCAAGAATTAGAGCACGAGTTTATATGATTACCATAATTCTTTGAATTAACAATCCTCTAAAGATGGTTGAATATTAAGTTTTTTTTTATGTTCTTCAAGAACTATCATAAACTTTCACATTTTAATCCTACAAGGATACTCGGATATTTTTTTTCAGTTCTTCGAGAACTATATAACAAATAATCACAAAAAAATTCTTTAAGCAATCCTACAGGGATTCTTGAACATTTTTTTTCCAATTCTTCAAGAACTATATCACAAACTTTCATACTTTGAGCAATCCTATAGGATGCTTCAATATTTAGTTATTTGTCCAATCATTCCGGGACGCTTGAATGATGAATTCTTCTGGAATTCATCAAGAATATAGACAAACATGATATGCTTCAATATTAAGTTTTTTTTTGTGCAATCCTTTTAGGATGCCTAAATGATGAATTCTTCTAGAGTTTATCAAGAATAAATAAACATGATAGTTGTCCCTATGCAATCCAATAGGGATGCTTGAATATTGAATTCTTCAAGAATTCATCAAGAATAGACAAACATGCTAATTGTCTTTAAACAATCCAACAGGGATGATTTAATGTTGAATTCTTCAGGAATTTATCAAGTATAGAAGATGATAACCATAGTAGCTAAATTAAATTCTCAATAAAATTTCTATACAAGAAATATAAAATGTTAACATGATAAAATAAAAGCTATAAGAAACAAAACATGATAATATGAGTTAGATTAACTATAAGATAGTAGAAGAAAACATATCTTTGCCAAATAGCCTCCAAGCTCATTAAGCCGTCATTTTGGTAGAGCTTCGTGCTGATAACGTGTTATGAAACTGATCCAAACAAGAGTAAGATATAACCATTATAATAAACTATAGATGAAGAAGAAATAGAAGAAAAGAGCATTTGCCTTCTACTCTTGAATGTTTCATTTACATTGACATATAAGTCCTATATATAGGATACAAATCTTGTAACTTACAAGCACAAGGTTAAGAGCAATAAGAATGAGTTAAAGCTCTTTACTCATGGGAATTATAAAGTATCCTAGGTAAGATGAAAGGACTAAGGAGAGATGGACATCCACCAATTATTCATAACAGTTTTCTCTATTTCTTTGATTTTTTCAGAATGGTAGGCGATCCCCCTCTACCACTCTCTTTTTTTTCATCTCTACATTTTTACTCTTTTTATCACTCATTCCTCCCCCTCCCCTTCCTTTTGAATTATGATCTATTTACAACTCTTTTTAATTGGTGAATGTTAAATGGTGTTTTTTTTTTATAAGCAATGTTAGTGGGGGTGGGGGAAATGTTAGTTTCCTGGGTTTGAATCCGGGAGCTCCTTCTTGCACTCGTTTGGTGCACTCCTTCGGTATCCCTTAGCTCGCCAACTGAGTTACCTTCTTGTGATAGTTGATTCGGATTGCCCGAATCAATTGATTTGAATTTACTTAGTTTCCTAGTTGGTGAAGGCACTACAACGGCTAATTTTGCTTCTTTTGTATCTTTTGATTTCTCTTGAAATTTTCCGATTTTTAATTTTGCTGTTTTTATTTAATTTCCATACATAGATAAGGAATTAAATAATTTTCACTTTTTTATTTTGTTTTCTTATTTTTAACCCTACAACTTGGGCCTGAAGTGTGTGATCTGGACTTATATTCTTTTGGGATAATATTCTTTTGATGGATTTAGGCAATGATTCGCCCAAAAGAGGTTAAGGCAGGGTAATAATCGAATAAGCCTCAAAGAATACCTTTAGCCTATTTTTTTTCATTTAAAAAAAGAATTAAAAAGAAAAAGGAGGACAAAATTAGAGTGTAACAACTGCCAACCATGCTTATAGGTCTCTACTCGGATAGCTTTGATTCTCCCTCCATCTTCGGTATTATAGTAACCCAAGTGGTACTAATTGATTTTGGCAAGGTTCCATTCTCGAAGAAGGCCATCATTGGCCTGTTTAGATCCTCTTCCATTGTATTCTGCATGTTCTTAAGGAAGCCAAAATTGAGTTTGTTATACCCTGGAGCTTTCGACGATTTGCACGCCCAAACCGCATTTTTTATTTCCTCAATTGACGATAGTACCTCTAGGTCTTGTGCTTGTTCAGCTGAAAGACGGTGACCTTCACAATTCGCCAACTTTAGGAAGGCCGACTTATCTTCAGAGTATAGGTTCTTAAAGTATCACTAGTGCAAAAAAGCTTTTTGAATCGGTTGTTTGGCACATTTGGGGAGCATTTGCTAGTGCTGTAGCCAAAGCCTGAATGGGCATAGGCTGTCCCACAGCATCCCGAATTTTGGCAGACCACCCATGTCATATGGGACTGACAGCATTTCTCCAGCTACTCCTGGCAGTTGAACATCCAGCTACTCATAGACTGATGATTCCTCATGTTTTTTGATGCAGTGTCCAAGTAAGGAGAGCTGAGTGCCTGCAACAAAGTGGAATAAAAATTTATAACTCCCATAACAAAAGAATGTTTTGGAGAGAAACAAACATCAACATTTACAGATCCTAAGCAGAGAGAACAATAGCAACACCACCTACTTTAATCTTCTTCTCAGCAACACCACCTGCTTTAGTTACCCTTTATTACACATTTACAGATCCTAACACCTTGCCTGTAGAGTAACTTAAGTCCATAATGCATCAAGAGTGGCACATTTAAAGATTGAGGTTAAATTTCCAAGTTCATATCTATAGACATGCATTTGGATCTTGACAAGAAGAAACGATCTCAATAAAACTCAAACCTTCAATGAGCAACTAGGGAAAAGAGGGAAGAAAACAATTCACGACAATGAAGCTCATAATTGTCATAATATATACATACCAAAATCCAAGATAAGGAGTTAAAACTTACAAGTTATAACTACCATAGAAAAAAGGAAAACTGAAATACTACAAAAGTATCAAGAAGGTATTGTGAGCTTAAAAGCTTGTTAACCTGTAAAAGTATAGGGTGGTGCTTGGTACTGCTAGAACCCGTCTTATCATTTTCTTTCTTTCCACTTTCAATTGAACCATTTTCAGAGAAAAATCATCAACATTTCCTTTAAAATCTCTCATCACTTTACCGGTCCTCACATCAAATATATTTATCACAACCCTTTGCAAGAAAGAAGCTTCTGTTAGGAAATAAAGTTTGAAAAAAACTGTAAATGAAACAATAAATGTAGAAAGCACTTACATTGGCATCTCAAGAAGCTTCTGTTAGGATTGAAGGTAGTAGCACCTCCCCAGACTGCTGCCAAGTATGTGCCCCAGGGGGACCATTGTACAAAACTCTCAGTCCAAAACTGTAATCCAGATAACATATGAACACCGCAAAAGGAAGGCTTGATAATCAAAGGGAACTAATAAATATCAAATAATACAATATACTGAAATATAATGTCCACTTACAGCCCACTTCTACACAGGATTTGGCTTTAAATGCCTTGCATCATTCCACAAATCCTCAGTATCTGAACCAGCACGGATCACAAATTGAACATATAAACGAAGACAATAGGTGTACAAAAATAAGCAACATGAAACTTACTAACTTGCGCGCCCCTCGTGGCATATTGTCGTTCGCTATCACGTGTTCTTTATACAACAACCGCACCATCATTAAACACCTTGTGCGCCCCTTCACGCAGTGTTGTAACAAGAAACTTACTAACTTGTAAAAGCACAAACCCCATTTGTAATAATGAAGAGACATTCTCATGCACCAGAACACAAACTTAACCAAAATGCATATTAACAGCTCCCATAACAATAAAAATGAAAACAAAATAAGCATCTAATGCAGGACTTGAAGCAATAAAATCTGAACACCACAATCACAACAACAAATTCCATGGAAAATTCTGTCACCATCAAAAAATTTCAAATCAACGGGATATGCATGACGACCTTCACAGCTGTTGCCAGGATGGGAAGAAGATGAGTCTGTGTGTTGACTTCGAATCCATCATTGACACCCCTATACAAAGTCAACCAAAAGAAGACCATGATAAATTGATAACACATTTAAATTTAATCAAGCAAAACAAAGAGACAATGTGGATATGTATTAACAGCAATAAAACCTATCCAAGTGAATTGCCAAAGTCGGTATCCGCATTATAGATTCCTCAATTCTAACAAGGCGATGCGAATACGAAACAGAACCAGCATTTTCTTGTCTTAAAAGCTCCAAAAGTCAATTTCCCAGAGGGACTGAAAGGGGGGACTATCTAAAGAGATAAATAATATGGTCATAGTATCATCAAAGTTAAAAGATCTGGAGTGTATAGTCATACTTCTTTGGTGTATCCCTTTTCTTGCCAAGTGTATATTGGGAATGAGACAAATTGGGAGTAGTTTTTCACAAACTTCTGAACCCTCTCTGGATGAGGATAAGCTTTAGCTTCCCTCTGAAAGCCAGCAGTGGGTGAAATGTACATACATATGTAAGCTCCATATTAAAGAAACAAAAAAACGTACATAAAGGTCAAAATTGGGGAATATAAACATACCTTAAGATACATACATATGAAGTATCATTTACTTCTCCTTCCCAAACATATTGTTTATCAGATTTTGGACTCTTGGTTGAGACAACCACCTTCAAACCGCAAAATATATAAATAAATACCGATTAAAAGTAAAAGAAAAAATATGACACCTTCACTTAAATGCAAATGCATACCCGATCAGCAACCAGAAAAGCAAAATAACATCCCACACCAAATTGCCAATTAAGTTGTTGTCACCACCAGAATCCTTGCTATCCTTTTAAATGAAACACCTTTGTTAGCCACAAGATACATAGTAGCAAAATTAAATAAGGTCAATACAATCTTAAAGCATCATTCAGAATAGGCAAGACCTTTAGAGCCTTCAAAAACTTTACAGTTCCACTTTGAGCAATAGTTCCAAGACAATCAACTAGTTCTTGCCTAGTCATACCAATGCCTGTATCACTGCATAAAACAATAATTAGAGCACCAACTGAAATAAAAACAAAACAGGAAAAAAAAATTAATCAAAATCTATTTATCTTACGTAATAGTGATAATCTCGTTATCTTTATCAGCTTGAATTCGGATATCAAAATCAATGGCCTCCTTCATCAGTCCAGGCTCTGTAACACTCAAAAATCGCAGCTTATCCAAGGCATCACTTGCATTGTTGTGAAAAAGAAATGCACAGATTAACAAATTGGGTTTTCTAACAAACTAAAACACATAAAAATCAAATCAAATCTATGTCGACTATGTCTAAATAGATGTTGGATAGTTCTGCTTATGTCTAAAAAGGGGTACCACTTCAAATCAAATCTATGACTATGTAAATAAAAAAGAAAACCCTAGAAATTAGAAAAAGGGGTACCTGAAGAAATGGGAACCAGTGATAGCGAGTTGGGAACGGCGACGGCGAGTTAGGAACGGCGACGGCGACGACGAGTTACGAAGGGGGAAGGTGACGGCGAGTTACGAAGGGTGACAGTGATGGCGAGTTACAAAGCACGATAGGAAAACGGCCAGCGAGGTGAACAGCGTGCGACGGAGAGGAACAGTGCGACGGAGTGAGGGAGTGAACAGAGTGTGTGGGAGTGAGGGAGTGAGGGAGTGAAAGAGTGAACGGCGTGCTGGTGAGAGAGGCGTGAATAGAGGGAACTGAAATTTTAGGGTTTTTAGTGAAAACAGACTTTAACAATCGGTTGTTTACGCAACCGATTCCAAATTAACTATTTCCGAATCGATTGTTTACACAACCGATTCCAACCGATTCCAAATGTCTAAATATGAACATTTTGAATCGGTTGTTTAAACAACCGATTCAAAATGTCTAAAAAAGTCTCTCCAACATCCATTTAATTGCAAAACTGCCACCGTGCCTACATTTGGAATCGGTTATCCAAACAACCGATTCCAAATAGTGCTTTTTAAAGCATATTTTGCACTAGCGTATTTAGTGATATCCTTCTTCATTCCCCTTGGGTTGCAAACAATTCCACTCTCCCCTTTTAGGGATCTTATGAATTTCGTACTTTTTTGAATGAAGCAATAGTTTGGATGTAGTTGATATTTCTACCTTTGCTATTCAAGGCCTTTGAGTGCACCATTTGCAACGATATTATTCTTTGAGAGTTTTTGTTTCCCCTAAAAGATCCAAATTTCTTAATTCTTTTTCAAGTTCTTGGATTCTTGAGTCCAAATTTCCGAACACTTGTTTATTCCACTTCCTTTTCGATTCCAAAGGGTTTCGGTCCCCAGTTCTCTGATTCACATCCTATCAGTAAGGGGCAATGATCTGAAATTCATCTATTTAAAACCAATTGTTTCATCTCATTGGATGAATCCAACAACGCACCATCAAGAAAGCACGACCAATCTGACTAGCATGACTATTCATGGACCAAGCGAATTTACTGCCCAGGAGCAGTAGTTCCAGAAGCTCCATATCATTAATTCAGTTCCTAAAATCCTCTATTTTGGTTGTTGCTTGAGTGTGGCCTTTCCTTTCCTCAAGTCTTAGAACTTCATTGAAGTCTCCCATAACTAGCAAGGGGAATGAGGAAGATGATATAAGTTCTTTCAATTCAGATTAAAGGGTGTTTCTTTCTAATCTATCGTTAGGAGCATAAATTAGGAATATTGATGCACTAAATTTCTTTACCCCCACTCTTGTTGAATCTAGATCCACCTTTCACCGATAAAACATGTAGTTTTATGCAAGGATCCTTTGTTTATTACCAAACTTCCAGGTTTGCTCTTCCTCCACTTGATCATCACCACTCAAATGATCAGAGATAAAATCATCCTTAGCTATAGTTTGTAGTCCCTTCAATTCTCTTCAGAGTGTTGTTTTCTTTCCTTTTGTTGAAGCTTTGCACATTGTTTTCCGTTGCGTTTTTTGCCTTCTTGAGACGGGGGCGAGGCTGATCCAAATGCAAGCATTGTAGAAGTCGCTACTATAATACACAATTGGTTTTCCCTATGATCTATATTGTAGATGACCTATGTAGAAGTCGAGTTGAGCTGTACTTTGCAGATCTAATACAAGCAGATGGTAGAACTTACAAACTACAATTAAGGTCAAGGAGCTAGCAAGATTCAACAAATGCCTAAACATCTGCCACTACTTATTGCTCCTTAATTTGACATCTTGGTAAAAAAACCTATATATATGAATATATGATGTTGCTAAGAAAGTGTTAGAATAAGTTCCATGTATCTTTTGATAATTACCATTTATTCATTTGATTGTGATTAACTCTTTGTTATTCTCGTGTATATTTATTTTGTTCTTTAATTAATTTTGAGTTACACTAAACACTTAATCATTATCCATGCTTGCAGACTACAGTTCTAGTTTACGAAAAATTACTACAGCTAACTACTAGTTGCATTGGGCCTTAGTGAACAATCAATTTAATTTATATATATATATATATATAGGGGGTGTATCAAGTGAGAGGAGTTTTAATCTATAGTCATGACCGGTTGTAATTAAAAGGGAGTTGGTTATCACATTCACTTTTTGTTGTAATCTCAACCACTCATGATTTAATCTATAGTCATGATTGGTTCCTCTCACCGTCTCATTATAAAACTTCTCTCATAATATATGTTCCCTATATATAGACACGCGAGCGCATTCCATGTGATGCTAAAAATATATTAAGTCTATATCTAGCGTTTTCATACAGTTTACAAAGGTAAAACATTCTGGTATGTGAACATATTTAGCTATTACATCACATAATTTAAGTTACAGTTGTTATTTGATAGATTGGATTTTTTTTCTTGTACGAACTCTATTTTAACAAACTTACATGTTGCCTTGTGGTTGGGTATATTTAGAACACTAGTTTATTGTTCTTTTTACTTGGATTATCTGAGAAGGATTTTGATGTTAGATTCATGGAGTATGGTAAGAGTTACCATATTACTCTAACATGCATTCACACATATTCCAAGTAAATATAACCATAAACTATTGTGCTAAATAAATATATATAATCAAGAGGCGGCATGTAAGACTATTAAACAGATCTCCATTAATATTGGAAACTTCACTAGGAGAGAGATAGACACATAGAATAAAATAATAATTTATTTTATATTTTATTCTATGTGTCTATCTCTATCCTACTGAAACTATTCAGTAATTAGAGAAGATCTTACTCTCTTTTAAATTAGGGTTGGTGCAGGAAAAATATACCCAATCATAAAAAAAAAATAACTATAAAACAAAGATATTCTGATAAAGTACTAGGTAATTATGTTATCATAAAAGAAAATTTTACCTTTATAAATGGAGGGATGAAGAAGCCTGGCAAGCTAGTACTTCAGATTTTCTTGAACATCACATGGAATGGAATGCATATATTAAAATTAATTTGATAGTTTACTTCAATAAAGGCTCACTACAACGGCAAAACTAGCTAGCTAGCGGTGACTAAGCAACCTTCTATACTCATATTCTTTTATATACTTCTTTTTTTTTACCAATCTTTTATATACTTCTAAATAATATTAGTTTTCACTAAACTACTACTAGCATTGCAGTCTGCAAGCATGGCTAATGATCATATGTATAGTGTAACTCAACTGGTAAATCCAATAATTGTTAGGCTGGATATTAGCACTCATGTTCGAACTCAGAACCTCGCAGTTGGGTCTGTGAGTTTCATGAGGCATTAGTCACTCAATCTACAAACAAAAAAATTCATATAGATCTAGGGAAAATAACAACCATGAGAACGTTCTTCAAGTGGTCGTTTGAAATCGGGTAGCCAATACACAATCATAACAAAGAGGTAGTTGCAATCCATGAGTAGATGGAAACCATCGTAAAATATCAGATACATTAGTTATTCAATGAGCTTAAAACTAAATTTTTTTTCTTATAATAAATAGGTCCCGATGACGTACAGCGTACATATTCAAATTTCCAAGTTATACCAACCAAAACTAGTTCAACCAATGTTTATCCTAACCTCATTGCACAGCCAACTATTTCCCTAAAGGATCATGGAAAAGAAAACTAAAATTTGCAAATGAACTTTAAAAACAAGGCTTAAATATGTTTTTAGTCTCTGTAAATATAGGGTCTTTTGAATTTAGTCCCCAAAAAAAAAAATTTAAAAAGATTCCTGCAAAATCAAACTTTTTGAAATAAGTTCTTCTGTTAGTCAAACGTTAGAAAAAGTCTGAGTTGACTAAAAGAGTTCTGATGTGTAATTTATTTTTTATTTCTAATTTTTTTTTAAAGCTGATTTGGCTTTGCCATGTCATTAATTTTTATTTTTAGTTAGTTTAAAAACTGAGTTGGATAAATGAGAAATTACAAAAAAAGAATAGAGAAACATATTAAGGAAGATTAAAAAATAAGAAAGAAAATGAGGGATTTGGGAACCCTAATTCGTTCCCTTTATCAGCAAGAGCAACAACACATGAAGCTTTGAAGCTCTGGAGAAAGAGGTGGAGAAACACAGAGGAGAGAGACGCAAGTGAGGGATGGAGAAACTTAGCCAGCGAGATAGGGAGATGACGATGGAGATAGAAAAGAGTAAGCCTTGTGTAACACCCCAATGAATTCTAACATATAGAATCACCGAAATGCACTAAATGGTATACATCAGAGTAACTTCCTGTTATGGAAATATTGAACACATCTAAAACTTTTGATAATATATATCATATGGTTCTCTGAACCTCATAAACTTCCTGAAAATGCTTAAGTTTCAAAACTTAAGACTTGTACATGATCCTGGTGTTCAATACTCACAACATAAAGTAGCGGAAACGATTTATAACTTATACATGATAGTTATACAACCGATAACAAAAGTACTACAAAAGGGCAAGGGCCTAAACAAGAAACATAAACTTCCGGACTCCTCGAGTCACACCAGCTAACTGTGCTTTATTGCCTTGGCCTTCCCCTGTTTCTCTGTAAAAACCACAAATATGAAGGGTGAGATAAACATTATCTCAGTGAGTCCTATCGAGACCCCTGACCGACTCTAACGGTTTATTATGCCTTGCTTTAAACTCGTGGCCCGGATAAGCGACCACGTGAATTCATGATGTTTACTCGTAACTTGTAGCCCTAATAAGCGACTACTTGTTACATTTCTGATCTTTCCTGATGTAGCCCTAATAAGCGACTACGGATCATAATTTTTAACCTGAACTTACCACAACCCGAGATATAATGCTAGACAATCTCGATTGCCCAATATCTACGGAAACCCCAATCCGAAATTCTATTCGAATAATGCTGGGGTCCTAGCTTTGGATTCATGACTCCCCTCCACTGGGTATGCTAATAACTGGAGGATCGTCATCCTCGATATACACAAGGTATACCATCTACCTTTCCCCGAGGGAAAGTAACTTGATTTGTGTTTACATGAATTGAGAGTTTTTATGTCTTTCTAGACTTACAATCAATTAGCTTACATGACATGATGAACTTGAAGTTCGTTAGTAACATGATTGGACTCAAGGTCCGTTAACATTTCTTGACTTGTTTTCTCACGCGTTCTCTAAGTATGGTTTTCGTCACATGCATAACACACAAGTGTTCTATCAAACATGATTAACTCCATGATATCAATCTTTACTTTGTTGGGGAACCATGGGAAATGGATTAGAAGAGGATTGGAATCATTTGGAATGGATAAAAAGGTACTTTGAATTTGGGGATCAGAAAGTCTCACACGACCCGTGCGTGTAGGCGCACGACCCGTGCGTTTTTGAACAATTTGCAGAAGGTTTCCAGAAGGATACGCACGACCCGTGCGACCAAGCGCACGATCCGTGCGTTATTCACTAAAATTGTAGAAAGTTCCAGAAACATTCGCACGACCCGTGCGACTAGGCGCACGATCCGTGCGTGTTTAAAAATCCAGTTCTTGTCGTATCAGATGGGGGCGCACGACCCGTGCTCGTAGGCACACGATCCGTGCGTCTCTATCAGTTTTCCAGAAAATAGATTTTTCATGAGTAAATCCGTTCCATTCCGATTCTCATTTCTCTTCCGATCGAGACCCAAACTCAACCACACATGGAAACAGTATATTATAGCAATGTATATCAATTCAATCCAAACAATCAATTAAGTAACTTCATATTTTAAATCGAAATCTTTTCGGTAAAACGGTTTTCAAATAGGTGGAGACTCAGAAAACACATGCATTCCCTAAGCGAGTTATAGAACTCACCGTGTTGTGATGAAAATCACAAACAACCACGACGACGACTTGCCTTCAACGAAAACCGAAATCTCACGGACGGTCCTCGAATTGAATCTACGCTACTACAAAACTGAACCGGTTGAACACAGCTCCTACCACTTCGAATCCTCACTCCTTAGAGTTGCTGACTTCTCTCCCAAACTATTCAAATCAACAAGATGACTTCCCTCAAGGTTGTATCCTGGTTTTATGGTGACATGCAAACTATTTGGAGCACCAAAAACTCCATTTTGTTCTATGGAGCTTGGAGGTCGAATTTTGGGGTTTGATGAAGGGAAGGATGTTTGCTCTGAAATTTGTATTAGCAGAAAGAGGAGAAGAAATGTGACTGAATGGAGGTTTCAGATGTTACATGCATGAAGATTTTGCTGGTTTTCTTCCATTCTCTTCCTCCCTCCCTCTCTCGCCCTCTCTCTATCTTTCTCCCCTCAGTTTCTGTTTGAATGGTGTGCTGGTTGTGAGTTTGTGATCAGCTAGGGTAAGTCACTTAATGTTGGAAAAGACCCTTCTGCCCTCCTTCACTAACACTTCCTTTAATTCACTTCTAACCCAACAATTACACCTAAACTTCTATACTTAGTATGCTACATTAATCATACTTACACACAATCATTTATTTAATTCAACCTCACATAATTTTAGCAATTATGCTAATTAATCAATTAGTGATAACATCTTGCGCTAAATATTTCATTTAGCTAATAATTCGCCTTAACCTTGTCGCTAATTTAAATAAATTAAATTAGCTAATTAGGGGATGTTACAATCACCCCAACTTTTAAAATTTTGTCCTCAAAATTGACAAAACGTACCTCAATCGAAAAAATGGGGATATTTCACCCGCATGTTTTCCTCCACTTCCCATGTCGCTTCGTCGGATGAAGCACCGTCCCAAAGCACCTTGACAATAGGAATTGATCTTGTTCGAAGCGTCTTCTCGCCACGTTCGATGATCCTGATTGGAGTAGGCTGGTAAGATAAATCCGGTCTGATGTCGATCGCTTCATAACTCAAGGGTTGATTCGGATCATGAATATACTTCCTCAACTGCGATACATGAAACACATCATGTAATCTGGACAATTCTGGAGCTAATGCAATGCGATACGCTACCGGCCCAACTCGCTCGATAATCTGGAAGGGTCCGACATACCGAGGACTGAGCTTCTTCGCTCGCAAAGCGATATCGGTCCCGATGGTTGGAGAAAGTCTCAAAAAGACATGGTCTCCTTCTTCGAATTCTAACGACCTTCTTCTCTTATCCGCGTAACTCTTTTGTCGACTCTGTGCGGCTTTCATCCTCTCTCTTATCTGACGGATCTTCTCCGTAGTCTCATGGACCAAATCTGGTCCCAACAATCTCTGCTCACCCACATCCCACCAACACAATGGTGTTCTGCACTTCCTTCCATACAATGCTTCATATGGAGCCATTCCGATACTAGAATGGTAACTGTTATTGTATGAAAATTCCACCAATGGAAGATGATCCTCCCATCTGTCTCCACTATCGAGTACACAAGCTCTCAACATATCCTCTAATGTCTGGATTGTCCTCTCGGTCTGCCCGTCTGTCTGAGGATGATAAGCGGTGCTAACACACACTTTTGTTCCTAACGCCATATTCAATGCTCTCCAAAATCGAGATGAGAACTTGGGATCTCGATCAGAGATGATACTTGTAGGGATTCCATGCAACTTCACAATATTCTTGAGATACTCATCTGCTAACCTAGCAATCTTGTGATTCGAACGCACTGTAATAAAATGAGCGGACTTGGTCAGGCGATCTACCACTACCCAAATAGAATCATTTCCGGCTTGGGACCGTGGCAATCCCATGACAAAATCCATAGATATGCTTTCCCATTTCCATTCAGGTACATTCAACGGTTGTAACTGGCCACCTGGCTTCTGGTGCTCTATCTTAACCTTTTGACAAGTCAAGCATCGAGACACAAACTCTGCAATATCCATTTTCATACCCGGCCACCAGTACAATTGCTTCAAATCTCGATACATCTTGGTAGACCCAGGATGTATTGAGAACTGACTCTTATGAGCCTCCTCTAAAACTTGCCTCTTCACATCCTCATCATTCGGCACACAGATTCTGCCATCAAAACAAATGACGCCATCACCGTCTTCGGTGTAGTTCGGCAACCTCTTCTGTGCTTGCAGCTCTACATCACCCTCTTGGGCTGAGCGAATCCGATTTCTCAAGGAACTCGAAACCTGAATATGGTTCAACACTAACCTGTTCCTTCTTGACTTAACTCTCAAATTAAGGTCTCTGAACGATTCCAACAAGGACATCTCGTGCATCATTAACTCTGCAGTATGGATAGACTTCCTACTTAAAGCATCGGCCACAACATTAGCCTTACCAGGATGGTACTTCAATTCAAAATCATAATCCTTCAGGAATTCTACCCATCTCCTCTGTCTGTTGTTCAGCTCCTTCTGGTCAAACAAATACTTAAGGCTCTTGTGGTCACTAAAGACTTCGAAACGAGACCCATACAGGTAATGTCTCCAAATCTTTAGGGCAAACACAATCGCCGCCAACTCTAAATCATGAGTTGGGTAATTCTCTTCATGCGGCTTTAATTGTCTGGATGCATAAGCAACTACTTGTTGATTCTGCATCAGGACACATCCCAAACCCTTACCAGAGGCGTCGCAATAGATTTGAAATCCTACGGACGGATCTGGAAGAATTAGGATGGGTGCAGAAGTCAAACGACCCTTCAATTCCGTGAAACAATTTTCACAGTCTGAGTCCCAAACAAACGGTTGGCCCTTGCGAGTTAACCGCGTGAGTGGAAGAACCAGCTGGGAAAATCCTTGAATGAATCTTCGATAATACCCAGCTAATCCCAAGAAACTTCTTACTTCAGTAACCGTAGACGGTTGCTCCCAGTCTACCACAGCTTCGATCTTACTGGGATCCACTGCAACACCAGCCCTAGATATCACATGGCCCAGAAACTTAACTTCGGGCATCCAAAAGTCACATTTGGACGGCTTAGCATACAACTTTTTCTCTCGGAGTACGTTCAGAACAATTCGGAGATGTTGCACATGCTCCTCAGTTGTCTTCGAGAACACCAAGATATCATCAATGAACACTACCACAAACTGATCCAGATAGGGATTAAAAATTCGATTCATATAATCCATGAATACCGCTGGAGCATTGGTCAAACCGAAGGGCATCACTACAAATTCATAGTGTCCATACCTCGTACGGAAAGCGGTCTTCGGGACGTCCAAAGCTCGAACCCTGATTTGGTGATAGCCGGACCTTAAATCAATCTTTGAAAATACAGAAGCTCCCCTCAACTGATCCAGCAAATCATCAATTCTCGGTAGAGGGTACTTGTTCTTGATAGTCACCTTATTCAACTGACGATAATCGATACACAATCTCATACTTCCGTCCTTCTTCTTGACAAGCAACACTGGAGCACCCCATGGTGAGGCGCTCGGCCGAATGAACCGTTTGGAAATTAGCTCTTCCAGCTGCACTTTCAATTCCCTCAACTCTAATGGCGACATTCTATACGGGGCTATAGAAATAGGTCCTGTGCCTAGAACCAACTCTATAGAAAATTCCACCTCACGATCCGGAGGAAAAGAAGGAACTTCATCGGGAAACACGTCAAGAAATTCATTAACAACTTGCACAGAAGATAAATCCTGACCTGTCTCAGTGGATGCGGAAAGCATCATGACATAAGCTTCTACGCCTTGGAACAGATAGTTACTGGCCGAAGTGAAAGAAATAACAGCTTCGGAATCGGGCGGTTGTAGCTCTACTGACTCGGAGGCGAAACCGATAGTTCGATGGAAGCAATCTATAGTTACATGGTTGGCCGTCATCCAACTCATGCCTAGGACGACGTCCATGCCCTTCATTGGTAAACAAATGAAGTCTACCACAAAATTCCTGTCTCCAATGGATAGAAGACAATTTCCACATATCGCTTGGGTCTGAATACTACCTTCAGCAGCAGTCTTAATGGAGATTGGTTGAGGCAAAGGAGTTAAAGCTAGTCCCAACCGTTCAACACAAACTTGAGATATAAAACAATGGGTCGCACCTGAATCATATAAAATACTAACGGAGTTATTAAAAAGAGATCCCATACCCCTTAGTAGATTATCTGATGGTGTGACCTTCTGGGCGTCCAAGGTGTAAACTCTGCCGTGCGTTGTAGTGGTACCTTCTTCCTGACCTCTCTTCTTTGGGCAATTAGCAGCATAATGTCCCTCCTTCTTGCAGTAGTAGCATGAGTCGATCCCACTTGACACTTACCCTGATGGTACCTTCCACAGTTGGAGCATGCACTGAACCTCGGTGAATTGGACGACTGAATCTGCTTCCCTTTGTTGGAGTTGTACCTAGGACCCATTTGATTGTTGGATGATCCAACATTCTTCTTACTTTGATTTGCATACAACCTCTTCAAATCACTTTCGGCTATATGAGCTTGCTGAACCATGGCCGCATAATTGGTATATGCAAAGGAACTTAAACTCTGAGCAATGTCTTCCCTTAACCCATACTTGTACCTATCGGTCTTCCACTTGTCATTGGGGGCATAACCAGCCAAACCGAAGAATTGATATAACTCTTCAAACTTGGCGGAGTACTGACCCACCGTTAGGCTTCCTTGAGTGAGAGTTAAAAACTCATTCTCCTTTTCGAACCTCATTGCCGTTGGAAAGAACTGCTCCAAAAACACTTGTCTGAAATGATCCCAAGTCTGGGGAGTACCCATAGTCACCATCATAGCCTTAACATTAGTCCACCAGTTGTGAGCCTCTCATTTCAGCATATGGGATGCCAACCTTAACTTGTCCTCATCCGTAACTTGCATAGTCAGAAAAATCTTCTCTATATCATCCAGCCAATGCTGGGCTTCCATGACAACCGGTCCTCCTTTGAACTCAGATGGCTTCATCTTCAGAAATTCTGAATAAACTTGCCTGGGGTTAACTTGCGGCTCTGGGGCCCGCTGAGGTTGAACTTGAGCATTCTGCTGCAATGCTACCATATCTTCCAGCATCTTTTGTTGTCTTTCCATCATGCCCTGCATCCAAGCAGCCTGTGGATCGATCGGTGGGGCGTTCCTTGATCCTCCTGCCATAATTCTGCAAATGATACACCAAGTATTAAGTTGATCAGTCTCAATGTCTCTTAGCATCATAAGAAGCATAATGGCAGAGTTACTCAAGGGACAAAACCACCCTAACTAATCTAAGCCCGACTAGGTCGAACTGCTCTGATACCATAATGTAACACCCCCAATGAATTCTAACATATAGAATCACCGAAATGCACTAAATGGTATACATCAGAGTAACTTCCTGTTATGGAAATATTGAACACATCTAAAACTTTTGATAATATATATCATATGGTTCTCTGAACCTCATAAACTTCCTGAAAATGCTTAAGTTTCAAAACTTAAGACTTGTACATGATCCTGGTGTTCAATACTCACAACATAAAGTAGCGGAAACGATTTATAACTTATACATGATAGTTATACAACCGATAACAAAAGTACTACAAAATGGCAAGGGCCTAAACAAGAAACATAAACTTCCGGACTCCTCGAGTCACACCAGCTAACCGTGCTTTATTGCCTTGGCCTTCCCCTGTTTCTCTGTAAAAACCACAAATATGAAGGGTGAGATAAACATTATCTCAGTGAGTCCTATCGAGACCCCTTACCGACTCTAACGGTTTATTATGCCTTGCCTTAAACTCGTGGCCCGGATAAGCGACCACGTGAATTCATGATGTTTACTCGTAACTTGTAGCCCTAATAAGCGACTACTTGTTACATTTCTGATCTTTCCTGATGTAGCCCTAATAAGCGACTACGGATCATAATTTTTAACCTGAACTTAGCACAACCCGAGATATAATGCTAGACAATCTTGATTGCCCAATATCTACGGAAACCCCAATCCGAAATTCTATTCGAATAATGCTAGGGTCCTAGCTTTGGATTCATGACTCCCCTCCACTAGGTATGCTAATAACTGGAGGATCGTCATCCTCGATATACACAAGGTATACCATCTACCTTTCCCCGAGGGAAAGTAACTTGATTTGTGTTTACATGAATTGAGAGTTTTTATGTCTTTCTAGACTTACAATCAATTAGCTTACATGACATGATGAACTTGAAGTTCGTTAGTAACATGATTGGACTCAAGGTCCGTTAACATTTCTTGACTTGTTTTCTCACGCGTTCTCTAAGTATGGTTTTCGTCACATGCATAACACACAAGTGTTCTATCAAACATGATTAACTCCATGATATCAATCTTTACTTTGTTGGGGAACCATGGGAAATGGATTAGAAGAGGATTGGAATCATTTGGAATGGATAAAAAGGTACTTTGAATTTGGGGATCAGAAAGTCTCACACGACCCGTGCGTGTAGGCGCACGACCCGTGCGTTTTTGAACAATTTGCAGAAGGTTTCCAGAAGGATACGCACGACCCGTGCGACCAAGCGCACGATCCGTGCGTTATTCACTAAAATTGTAGAAAGTTCCAGAAACATTCGCACGACCCGTGCGACTAGGCGCACGATCCGTGCGTGTTTAAAAATCCAGTTCTTGTCGTATCAGATGGGGGCGCACGACCCGTGCTCGTAGGCACACGATCCGTGTGTCTCTATCAGTTTTCCAGAAAATAGGTTTTTCATGAGTAAATCCGTTCCATTCCGATTCTCATTTCTCTTCCGATCGAGACCCAAACTCAACCACACATGGAAACAGTATATTATAGCAATGTATATCAATTCAATCCAAACAATCAATTAAGTAACTTCATATTTTAAATCGAAATCTTTTCGGTAAAACGGTTTTCAAATAGGTGGAGACTCAGAAAACACATGCATTCCCTAAGCGAGTTATAGAACTCACCGTGTTGTGATGAAAATCACAAACAACCACGACGACGACTTGCCTTCAACGAAAACCGAAATCTCACGGACGGTCCCCGAATTGAATCTACGCTACTCCAAAACTGAACTGGTTGAACACAGCTCCTACCACTTCGAATCCTCACTCCTTAGAGTTGCTGACTTCTCTCCCAAACTATTCAAATCAACAAGATGACTTCCCTCAAGGTTGTATCCTGGTTTTATGGTGACATGCAAACTATTTGGAGCACCAAAAACTCCATTTTGTTCTATGGAGCTTGGAGGTCGAATGTTGGGGTTTGATGAAGGGAAGGATGTTTGCTCTGAAATTTGTATTAGCAGAAAGAGGAGAAGAAATGTGACTGAATGGAGGTTTCAGATGTTACATGCATGAAGATTTTGCTGGTTTTCTTCCATTCTCTTCCTCCCTCCCTCTCTCGCCCTCTCTCTATCTTTCTCCCCTCAGTTTCTGTTTGAATGGTGTGCTGGTTGTGAGTTTGTGATCAGCTGGGGTAAGTCACTTAATGTTGGAAAAGACCCTTCTGCCCTCCTTCACTAACACTTCCTTTAATTCACTTCTAACCCAACAATTACACCTAAACTTCTATACTTAGTATGCTACATTAATCATACTTACACACAATCATTTATTTAATTCAACCTCACATAATTTTAGCAATTATGCTAATTAATCAATTAGTGATAACCTCTTGCGCTAAATATTTCATTTAGCTAATAATTCGCCTTAACCTTGTCGCTAATTTAAATAAATTAAATTAGCTAATTAGGGGATGTTACACCTTGGGAGGTTTGTGCAACGGACAAGGGAGGGGGAGAAACTCACGTAGAGAGAAAAGAGAAGGAAATGAGCGCTGAGAGATCTGGAGAAGAAAGTTAGATTTTGTCACAGCATACTATGTTGCTCTCGATTCCAGATTTCATGGGAGAGAGAGAGAGAGAGAGAGAGAGAGAGAGAGAGAGAGAGAGAGAAAGGGGTGAGATAAGGAAAGACTTGTGAGAGAGAGGGGGGATTTTGAGGAGAGGGAAACGGAATGGAGGAGAATGGCGGTGGTGATGCAGTGAAGGTTTGGCCGCGGTGGAGGAGATAGGGTGAGATAGTAGTGGTTTTGAAGGATGCTCTTCCTCTTTCTTTTTCCTCTCTCTCTGTCGGACTCCATCTCTATTCAATCCCAATAGTAACGTAACTGTTCTCCATCTCTGGTTTTGAGGGATTTTGAATTTTTAGGGATTTTAATCCCAATAGTAACGTAACTGTTCTCCTTTTCCCCCATTTCATTTCTTTTTAGCTTTTCATTTCTCTATGACAGAACCACTAAGATTATTATTATCTCTCTTCCAACTTCTCACAAGCTCTCTTCATTTGGGAATTAGGTGAAGATGTAAAGATGAATAGGCCATGGATTCTGGAAAAGAAAATATTTGAATTTGGGGATTTAGGGTATAGAAGATATGTTTACTTTTTTGTCAAAAAAAGTACCGTTTAATTCAATGTGGATGCCAATAATGAGTTTTAAAATAAAAAAAAATTATTAAAAAAGCCACATAGGAGTTTCGTTTGCCACATCAGCGTTTTTGTAACAAAGAAGTTAATAGAATGACCTATTTCAAAAAGTTTGATTTTGGAGGGACTAAAATCAAAAGACTCTATATTTGCAGGGACTAAAAACATATTTAAGCCTAAAACAATGCTTTTTTGCTAAAGAGTAAGAGGTGAAAGGATAGGTTTTCCCTTAATGCTTTATATGTAACAAAACTAATTACAATAAACACTCTCTTATCCAAATACTTAGTCTATGATTGATTGAAATTCATATACGTCCCACTAAGTTAATGGGTCACATTTTTAAAGTGGTGAAACCCACGTGAATTTCCACTCATATAGAGTGAGTGTAGAGAAGGTGCCAAACAGACTATTTTTAGCACTTTTTTAAAATAAAACATTAATATGTTAGCTAACAAAGCTTCACAATAAGTTGATACCAAGCTTTAAAATAAAATAAAAAATTGGTAATCAAAATCTCGAGAAATAAAATAACATATTAGACCAAAATTGGTGAGGAATATCGCCACTTTTTTGGTCATTGAATAAATAAAATTGCACGCAGGAAATACTTTGGTTTACCCAAAAAAAACAAATAAGAAAGACAAAATGGGACTTTGAAAAACAAATAAAGTGGCGAAGAAATTGTGGAAGTTGGTAAAAATGGGAATTGAAACAACATTTTAAAAGCACATATTAGATTTGAAACAGAGAAAAATTTAGAGAAAACATGAGATAGTTCATTTATGTGTAGAATATATTCCTTTTTTATTTGAAACCTAATAGATATGAAATATTAGAAAAAATGCAGTAGTAGTGCCTACATAAACAAATTGTGCAAAATTATATTTCTCGTTAGATCAAAGGCCATAAAAGACATAAACTCGTAGTAATTAAAAGATGAGTACAAGAATCACCTTTGATTGCATTTCGTCTTTGATTGTCTTCAATCATTCACCTATCTTTGATTTGAAATATGAAAAAGAAGGAAAGAATCGCGAGATCAGAAATTGCACGAGAGATCGACAAGTCAAAGAATGAAATATGAAACGCGATTAACATCACGAAAAATTCTTGTATAGATGTGAACCTAAAATCACACGGGATATGAATCGCATGGTTGCAAGAATGGGAGAAATGGTGGGTCATGAGTCGAAATAAGAAATCAAAATCGAGACGACAAAATCACAACCGAATTTGATGAAGAAGTGTTGGAGTTTGATCTAATACGGAATTAGGGTTATATATCACGATTTGAGAGATCGTCTTCACTCTTCATTCTCGATGATTTTGCAAAAATGGATTATATATGTACAAATTTTGGATGTCCAAGTAATCCTACTTTTTGTCAAAAAAAAATAATCCTACTTAATTTATAAAACTAGATGACCAACTGGATCGGCCCGGTTGTCAAAAAAATTGGGTCGGCCCAACTTATTTATTTATAAAAAAGCTAAAGTGAGGCCTTAAAAGAATTAAGAGGTCTATTTATTGACTCCCAAAAAAAAGACTTATTTTGGTGATTGCTTTCCCCACACCCCCTCCTACTCTTGCACACCCCCGAACTTATTTTTCCCCAAAATGACCTCGCGTGAGACGCTCGTGTAACACGGGTTAAGTGACTGTTCGAACGAGGTTATGCGAACCAGTTCGAACGACGTTGTGCGTGTTAAGGAATTTGTATTGTTCGCATGACATCGTTCGAACCTGTTCGAATAATGTCATCCGTGTTAAGGAATATTGTTAACTGATGGTGTGAGGGTGTGTTTTGGCTGCCTCGAATGGCTTTATTCGAACGTGTTCGAATGGGTGCGTTCGAACAGGCGTTCGAATGGCCACATGCGAACCACTGTTATGCAGAAACAGAAACTAAATAAATCAGCACACAGTTTTGGTGATTTCAAAATATAAACCTAACTTTAACATTATGTACCAAAATTATACAACATTGTGTACCAAAATTATACAACATTGTGTACCAAAATTATAAACCTAACTTAACATTGACTACCATCACTATCTTTACTTAAATCTACACAAAGAAGGGGATGGGGGGTTGTGATTGTATGAGCAAATTCTTCCACTTTTGTATCCGGCCAACAAAAAGCGAGTCCCAACCCTTTGCTATGGGTGCCCTATTAGTATTCCATATCAAATCCGGCAAGGGCATTGGACTTCCAGGCTTCATAAAGACCTTCAAAAAGACAACAAAAAACAGAATGTTATGTAATGTTTTGGAATTACTACATTGAATCTAAATAGAAGACAGTTTACCTGTACAAAGTGTTTGTGTTCTGGTACCAAAAGGATGTTGAACTGTCGGGCAGTTCTGAATGGTGCAACATTGAATGGAAAAATTGTGTAACAACAATTAGGTGACCAACAAGTCAGGACGACTTTGTACTTGTTACTGATTAGATACCCCATATCTGGTGTAGTCATCCAATTATCTTCAACATTATTGCCATGATGTGCCATCAACAATGCCTTCATCAAAAATGTGACCTTACCAATACCACCATACAGTCTAGTGTAGAAGTCATTGTATTGGTTAAGCTCCTCCATCAGATCAGTTCTGACTGACTGCCAAGCCTCCTCACCCCTACCAAGAAATGCAGCAATACATCGGAAGCCACAATTTCCATCACCTACCACATTAACAATTTTTTGAACATAGGAACGCATGTATTCTGGCATCCCTATTAAGTAAGTATTAAAAACATCAATGTGTGCAGCATCCATAGGTGTGGGTTTTGGATGAGGAGCTGGTGTCAAAGTAAGTGTTGGTGTCAAAATAAGAGCTGTTGAAACAGTAGTAGCAGCAGCAGCTTCTGTAACAATAGGTGTGGGTGTTGGTTTCTTATGTAGTGGAGGAGTAGGGATTGTAGTATCACTGTCAGCTTGAGTTCTCTTTTTGCTTTCTGATGGATTAGGTGCTGGACACGTTGACAAAGTAGGTGTGGAACCCGAACTGTGTGGGTTTGTAGGCGTTCCACTCCTACTTTGGGGAGGAGTAGGGCGTTTATGAGACTGAGCAAAACATCCACTAGATGAACCATCGGGGGAGTCAAAATTGTCATCTACATGCTCCCAAAAAGACTTGTCTCGCTTTGTTGAGTAATCAACTTTCCCTTTCTTATCTTTTTTTGGTGCTCCCTTTGTAATGATCGTATCCGGAGGTGGACACATGGAAGTCGTGTCTGGGAATGCCAATTCACGTGCTTTTGCTTTAATCATAACTCTACCGGCGTGATCAGAGGCCTTCATGATAAGTAGCCATACCATGGTTATGAGTTCCATTCATAACCCTCAAAATCCATCCTCCAAGCTTCTTAATAAATTTCCCTTTCAGTCTGAACTGACAACAACATTTTCTAGTGTTCGTGCCTTCCTCAACATTTGTCTTGTAAGATCCAGCTTTATCACAAATCAACATGCAGTATTGTTTACCTGATCGTCGTCCGGTGTCAGATCTTCCTATAACAATCACCATCCCAAGAGATTTTCCAACCGCACGCACCCACGTCAGCAGCTCCTCACGACTAGGGAATAACTGAAATTCAATTACTAAGTGTCAGTTAAATAAATTGAATAGTTCGCTAAAATTAAAACAACTAATTCATTATTACCGTATCGTTTTGAACGAACTAGTAAAATCTTGGGATTCTACGACGTCAGTTGACATCTCATCTGCTACAGTTGGGATTATGCGAACACTGTTCGAACAGCCTTATGCGAACACTGTTCGAACGGCCTTATGCGAACCATGCAAAGTCACACCCCATTAAACACTTGTTCGAACACGATCATTCGAACATGTTCGAACGACCCTGTTCGAACGGAGCGCGAATACAGAAAAAAAAATGACGTGAAAAACTGAAAACAGAACCAAAATGAAAAAAGTTTGGTAGGGTTATTACCTTGAGCTAGTTGCCAATGTTGGGTAGTTGAAAAGGAGTGAATGATGAAGGTGAGGATGGGTGGGTTTGGAGTGGAGAGGGGGGGAGGTTTGGGATTTTAGAGGGGTGTGTTGTGTTGAAGGAGAAGAAGAGGGAGAGGGGTAGAGGGGGAAAATCAATTTTAAGTGGGGTTAGTTTGGTAAATGTGTAGGGTGAAGGGGTGTGTTTTGAGTAGGAGGGGGTGTGGGGAAAGCAAGTCCCATTATTTTTAACATGAAAACACCACTGGCTTATCAAAAAAAAAAAACATGAAAACACCACTTAGTTTTAAAGGCTTTTGAAGCAAGGGCTTTGCTGGCCTGATTCTTTGGCCAAACATGATAACCAAATTATTATTTTAAAAACTTAAATGGACTATGTAATATCACAAAAAAATTAATCTTTCTTTAATAGTATATTTTAGATAAGTATTAAATTAGGGATTATTAGGGTCTTAAAATAAAAGATGTAAAAAAAGAAAGGGTAAAATATGTTTTTAGTCCCTACAAAATAGGGTCATTTTAACATTAGTCCCTATATTAATGAAATAGGCGTTTTGGTTCTTACTTTTTTTTTTTTCCGTTTCCATTAAGAGTCTCTGTCGTTAACTCCATCTGATTGGGCAACAGAAAGGTGACGTGGCTTTTACACGTGGTTTTTTTAATTATGTGGCATATCAGTAAGTTACACGTCGTTTTCTTTTTTTTTTACCAATCTTTTATATACTTCTAAATAATATTAGTTTTCACTAAACTACTACCAGCATTGCAGTCTGCAAGCATGGCTAATGATCATATGTTTACCGTAACTCAACTGGTAAATCCAAAAATTGTTAGGTTGAATATTAGCACTGATGTTCGAACTCAGAACCTCACAGTTGGGTCCGTGAGTTTCATGAGGTATTAGTCACTCAATCTACAAACAAAAAAATTCATATAGATCTAGGGAAAATAATAACCATGAGAAAGTTCTTCAAGTGGTCGTTTGGAAACGAGTAGCCAATACACAATCATAACAAAGAGGTAGTCGCAATCCATGAGTAGATGGAAACCATCGCAAAATATCAAATACATTAGTTATTGAATGATCTTAAAACTAAATTTTTTTTCTTATAATAAATAGGTCCCGAGAAAGTACAACGTGTTGTAAATTTTGTGATATTTCAAAGTTTCTAAGTGAATTTTGTGAAACAATAATTTATTTAAAATAAATTTTATTTATTAATTTATTATTTTAATTATTTTGAAACAGTTACTTATTTATTTTATAACCTTTGGTTATTTATTTTATAACCGTTGCTTATTTATTTCGTAACCGCTGGTTATTTATTTTATAACTGTTACTTATTTATTTCGTAACCGTTGGTTATTTATTTTGTAACCGTTACTTATTTATATTGTAACTGTTACTTATTTATTTCTTAACCGTTGGTCATTTATTTTGTAACTGTTACCTATTTATTCTTGCCAGTTCGGATACCTCGGTCACTACTGTGATTCAAGACGAGACCGGTTGTACCCTCGGGGGATTTGCGCTGTAGAGGCGGATAAATCCTTAAGGGCGCGTCATCAGACCCCTCCGGTTGATTTTCTCTAACATTTATTGCTTTGCAGGTTCTTCTCGATGTTGCTGCTTCGGGATTAGTTACAACAATCTTAAGGATTTATCCACATTTGAACGTGACTAATTCTAAAACGACAGCAATCGCCAAACTTCCTGAAAATGTGGTTCGACTTTCCCGTTTCTAAGTTCACACCCTGGAAAAGAGTGTTTCGGGAGATATCTTGGAAAAGAAAGTATTGTTGTGGAATGAACAACTTTCTTCCTCTTCTTGATTCTTCAACACTTATCCCATTTTTAAGATCAAGTGGGTCCAAGTGTCACCTTTGTGGAGATGTGCCTTGTTGGGTGTGTGTACAGGGCATTTGAAGAAATACCTGAGAGAAATATGAAAAAAGAATATTGCTGGTATCTGGTTAGCCTTCTAATTTAGATTTATTTTGAGTTTTGTTTTGACAAAAGATTTATTTTGAGTTGATAGTGTATATTCATGGTATTTTATTGCTGTGATTTAATACGTGATCATCACTGTTTGGTTCATATTTTGTTTATTGGTACGGGTAATTAAACGAGTTAGGTCCGATCGCGGAGGACAGTACATATCATGACTTTTGTGAAAAGGAAGGTATCATACATGAAACTGCTCCTCCTTATTCACCCGAATTTAATGGCGTAGTCAAAAGGAAAAATAGGACCTTGAAATAGATGTTGAATAACATGTTAGTTAGTTCTAGTGCGCCAAATAACTTGTGAGGTGAGGTTATCAACCTAACTTGAAATATTTAAAAGTGTGGGGGTGTTTAGCTGAAGTTATGTTGCCTGACCCTAAGAAAAGAAAAATCGATGATACACGTGAAGAACCACTAGCAACTACTAGTGACGATACACGAGAAGAACCATGTGAAGAATTAAGGAGAAGTAAAAGACCAAGAAAAGAAACATCCTTCGGAAATGATTTTTACACTTATCTTGTTGAAAAGGATCCAGAAACTTTTACTGAAGCAATTTCTTATTCTGAGTCAAAATTTTGGAAGGAAACTATTAAAGCTGAGATAGATTCAATTTCAAAATGTAAAAATTTGGACTTTAGTTGATTTACCTCCTGGAGCAAAACCAATAGGATGCAAGTGAATTTTCAAAAGAAAATATAACTCTAATGGGTCTATTGATAAATACAAGGCTAGATTAGTAGGAAAAGGTTTTCTCAAAAACAAAACATTGACTATTTTGATACATTTGCTCCAGTAACTAAAATTTCTTCTATTAGAGTTTTAATAGCTTTAGCTTCTATCCATAAACTTGTTATTCACCAAATGGATGTTAAAATCGTTTTTTTTTTCGGCGACTTAGAAGAAGAAATTTATATGACTCAACCCGAAGAATGTATAGTTTCTGGTCATGAGAATAAAGTATGCAAATTCCTTAAATCGTTATATGGTCTAAAACAAGCACCAAAACAATGGCATGAAAAATTCGATCAAATTATGATGAATGATGGTTTCCCCACAATTGAAGTTGATAAATGTGTTTACACTAAATCTGTGTGTGGAGGACATGTTATTATATGCTTGTATGTAGATGACATGCTCATTTTTTGGTACTTATCTTGATATTGTTACTGGTACTAAATATTTTCTTTCATCTAATTTTGATATGAAAGATATAGGTGAGGCAAGTGTAATATTAGGAGTTAGAGTCATTAGGGAAGGTGATAGTATTATACTATCGCAGGAACATTATGTTGACAAACTTCTTAGGAAGTTATGTCATTATAACTCTACCCCATTGAGTACTCCTTATGAAGCTAACTCTATCTTAAAAAAACAGAGGTGATCCTGTTGACCAACCACTGTATGCCCAAGTAATTGGGATGAATTTATCTCGACCAGACATTGCGTTCGCAAATGGTCGTCTGAGTAGGTATACTCCCAATCCTGGTCAGGATCATTGGAAGGCACTTGCTCACATCATGCGATACTTAAGAGGTACCATGAATTATGGCATTGTGTATAGTGGATTTCCCGCAGTATTAGAAGGTTACTGTGATGCTAACTGGATATCTGATTCAGATGAGACAAAATCCACTAGTGGTTATATCTTTACACTTAGTGGTGGTGCGGTAACTTGGAGGTCAGCCAAACAATCCATAATAGCTAGATCGACTATGGAGTCGGAATTTGTAGCTCTAGAATTGGCTGGTACTGAAGCTGAATGGGTGAAGAACCTTTTAGCTGGAATTCCTTTGGGAATAAAACCGACACCATCAGTGTCAATACATTGTGATAGTCAGTCGGCGATAGCCGTTGCAAAGAATAAAACCTATAATGGGAAAAATAGACATGTGCAATTGAGACATAATGTTGTCAAACAATTGCAAAAATATAAATCAATATCGATTGATTATGAGAAGTCAGAAGTGGATTTGGTCGATCCTCTGACAAAGCCTCTAAGGAAGAGATTAATCTATGAAACATCGAGGGGAATGGGACTTAAGCCAATTGAAATTAAGAAGTGATGGTAACCCAACCTTTGTGATTGGAGATCCCATGAAGAAGGTTCAATGTGGTAAAAACAAGTCGCTTCTTGATATTGCTAGCACTGAAAAATTAATTCATGTAATTAATATTATTCTTGTCCATTCCTATGGTGTTAAGATGTTATTGTGATAGTGCTAGACTGCAGGGTTAAAGAGGTTGAGCTTAAAGCTTTTAATGATTATCATAGCCCTATATGAGTGTCAAGTGGGGCCGCTTGCCTGAGATCCTGGCGAGGTCTCTAGAGCACTCATGAATACCGAGTGATCAGTGTATTTTAATGCACTACTTATAGCTTTTCACTTGGTGATTTTAATTGTGCTTTGTGCCTAATATTTAAGTCTCAGCACGTTTCTAGACTTTGGGTCTTAATTGAGCAATATAGCAATTTCTTGATTAATTCTTGTTTTTATTGCATATTGACCCCTGTCTACTCTATAGGCCATAACTTTGGCTGTACTTATCTGATATAGGCGTGCAAGCATGAGTTGGAAAGCTAAGGAACAGAGCTACAATTATTCTGTTGATCGCGGAATCCATTTCTGAAGTTTGGGAGGCTAAAACTGCGAAATATCGAAGAAGTACTGTGTAAAACGGGTTTACGGGCCAATTTACTATTTTTATCGGGCTTTTATCATAGAACCCGTTTAGGGATTTAGGTATTTCGTTTTCTTTAAGACTAAATACACTTTTCAGAGCCGTCTTGGCTCTCTTACTCATTCCTACTTTCAATTTTACGTTTTGTGCCCTAACCTCCATGGAAGCTTAAAGCCCTAGATCAATCTATTGGTGAAGGGTGTTGCTGTAAGGATTTTGAGGTTCAGTGCTTAATGTTTATTTTGTTTTTATGGTTTTAATTCTTTCTCGATCAATTTCATCTCTGTAATTCTTGCTGCAAATTCGGTTTGTGTTTTGCTTAATTACTCAAACTCTGTGATTTGCTTATGTGATTCGTTTTATGATTCAGTTTTGCTTAATCACTTAATCATGATTCTGTTTTGGAACTTTCATTATACAAACTATTTTATCGCTTGTTTAATTTAGTTTGGATAGGAATTGATAGAGTCTATGACGCTTGTTTATAGGATTGATAGAATTCAGTTATGATGTTAATTGTGATACTGGCACTTGTTCGCTATCACGATTGATTGAACACACTGTTTTGACGCTTGCTTTAAAACGCTGTGAATTCGTATAAACTGACTGGCCATTGTTCACTTAGTTCATGATCAATCAAGAATTATCAAACCTTGCACAAATCTTTATTTTAGAACCGATGAGAAATCTAAGAAACGCACCTAAAACCAATGGATTGATTGTCTATCTTTAATTGTTTTTCTTCATTAAACATCAAACTCTTTTCTTCAAAACCCCCCCTTTTTATTGTTTATTTTGGTTCCTAATTTTGGTAATTTCTGTATTTAGAGGTCCTCGAGAGACGACCAAGGTCTCTTACCTTGATACTAAATTTACATTTTTTTAATAATTTTGACCCGCGTACGACTGCTGATCATCGAGCACGCGCACAGCCTAGTAGCGCAAAACGGCGAAAACAGGAAGAATTGTGGGGGTTTAATGTGATGGTAAAACCTCTAACATATAATATGTGTCTTGGGTTCTATAGCTTGCTAAGCCAATTCATTGTATGTTAAGTCTTATCTGTCTAGGACTGATTCCATAGCTTGGTATACAGCTCCGATGCATTACATCAACGATGTTAACCCAGAAAACCTCTTTTTCTTTATTCACTTCTAAACTTTTGAAATATGTGGGACATTGTTGTAAATTTTGTGATATTTCAAAGTTTCTAAGTGAATTTTTTGAAACAATAATTTATTTAAAATAAATTTTATTTATTGATATATTATTTTAATTATTTTGAAACAGTTACTTATTTATTTCGTAACTGTAACACCCCGGTATTTTTATTTAGTAAAAATACCCAAGTGTACCATCCCTAGAACATCAGAGATATATTTCCTGCTTAGACACTGAATATCACTATAATTTTTCGCTGAATATAAACCAAACAGCCTTATACACATACAAGACGATACGGTTCACAGACCATGGACCATCAGCAACTATAGAATTCAATATCATACAAGAAAGCGGAAGAAGATATAACACTAAATACATAGTGTTTCAATACATAGACAACAAAGGGAAACATAAACTTAAGCATAAAGCTAAGTCATCAGCAACCATCCGAGCTCCACCTACTCGTGCCTCTGTGGTCCTTTCTTTCCCTGTTTCTCTGCAAAACAACAACATATAAACAATGAGATACAATCTCAGTGAGTTCTACCTAGACCCCTACTAACACTCGCGGTCCAGTTTTAAAACGTTTTTAAGGTTTGACACGACACCGACCGCAATCCACTTGCTAATCCCGGTGAATCATACAATAAGGCTTCGATCTAGTAGGACACCGACCGCAATCCACTTGCTAATCCCGATGAACTAACATCCTAGGCCTTTCTACGTACCACCGACCGCAATCCATTTTCTAATCCCGGTGAACGTAGTACAATAACTTTTAACACAACACCGACCGCAATCCACTTGCTAATCCCGGCGAACCCCATAACCAATAGTGTTTCCTAATGGCACGGAGTCTAGGGTAAGGGTTCATGACTACCCCGCCTAGTATGTCAACATGGGTCGTCACCCAAACTCGATATAATATATATCTACAATCATATGAACTCAAGGTTCATTCACCCCAGACGAATAATTGAACATTACAAGTTAAATCCACATTCACTCTCGCATACTAATTCGTCACCTTTCAACACAATTTAAGACTCCAAAAACAGTTCATTTTACCTTAAAAATGAATATTTAGTTAGGCCTATGAATAAGCTTTCAAACGCATCTTAGAACACCTCAATCGGGTTCCCGGATCAAAAGTTATCGCGAAAACAAAATCAGTGTACAGGTGCTGAAAAACTGCAAAGCGTCGCGACGCGAACTGCTACCGTCGCGACGCGAAACGAGACAGAAACATTTGCGTGGCAAAACTGAACCTGGTCGCGAAGCGATGAGGACAGGTCGCGACGCGACCGTCTGCTGAAAAGTGCAGGTTTTCCGTTTTCTTGCGAAATTCGCTATTCCGCTCAATTCCGATTCTTGTTCCGATTAAAAACAGTTCAAACAACCAGAAAAACAGTCCCAATCAAAGTCACACAATCAATCAAAAACTCATGGTAAACGAATTGTATCAAAACGCGACATATTTTCAAATAACGGTTTTTATGTCAAAATATCTCGAACGATTTTTGTTCCGATCGAAAACAGTCCAAACAACCACACCAACATATCCGATCAACATCGCACAATTAGTCCATATTCCACCGAAAGCGATAAATCAATCAAAACTCGACATAAACGAAATTTTATCCAAAAACGATATATTTCAAAATAACGGTTTTCGACTCAAAAACTCTCAAAACCAATGAACATAAAAATCATACTAAAACGGAATAAACCTAAACATGAGTAAAACTCACCCTTGACGCGAGAGTCAAGACCGAGCCGAAATCACCGAGACTTCAAAATCTCCACATAACCACACGAACAATCCCCGCATAAGCTTCCTTGCTCCGACAACGCCCAAATCCGCTTCCAATCTTTCCGCTCCATCACGAGACATCTTTGAAGCACTATTCATCATCTTCAACCTCAAGTTACTCCTATTCACATAAAACCCCAATTTGGATTTCTCAAACCTAACTCACCCAAACCTTGATTTCTTCTCCTCAAGCTAACAATCAAGCTTCTAATTGAACTCTTATAACTTCAAAGCTAATAAATGGAAGGATGAACTCCAAACCTCCACTTTTATGCTCCAAATTCGAAAATGGTGGAGAGTGAGAGGATGGTTTGTTGGTGATGATTCTTGGATCAAAATGAAGAGGGTGATGAGATGATCATTTTTTGTGTAAGAGGGATGATGATTTGATGAAAGATCTCCTCTCCCTCTCCTCTTCTCTCATTCGCTTCCTTCTTCTTTCTCCCCCATTCTTTTCTTTTCTTCTTTTCTCCCCTCTGTCTCTCTCTGTTTCACGCCTCCCATCTTCTTTCTTTCTATTCTTTTATTAATTCTTTCACACACACACACACACAGATATATATATATTTATATATATATATATATATATATATATATATAATTATTTAATATATAATTTGTAACGTGGTCAATTTACCATATTGTCCTTAATCTCTTATTTCGATTCTAAATCGTCCTTGACCCGTATTATCCGGTTAACGATCCGATGACAACCAATAAATAATTTTAGCACTCAATAAATTTACCAGTCAAGTACTAAAATAATCCAATTGGGTTAACATCAAAATAATTCTATTAATTATTTTGGGGATGTTACATTCACCCCAACTTGAAAGAATTTTGTCCTCAAAATTTTGTCAAGTCTTTCACCTGACTAACCGAGAATCGACATTCTCAGAAAGGTCTTAAGTTGCTGGAACACAACCTAATTAACGAAATGAGTGTAGAAAATCTTCCCAAGCAGGCATATCAATCTTCAAGCATGATCCACT
Source organism: Astragalus membranaceus (assembly GCA_039519185.1). Taxonomy (NCBI): domain Eukaryota; kingdom Viridiplantae; phylum Streptophyta; class Magnoliopsida; order Fabales; family Fabaceae; genus Astragalus; species Astragalus membranaceus. The sequence goes on along the minus strand of CM076854.1, from coordinate 16,919,932 downwards.
ACTACCCTAGAACACTTCTAAGGTTATAGTCCGAACTCCCTTTTTACAAATCAACACGAGAAACTCATCATTCGCCTGCATAGGCTTGGTATCGCGTTTTGAAAACACTTCCGTAACTTTATTCCAATTATCCTCATTTGCACCCCAACTTTGATCAATCTAAATCAAAGGGTCTAATACAAGACGCTTGATAGAAATACAGGTTGGAAATGAGATCCACAAACTGGTACTCCTCGGTAGAGGCAACAACAAATACGATTTCCTCGAAGGGTGTAAACACGGTCTCAACAAATTTTCTAAAAATCCATAACAGTTCTTGTACACATTGACAAATGTGACGGAAAAGTCATTTATGAAACTCCTTGACTCGCTCCCAAGATTTCGAGATAAAACCTTTCAAAAAGATGAGATTTGGGTTTTACTAAAAACTTTGACCTTAAACGTAAAAATAAACCGTGGGAACATCAAGTAATTTCGAAAGCAATGAAATCACCTCAGCTGTTCTCAAAACAACTATCAAACAGAACTCAGAACCCTTCTTCCTTTATTGTAACTTTCCTCACAATATATTTATCTACGACGCACCCAATTCCTTTCCGAATTAGCCAATAGCGTTGAGTTTCCCCTCAACCTAAGTACGACTCCTATGATTTTTCTCAATCGGATTTTATTAGCCTCTTGATTCGTTCCCAAAATTAATTTTAGCATGCGGGTTTCCAAAAAAAATGATTTTTCAAAACTATCATACCGCACGCCAAGCTTCACTTCGGGAATTTCAGTCACTTGCAAGCAAATCCATCATTTACTCCTTTGATGTGAAAAACAGTCAGCCGTCACTTCACTTTCCTATTCGTATTCACGTTTGACCTATCAAACGGGATTACTTCATACAATCTTATTGTTATTCAACCCCTTCTGATCAAACAGATATTTCAAATTTTTATGATCACTAAAGACTTCGAAACGAGACTCATACGGGTAATGTCTCCGAATTTTCAGTGCATACATAATAGCTGCAAACTACAAATCATAAGTTGGATAATTCTCCTCATGGATCTTCAACTGTCTGGACGCGTAAGCTACCACTTGATGGTTCTGCATGAGAACACATCCCAAACCCTTTCCAGAAGCATCGCTGTAGATCTGGAAATCAGTAGTCGGGTTCGGGAGAATCAGGATTGGAATAGAAGTCAAAATCTTCAACTCTTGAAAACATTATTCACAATCGGCATCCCACGTAAACGGTTGACCCTTGCGAGTTAGCCGAGTAAGTGGAAGAATCAATTGTGAGAATCCCTGGATGAACCTCCTGTAGTAACCGGCTAGACCCAGAAAACTTCTTATTTCAGTGACTGACGTTAGTCGTTCCCAGTTCAATACAGCTTCCGACTTACTGGGATCCACCGCAATTCCCGATTGGGCAATCACGTGTTCCAAAAACTTCACTTCAGGCATCCAGAAGTCACACTTCGACGGCTTCACGTACAACACCCTTTCTCAGAGTACATTCAGAACAATGCAGAGAGGTTCAACATTCTCCTCAATGGTCTTCGAGTACACCACGACATCACCAATGAAAACTACAACAAACTGATCTAGGTAAGTGTGGAAAACTCGATTCATGAAATCCATGAATATCGCCGGAGCATTAGTCAAACCAAAGGGCATCACTACAAACTCGTAATGTCCATACCTCGTACGGAAATGACAGCCCGACCTTAGATCAATTTTTGAAAATACCACCGCACCTCTAAGTTGATCAAGCAAGGCATCTATCCTTGGCAAGGGATATTTGTTCTTGATCGTCACCCTGTTGAGTTGTCGATAATCAATGTACAACCTCATACTTCCATCTTTCTTCTTGGCAAGAAACACCGGAGCACCCCATGGAGAAGCGCTCGGTCGAATGAACCTCTTTGAAATCAACTTTTCAAGTTGAGATTTCAATTCCTCTAATTCTAAAGAAACATTGAATAAGGAGCAATAGATATTGATCCTGTACCGGAACCAATTCTATAGAAAACTCTGCCTCACGGTCAGGAGGTACCGAAGAAACTTCATACGGAAAAACATCCAGAAATTCATTCACCATTTGTACTGATGATAAATCTAAACCCGTTTCCGTGGATGCAGATAACATACTAACATGTGCTTCCGCACCTTGGAATAATGATTGACCGACTAAGGTGAACGAGATAACTGCTTCAGAATTTGTCCTTGACAATTCAACTGATTCTGTAGCGAAACTGATAGATAATTAACACGGTCAATTGTAACATGATTTGCAGTCATCCGATTCACACCTAAGACGATGTCCATACTTCTCATAGGCAAACAATAAATTCTACTACGAAATTTCTGCCTCCTATGACAACTAGACAATTCTACATAGAGATTAGGTCTGGACACGAACTTCAGCAGTAGTTAAAATATTTATCGGCTCGGTTAGCGAAAATAAGGCTAAACCCAACCGATCAACACACAATTGGGATATACTGTAATGGTGTTGACTCCGAATTATATCACATACTGATCATATAATATACAGATCGAGTTATTGAAAAGAAATCACATCCTTCTCAGTAAATCGTCAGCATTTGTAACTGTCTAAGCATCCAGAGTGTTGACTCGTTCTTCACCTTGGAGCAGCTTGTGCCTCCTTGGAACTCTGCCTTGCAGGGCACTCTTTTGCACAGTGACCCTCTTCATTACAATAATAGCACCGATTGGTCTTTGCTGACAATCACTACTGTGATGCTTCCACAGTTAGAACATCTTCTGACCATTGAAGAATCGAGGAATTGCACCTGCTCCTCCTTTGATGGAATTATCTTAGGACTTTGCATTCGGAGTTGATAATTCAACTACCTTACTTCTTTTCTCATACTCCCTATGAGATCATCCTCGGCGACATAGGCCGATTGCACTAAGGCAACATAATTGGTAATAGTATAAGAACTGAGACCCTAAGTCATAAAAGCACTAAGGCCCCTCTTATACATCTGCATCTTCCATTCCTCATTCGGAGCATACTTGACCACTTGGTAAAACTGAGACAACTTCCCAAACTTAGCGATGTATTCCTCCACCGTCATGTCACCTTTCCTGAGGATTCACCGGTTGGAGATTCCGGTCTTGGTCGAGGACTGCATCTTGATCATCCTTCCATAATTCCGCTTATGATGCACTAAGTATTAAGTTGATCAGGCTCAATGTCTCTTAGCATCATAAATGTAATTACAACAAGGAATAACAAGGAATCGACTCAACCCTAAACTAAGTCCGACTAGGTCGAACTGCTCTGATACCAACTGTAACACCCCGGTATTTTTATTTAGTAGAAATACCCAAGTGTACCATCCCTAGAACATCAGAGATATATTTCCTGCTTAGACACTGAATATCACTATAATTTTTCGCTGAATATAAACCAAACAGTCTTATACACATACAAGACGATACGGTTCACAGACCATGGACCATCAGCAACTATAGTATTCAATATCATACAAGAAAGCAGAAGAAGATATAACACTAAATACATAGTGTTTCAATACATAGACAACAAAGGGAAACATAAACTTAAGCATAAAGCTAAGTCATCAGCAACCATCCGAGCTCCACCTACTCGTGCCTCTGTGGTCCTTTCTTTCCCTGTTTCTCTGCAAAACAACAACATATAAACAATGAGATACAATCTCAGTGAGTTCTACCTAGACCCCTACTAACACTCGCGGTCCAGTTTTAAAACGTTTTTAAGGTTTGACACGACACCGACCGCAATCCACTTGCTAATCCCGGTGAATCATACAATAAGGCTTCGATCTAGTAGGACACCGACCGCAGTCCATTTGCTAATCCCAATGAACTAACATCCTAGGCCTTTCTACGTACCACCGACCGCAATCCACTTGCTAATCCCGGTGAACGTAATACAATAACTTTTAACACAACACCGACCGCAATCCACTTGCTAATCCCGGCGAACCCCATAACCAATAGTGTTTCCTAATGGCACGGAGCCTAGGGTAAGGGTTCATGACTACCCCGCCTAGTATGTCAACATGGGTCGTCATCCACACTCGATATAATATATATATCTACAATCATATGAACTCAAGGTTCATTCACCTCAGACGAATAATTGAACATTACAAGTTAAATCCACATTCACTCTCGCATACTAATTCGTCACTTTTCAACACAATTTACGACTCCAAAAACAGTTCATTTTACCTTAAAATAGAATATTCAGTTAGGCCTACGAATAAGCTTTCAAACTCATCTTAGAACACCTCAATCAGGTTCCCGGATCAAAAGTTATCGCGAAAACAAACTCAGTGTACAGGTGCTGAAAAACTGCAAAGCGTCGCGACGCAAACTGCTACCGTCGCGATGCGAAACGAGACAGAAACATTGACGCGATGAGGACGGGTCGCGACGCGACCGTCTGCTGAAAAGTGCAGGTTTTCCGTTTTCTTGCGAAATTCGCTATTCCGCTCAATCCCGATTCTTGTTCCGATTAAAAACAGTTCAAACAACCAGAAAAATAGTCCCAATCAAAGTCACACAATCAATCAAAAACTCATGGTAAACGAATTGTATCAAAACGCGACATATTTTCAAATAACGGTTTTTATGTCAAAATCTCTCGAACGATTTTTGTTCCGATCGAAAACAGTCCAAACAACCACACCAACATATCCGATCAACATCGCACAATTAGTCCATATTCCAGCGAAAGCGATAAATCAATCAAAACTCGACATAAACGAATTTTATCCAAAAACGATATATTTCAAAATAACGGTTTTCGACTCAAAAATTCTCAAAACCAATCAACATAAAAATCTTACTAAAACGGAATAAACCTAAACGTGAGTAAAACTCACCCTTGACGCGAGAGTCGAGACCGAGCCGAAATCACCGAGACTTCAAAATCTCCACATAACCACACGAACAATCCCCGCATAAACTTCATTGCTCCGACAACGCCCAAATCCGCTTCCAATCTTTCCGCTCCATCACGAGACATCTTTGAAGCACTATTCATCATCTTCAACCTCAAGTTACTCCTATTCACATAAAACCCCAATTTGGATTTCAAACCTAACTCACCCAAACCTTGATTTCTTCTCCTCAAGCTAACAATCAAGCTTCTAATTGAACTCTTATAACTTCAAAGCTCATAAATGGAAGGATGAACTCCAAACCTCCACTTTTAAGCTGCAAATTCGAAAATGGTGGAGAGTGAGAGGATGGTTTGTTGGTGATGATTCTTGGATCAAAATGAAGAGGGTGATGAGATGATCATTTTTTGTGTAAGAGGTATGATGATTTGATGAAAGCTCTCCTCTCCCTCTCCTCTTCTCTCATTCGCTTCCTTCTTCTTTCTCCCCCATTCTTTTCTTTTCTTCTTTTCTCCCCTCTGTCTCTCTCTGTTTCACGCCTCCCATCTTCTTTCTTTCTATTCTTTTATTAATTCTTTCACTCACTCACACACACACACACACACACACACACACACACACACACACACACATATATATATATATATATATATATATAATTATTTAATATATAATTTGTAACGTGGTCAATTTACCATATTGTCCTTAATCTCTTATTTCGATTCTAAATCGTCCTTGACCCGTATTATCCGGTTAACAATCCGATGACAACCAATAAATAATTTTAGCACTCAATAAATTTACCAGTCAAGTACTAAAATAATCCAATTGGGTTAACATCAAAATAATTCTATTAATCATCTCTGTAATTCTTGCTGCAAATTCGGTTTGTCTTTTGTTTAATTACTCAAACTCTGTGATTTGCTTATGTGATTCATTTTATGATTCAGTTTTGCTTAATCACTTAATCATGATTCTGTTTTGCAACTTTCATTATACAAACTATTTTATCGCTTGCTTAATTTTGTTTGGATAGGAATTGATAGAGTCTATGACGCTTGTTTATAGGATTGATAGAATTCAGTTATGAAGTTAATTGTGATACTGGCACTTGTTCGCTATCACGATTGATTGAACACACTATTTTGACGCTTGCTTTAAAACGCTGTGAATTCGTATAAACTGACTGGCCCTTGTTCACTTAGTTCATGATCAATCAAGAATTATCAAACCTTGCACAAATCTTTATTTTAGAACCGATGAGAAATCCAAGAAACGCACCTGAAACCAATGGATTGATTGTCTATCTTTAATTGTTTTTCTTCATTAAACATCAAACTCTTTTCTTCAAAACCCCCCTTTTTATTGTTTATTTTGGTTCCTAATTTTGGTAATTTCTGTATTTAGAGGTTCTCGAGAGACGACCAAGGTCTCTTACCTTGATACTATATTTACATTTTTTTAATTATTTTGACCCGCGTACGACTGTTAATCTCCGAGCACGCGCACAGCCTAGTAGCGCAAAATGGCGGAAACAGCAAGAATTGTGGGGGTGTAATGTGATGGTAAAACCTCTAACATATAATATGTGTCTTGGGTTCTATAGCTTGCTAAGCCAATTCACTGTATGTTAAGTTTTATCTGTCTAGGACTGATTCCATAGCTTGGTATACAGCTCTAATGCATTACATCAATGATGTTAACCCAGAAAACCTCTTTTTCTATATTCACTTCTAAACTTTTGAAATATGTGGGACATTGTTGTAAATTTTGTGATATTTCAAAGTTTCTAAGTGAATTTTGTGAAACAATAATTTATTTAAAATAAATTTTATTTATTGATATATTATTTTAATTAATTTTGAAACAGTTACTTATTTATTTCGTAACCGTTACTTATTTATTTTATAACCGTTGGTTATTTATTTTATAACCGTTACTTATTTATTTCGTAACCGTTGGTAATTTATTTTGTAACCGTTACTTATTTATTTTGTAACTGTTACTTGTTTATTTCTTCACCGTTGGTCATTTATTTTGTAACTGTTACCTATTTATTTCGTAACAGTTGGTTATTTATTTTGTAATAGTTAATTATTTATTTTGTAACTGTTGGCTATTTATTTCATAACCGACACTGATTTAAGACAAGTCAGTTACAAAATTAAGCCTATAAAAACGCTAGTCAAGTAGCACTTTACACATCCAAAAAGAATCAGATATCTCTTTGATGCTCATCTTCTTCTGAAAAATTCCTGGGTTCATCTCCTGTTACTTAAACACTTTTATTCTTGGCAGTTCGGATACCTCGATCACTACTGTGATTCGAGACGAGACCGGTTGTACCCTCGGGGGATTTGCGCTGTAGAGGCGGATAAATCCTTAAGGGCGCGTCGTCAGACCCCTCCGATTGATTTTCTCTAACGTTTATTGCTTTGTAGGATCTTCTCGATGTTGCTGTTTCGGGATTAGTTACAACAATCTTAAGGATTTGTCCACATTTGAACGTGACTAATTCTAAAACGACAGCAATCGCCAAACTTCCTGAAAATGTGGTTCGACTTTCCCGTTTCTAAGTTCACACCCTGGAAAAGAGTGTTTCAGGAGATATCTTGGAAAAGAAAGTATTGTTGTGGAATGAACAACTTTCTTCCTCTTCTTGATTCTTCGACACTTATCCCATATTTTTAGATCAAGTGGGTCTAAGTGTCACCTTTGTGGAGATGTGCCTTGTTGGGTGTGTGTACAGGGCATTTGAAGAAATACCTGAGAGAAATATGAAAAAAGAATATTGCTGGTATCTGGTTAGCCTTCTAATTTAGATTTATTTTGAGTTTTGTTTTGACAAAAAAATTATTTTGAGTTGATAGTGTATATTCATGGTATTTTATTGCTGTGATTTAATACGTGATCATCACTGTTTGGTTCATATTTTCTTTATTGGTACGGGTAATTAAACGAGTTAGGTCTGATCGCGGAGGACAGTACATATCATGATTTTTGTGAAAAGGAAGGTATCATACATGAAACTGCTCCTCCTTATTCACCCGAATTTAATGGTGTAGTCAAAAGGAAAAATAGGACCTTGAAATAGATGATGAATAACATGTTAGTAAGTTCTAGTGCGCCAAATAGCTTGTGAGGTGAGGTTATCAACCTAACTTGAAATATTTAAAAGTGTGGGGGTGTTTAGCTGAAGTTATGTTGCCTGACCCTAAGAAAAGAAAATTCGATGATACACGTGAAGAACCACTAGTAACTACTAGTGATGATACACGAGAAGAACCATGTGAAGAATTAAAGAGAAGTAAAAGACCAAGAAAAGAAACATCCTTCGGAAATGATTTTTACACTTATCTTGTTGAAAAGGATCCAGAAACTTTTACTGAAGCAATTTCTTATTGAGTCAAAATTTTGGAAGGAAGCTATTAAAGCTGAGATAGATTCAATTTCAAAACGTAAAACTTGGACTTTAGTTGATTTACCTCCTGGAGCAAAACCAATATGATGCAAGTGAATTTTCAAAAGAAAATATAACCCTAATGGGTCTATTGATAAATATACAAGGCTAGATTAGTAGGAAAAGGTTTTTCTCAAAAACAAAACATTGACTATTTTGATACTTTTGCTCCGGTAACTAAAATTTCTTCTATTAGAGTTTTAATAGTTTTAGCTTCTATCCATAAACTTGTTATTCACCAAATGGATGTTAAAACCGTTTTTTTTCGGCGACTTAGAAGAAGAAATTTATATGACTCAACCTGAAGAATGTATAGTTTCTAGTCATAAGAATAAAGTATGCAAACTCCTTAAATCGTTATATGGTCTAAAACAAGCACCAAAACAATGGCATGAAAACACGTCCTCTCATTAAGGGTAGTTTTGGAATATTTGGAGTTAGGGGGTGTGGGGTGAGTAAGGAGGGGTGTGGGAAAAGTGATGGCCTATTTTTAACATGAAAACACCACTTAGGTTTAAAGACTTTTGAAGCAAGGGCTTTGCTTGCCTGATCCTTTGGCCAATCATGATAACCAAATTATTATTTTGAAAACTTAAATGGACTATGTAATATCACAAAAATTTTAATCTTGCTTTAATATTATATTTTAGATAAGTATTAAATTAGGGATTATTAGGGTCTTAAAATAAAAGATGTAAAAAAAGAAAGACAAATTTACACTAGAGATCCTTTAAGTTATTTAATTGTAACAAGTTGGTCCTTTAAGTTTTTTTCGTAACACTTAGGTCCTTTAAGTTACATAACGTGTACACCGTTAGTCCTTTTTCCATTTTTCGTTACAAGAAAACCCAGTTGGCACTAACGGAGCTGACGTGGCCAGGACGGAGCCTACGTTTCATCTCTATTGTAACAATTTGGTCATTTAAGACTATTGTCATGTAACGATTTGGTAATTTCAACTTAAAATTTTTAAAAAATAAATGGTTAATCTTCTTTTTCATTTAAGTTGAAAGCACCAAATTGTTACATGACAGTAGTCTTAAAAGACCAAATTGTTACGAGACAGATGTCACGTAGGCTCTGTCACGACCACGTCAGCTCTGTTAGTGCCAACTAGGCTTTTTTGTAACGGAAAATGAAAAATGACTAACGACGTACACGTTATGTAAGTTAAAGTACCTAAGTGGTACGAAAAAAACTTAAAGGACTAAGTTGTTACAATTAAATAACATAAAGGACCATTGGTGTAATTTTGCCAAAAAGAAATAAAACCAAAAAAGTGTGGAGAATAAGTTAGGTAGTGACATGACCGGTTATAACTTATAACCAATAATGTGTTAGTCCATGGATACCCAAACACTAACAAAAAGAGCAAATAAACGTGCCACTAACAATAATGTTTGGGCTATTGACTTCTATGAATAATCGTTTTATTTAAAAAATTAATATTATTTTATTAAAAACTTTAATTATTGATAAAAATGTAAAATTTAATAATTAATTAATTTACTATTTAAAAAAATAATAATTAATTTAAATAAATATTCAAACAACAACAAAAATATCCATACAATTAAAAAAATATTTATACAACAAAATAAAATAATCCAAAGCTTTTGGGGTGGCTGCTGGTCTATGTCATCACCATGATAATACGTATCAACAGATGCAAGAAAAGGTAGAATTTGGGATGAAAAAAATGGGTATATGTATGTATTCCCTTGAAAATCCGGATTTATCTAATAAATAGGTAAATCCGTTGTGTATTAAAAAAATAACTATTTTTTATTTAATTTTTTAAAAAGGGTTATAAAAACACTATTAAAAATTCGTTAAAGAGTCAAAACTAATCTAAAAATTATAAAAACACCACTAACAATCTAGTGAAACCAAAATAAGGTTAAGCAAAAAAATTTAAAATTTTTTGGAGATTATGAAAAATTAAAAAAAATTAATAAAAAATAGTAAACGATGGAATTTGGGATTTTGAGCCCCGCAGTCCTAGTAGAAGTCCCATGTAGGGAAGTCATGATCCCTGATCAATAAGACATTAACATAAACATAAACATCAGAGTATAACCTGCTCATAATAATGGACCAAATAAAAACTAAAGCGGATTACAACCACTTACATGACTTTGAGATACAATATCTGAATAAGCACTCAGAAGGTACATATTCGATAACATAACTATGGTCCATCTACGAGACAAAGTTATAAAACGCTACATGACCTTAATAACAGTTCAGGGATTTAAACCTAACAATACATGAGTAGGGAAATAAGCAAAGTACATAATGAAGATCTCCAAGAAATCTTCCCTCTAACTAAGCAACTACAGCATACGCCACTTCACTTCAATCTGCTTTGCTTTTCCTGCACATCTGAAAACACCACAACATATACAGGAGAATATAAATCTCAGTGAGTTCTTTCACACCCCCTCACATTTCCTCTCTCGGTGTTTTCCTTTTTCTTATGAGCCGTTCTCGCTCATACTTGTCCTTGTCTGTGAATTATCATTCCTGTCTTTTATTCTTGTCTGTGCCTTAGCATAATCCGAGATATAATGCCAGGTATTCTATAATACCCAATACCAACGGAAACCCCTATTCATATAGCTATATGAATAATGTCAGAGCCCTAGCTTTGGATTCATGACTCCCCTCAGCTAGGTATGCTACATAAAGTCGGGATCGTCATCCCCCTCAATATCTTTTATTAACCTCTTGAACATTAAGTCCGTTTCTCGACACGAAGTCGCATTATTATCCTCTCGGACATTAAGTCTGTTACTCGACACGAAGTCACATTCTTTAACTTTAACTCGGACACTAGGTCCATTTCTCGACACAAGGTCGTATTCTTTATTATTAACTCGGACACGAAGTCTCTTTCTTGATACTTTGTTTGTTTTCACACTCGATACAACCCTTACTCGTTTTGCATTCAAAACATAACATGAATTTACTCGTTGTATACGGTGAAACATAAATAGTTCGTTATGTTTTACTTCGGTTTTGTATTTAAAACCCTAACATAGCCAAATTCATAATATAACTTGAAACAACTTGAAAATCAACCTATCTTTGTTCGATGATCATTGGGAAGGGTTAAGGAAGGGATTGGGGAAGATTCGGAACCAAAAGGAATAGCATGTGACGTGTTTTAATATCTGGAACAGAACTCTGCGAACGGTATGTGCGTTGTGGCGCACGACCCGTGCGTGCCAAAAACTTGATTTTTCATGAAAGGCAGCAGGGGACGCACGGTCCGTGCCCCTCATCCGAATTTCCAAAACTTATATTTTCTTGTGTATTTCGCTATTCCTCAGTTCCGATACTTTTTCCACCCAATTCTTAATTTAACCACAATTAATGACAACATCAAGAACACATTTAAACCACCAATTGACCATGAATTTCCACAATCAAACATTCATTCACAATCCATTCCATAACAATCATCACATTAAACATTCAACAATTTTGGTCAATCATCAAAACATACTTTTGCTTCCCAATGATCAAATTGCAATTAATCCATAAACACTCATTCATTCATAACCATGAAACCTCACAACAATCAATATCCAATCATCAATCAATCACTCAAAACGAGTTTGACATAAAAGGCGATTTTAACGGTTCTCATCAAAACGTTATAATTTACGCATCAAACCGAACAACAATCCAATCAATCAAGCCTCAATACATAACCTAATCAATTCAAACTCATTTTCACATAACATTCAATAATTTAACGAAACCTCACAAATTCGAAGAACTCACATGTTTGTCAGCTCAAACACAACGAGCGAGAAATCCTAGCTTTGAATGTCAATCGGCACGACCGCACCTAGGCACCAACAATTTGCTCCTAATCTCCAAAGTGAACCTAAAGCTTCAAAATCCCATTTCCAAAGGCCCAATTTGGTTCCAAAGCTTCCACTCTCCATATGGACTCCCAATCAATCATAATGCTTCTCAAAATCACTATTCATTGTCTCTAAGCTCCAATTGAGCTTCAAGACATAAACCCCAGTTTTTGATTCACAAACCCTAACTCACCCAAACTTTGATTCCTTCACTCCAAGCTAGCAATCAACCTCTCGTTTGTGTTTCCCAAGCTTCCTAACTACTTAAAAGAAGGAGCAAGTTCCAAAACTCCTCTTCTTCCTCTAAAAATCGAAAATGGTAGAATGAAGGAGAGTGAGTTGTTGGTGATGTTTTTTGTACCAAAATGAAGAGGATGAGAAGGTGATCATTTTTGTGTAAGAAAAAATGGAGTTTGCATGAAATCTCCTTCCCTCTCTTCACTTCTCCCCTTCGCCCCTTCCCTTCTTTCTTCTCCATTTCTTTTCTTTCTTTCTTTTCTTCTCTCCTTCGAAGTTCGAACCTTTCTTTCCTTTTTCCCTTTCTTTTCTTTTTTTTTTTCATTTATAAACTTAAACAAATATCTTTTGTGGGTGAAAACAAATATTTTTTGTGGGTGAAAAGTCTATTATGCCCTCAAACTCTTCTAATTCCTCAACTAACCCCACTTAATTTCTTATTTGATTTTAGCATCCACTAACCAGCTTCTTCATATAAAACTCTACACCAACTCAATAATTAATTTAGCACTGAATTGACATAATTTATCAATTAAGCACTAAATTAAATTAATTGGGTCAAACATCAAAATAATTAACTTAATTATTTTGGGGATGTTCCAAGCGAAATGTAGGGAGAGGTAGAGCACTTACACCGTTTACAAACTCAACCTAGAAGAGGGATTTCAGTTACTGCTTTATTTTTTGGGTGAGTACTTGGCTTAAATGGGGGTTCTGCAGAGAGTTAGTGGAAATAGTGTGGTGGAGGTTTTTTTGGGAGAATGGCAAGGATCTCCGATTAATATGACCTTTTGAGAGGTTTTTATTGTTGGCTCATGATGATTTTTATTGTTCTCAGATTTCATTTTTTTCTATTACCCTCTCCTTAACATTTTGAAATCCCCTCCGTCTCTTGTGTTGAGACTCTACTTATAAAGGATGGTAGATTATTGTGGTTAGCTGTGTACAGGCTGGGGTTTGGCTTGGTGTGGGAGAGTTTTGGAGAGGCCTGGTGTGTGCGGTGTAGGTAGGTAGAGGCGTGCTCTGCAGTGTTCTGTTGTGTATGGGATGTAAAAAGTATTTTCTTGGCAAAAAATGGAAATAAGTGGGAGACATGTAGAAAGAAGTTTGGCACTAAACCTCAAAAATACAAGCATGGCATCCAATGCCACTTTATTTTCTTTTCCTTTTTATTTAATTCTGAATTAAAGTTTTGTATTATTATTTTTTAGTCATTTGTATAACAATTGTAATTGTAATAATATAAAAGGAATAATAAAGATGATCTATTTTTGGTTTTCTCTATTTTCTATTTGTTTTGTCTTTTTAATAAGATAAAAATAAGCAAAAAATAATGTATGAAAACAAAAGTCAAAGATGCAATATTTTTAATAAATTTTGAATTAGTCGGACAAAATTAGGATACAACACAGTGAAATTGCCAGTGTTTGTTGGCAAAAACTACAATTAGTTGATCGTTCAAATGAAGGTCATATTCCGCTATCAATATCTGCTTTAGGTGGTGCGCAACGGCGTTGCGGTGATCGGTACGATTGCAACCAAAGTGCAGAGGACGACGAATCGTGACCAGAGGAAGAAAGATTGCAAGGAACTTTTCCTCATTCACTAGTGCTTTGACGCAGAAGTGTTCGAGAAGATAGTGCAGTACGAAACCATGAAGGAGAAGTGGGATGCATTGGCAAATGGTTACTCAGGCAATGACGAATTGAAGAAAGTGAAGCTTCAACCCATGAGGTGCCAGATGAGTTGTTGCAGAACAACAGTGAATTTGTTGTGTAGTCATTCAACATGTGAGTAACTATAACTAACCAAATGAGGACTTGTGGTGAAGAAATTACTGATTTAATGAAGATAGAGAAAGTGCTTAGGACATTGGATCCTAATTTTGATCATATTATGGTTGCAATTGAAGAATCCAAAACTCTCTCTACGATGAAATTAGAGGAGTTGCAGGGATCTCTTGAGGCACGTGAGTTGAGGATTAAAGAGAGAGAGAAAATGGAAAGAAGGAGGAAAACGATGCAGAGAAAGCATTGTTCACTCAATCTCACAAGAAAGGAGGAAATGAGAATTGAAAGAATAAGAAAGGAAAGGGGAAGTGGAAGAACAACAATAATGGCAATGAGAAGGGAGGAAATTTGAATGAAGGAGATTCTTAAAACGAAGGAGGTAGCAGTAGCAAACCAAAGAAGAAGTTTAATAAAGATAAAATACAATGCTACAATTGCCAAAGGTGTGGTCACTTTGCTGATGAGTATAAGAACAGTAAGGTACCTAGGAGGAAAGTTGACGAAGCACGGTTTACTTATGATAATGTCTCTAATGGTGAAGCAATATTGTTAATGGCAATCACTGAGGTAGAAACTGACACTGCAGATTGGTAGTACCTTGACATAGGGTGCTCTAATCATATGACAAGCCATAGAAATTGGTCTTGTGAAACTGCTGAGAGTGTCAAGAGAATAATAAGGCTTGTAGATGGCAGGGTAGTGATGGCAGAAGGAATTTGGAAGGTGGCAATTAGAAGGAAGGGTGGGAAGAAATCAATAGTGAGTGAAGTGCTTTATGTTCTTGAGATGAAGAGTAATCTAATGAGTTTGGGGCAGCTACTTGAGAAAGGTTACTCAATGAACAAGAAGGAGATCTACATGGAGGTAATTGATGAGAAAGGGAATTCAGTTCTGAAGGCTCTTGTATCCAAAAATAGGACCTTCAAAATAGGAGTTAATGCACTTGAGCAGGAACGTCTCACCGCAGAATTGGATAATATGGTGTGGAAGTGGCATAAAAGGCTTGGTCACTTGAATTTTGCTGGCCTAAATTTGTTGCAGCACTAGTGAAAAAAATGCATTTTATAACAGTCATTCATATCGGTTAAAAATGGTCTGATGTTAAAAGTTACGCGGTGGCAGTTTTGTAATTAAAATTACAATTTTTACATCGGTTCCAACACGAACAAATATAGAAACAAAATCTTTGCATCTTTCATATCAGTTCCATTCCATAACCGTTATAGAAAATTCTAATTTACATTTTTTATATCGGGTCACATATTCACCCCTTATACAAAACGCAAAAATTTAGGCAATTCATTCGCGCTTACTCCAAACATCCATTCGTATTCACAGCGTCTCTTCCTCTCGCAGCACCGCCTGTTCCTCTCACTGCGTCTCTTCCAATTCACACCAGTACCGTCTCTCCCTCTCGTTTCATCTCTCCCTCTCGCGCTACAACTTCTACGTCACTCCCTCTCTCCCTCTCGTTGTGTCTCTCCCTCTCGCTGCGTCTCTCATTCTTTGTGCAACTTGCTGGGTCGCACACGGAGAACCACTGTCGCCACAGAACCACCGCTGCAACTAGGTAAACTCTTCTTTCACCTTTGTGTATTTTAGGGTTTAACGATTCTGATTTTACAAATTTTGAGTTACACGATTCTGATTTTAGGGTTCTCTTTGATGTTTGCTGGTTTGTCTAAGAGAAAATGGAAATGGTTTTGGAGTTTACATTGATGAAAATGGAAATGGTTTTGGAGTTTACTTTTAGGGTTCTCTTTGATGTTTGGTCTCATTTGCTGTTCTGTGTTTCACCCCAAATGAAGTTTGCGAATTCAGTGATGCATTGAGCATTACAGAGATTACTGAATGAATGGCAAATTATTATTTTGAAGTTATGAATATGTGAACATTATAACCAACTTGTCTTTATAGCATATGTTCATTATGTCCATGATTTATTACAGGAATTATTAACTTCTACTTAGCTCCTAAGTCAGAGCAATTGACTCTACAGTGTTTAACAGTGCGATTCACATTTCACATATTTTCTAACAATTCTTTTGTTCTTTTCACATACTTGCTTTTAGCAATTTCTAATAGTTCTTGTGTTCTTTTGCTTACTATACATTTCTCCTGTGTTGAATAACAAGAACAGAGAAAGGAAAAGTAAAAAATCTTTATTGATTGTGGAGAATGGATTGATTACAAAAGTGAAGCTAGAGAGGGGCTTATATAGCCATAAAAAGATTACTTTGATCTTAACCTAGATCTAACAAACTCTAACAAACTAACCCTAAAATCTAGACAAGATAAAATATCTTATTTTCAATTATTCTAATAATATCTAATAGTCCCCCACAAGCTAGAAGGTATTCACAACACTTCTAGCTTGACATGATACAAGATACATCAAAACAAAAGAAAATTACAAAGAGAGATGCCAGAAATACATTGGCACAAATCAAAGCCATAAGGCAAATGCTTTAACTACTCGAAGGAAGCAACAATGCTATAACCACTCGAAGAAAGCGACAATGCTATAACCATTCGGAGGAAGTGACAATGCTATAAGCAATTGGAGAAAGCGACAATGCTATAACCACTCGATGGAAGCCAGAGGAAAAAATGAATAAAGATTCTGAGAGAAAGAGAAAATCGCAAAGAGAAGAGAGAAATCAACCTAATTAAGATTCTAAGAAAAGGAACCCAATCCAGGTCCAGAGGAGAATCGAAGCAACAATTCAAAGCAACGATTCGAAGGAGAATCAAAATTAGGGAAAGATCGCAGATCAAAATCAAGATTGCGAGGTAGAAGGTTGAAACCAAAAATGATTATGGCGTTTCTGAAGAGTGAGAGAAAAAATGTGATTTTCAGAGAGGAGAAAAATCAGAGTAATGGAAACCGGAAAAGTGATCACAGCGGTAAAAAGGAAATAAACTGAAAAGGTGGTGCTGCCGGCAACAAATGCCGCCGGCAGCGGTGGTGAAGCACAGAGACGAGGTCGGAAGAT
The DNA here is from genome assembly GCA_039519185.1 of Astragalus membranaceus. Taxonomy (NCBI): domain Eukaryota; kingdom Viridiplantae; phylum Streptophyta; class Magnoliopsida; order Fabales; family Fabaceae; genus Astragalus; species Astragalus membranaceus. The sequence goes on along the minus strand of CM076854.1, from coordinate 16,902,661 downwards.
TAGAACCTGCTCTGATACCATGTTGAATAACAGGAACAAAGAAATGAAAAGTGAAAAATCTTTATTGATTGTGGAGAATGGATTGATTACAAAAGTGAAGCTAGAGATGGGCTTATATAGCCATAAAAAATTACTTTGATCTTAACCTAGATCTAACAAACTCTAACAAACTAACCCTAAAATCTAGATAAGATAAAATATCTTATTTTCAATTATTTTAATAATATCTAATATGTATGTAGGCTTTGTTATCACGCTATCCTCTAAAGTTTCAAAAATTACGCAGGTGCATTTTCCTGCTCTTTTATCATCACTTTTTAACTTCTCTCTTTTATCTTCTATGTTAAGGTAAAAAATCCTGATATGTCTGAAGTTGATCTTAATGGAACTTTAGAATAGGGGATGATTTTTGAACTTGTTGCTGCATCGATAATTTTTATCCCACTGGATTTTTAGCATATGCTTATGCATTCTCCTTGTACTGTGTATTTATATAGGAAGCTGTAAAAATCTGTGGATGTGGTGGACCTGTTTCCCTCTCATGAAAAAAATATAATTTATTTGGTATTTTATTTAAGAACGGAGAGATTCTGTTTATTGAAACTGAATTTAACTCAGCTTTGAATATCAAAATTTATGATTTTTGTAGATACTGAATTTAACTCAGCTTTAAATATCAAAATTTGATCGCATTTCTTTTCTTTAACTGTTCTAATTGTGGTTATCATATTAAGAAATCAACTTGTTACCAATTTTTTACTTCCTCAATTGTATCTTATTAGGGTCAAAAGGAACGTGATCAGTGCTACAAGCCTATTCTTGAGGAGCTTAATAGCCTATTTCCCAATCGCAGTAAAGAGTGGTGGACCGTAGCTATTGCTTATTGGGTTGAAGATTGTTTGCACATCTTGTTTTCCACTAAGAGCATGAATTTCTCTCACAGTCCACCTGCTTGTTTAGTTCCTGGTGCTGGACTTGGTGAGCTGGCTTTGGAGATTTCAACTTTAGGTGTTTGTGTGTGTATTGCCGGGATGACATAGGAATTAATTTTACATGTACTTTTATCGTATTCCTACCTTAGACATCATATTCTGATGCAGGATTTATCAGCAGGAAAATGAATTTTCATACTATATGATGATATATGCTCAAGTTTTATTCTGAACCAGTAAGAATATGGGTTGTCTTTTCCGTAGGTGATGGAAGAGTTGTTTTGTTTCAACCATGGAGAATGTTCAAAAACTAATCAATTGGGTGTTGGATGGAGCAGTGTAACTAGATCTCTTACTGAAGTCTGTTATGTTTCGTGACTAGTATAAATTTATGTTTGCACAATTTCATTTCAAATTTATGGTGCATTTAATGCTACAAACGAATATCGGTTACAAATGAATGATTTGTTAAGTTAGTCAATGTTTAATGGAACGTTGCTTCTATGTACAGAGTCCTAGCCCATGTATGTTGCTGAATATAAACCACTTTAAAAAAAAAAAACTCCAGCTTTAACATCGGTTCTTAATTCACCAAATGTTAAAAATCAGTAATTCATATCGGTTCTCAGAGAAAACCGATGTTAAAAATCAGTATTCATATCGGTTCCCATAAAACCCGATGTCAAATATACGCTTATATTTGATAAAAAACTGACTTTTTATAACGGATCTACACGTAACCGATATTAAAACCACTTTTCGCATCGGCTCCACACCCGATGTTAAAAGTGCCTGTTTTTTATATCTCCTTTTTCGGCATCGGTTCAATAACCGATATGAAATGTAGTTTTTAACCGATATAAAATGACATTTTTGCAGTAGTGCAGAAGAAAGGCATGGTGTTGGGACTAACTTCAATTGAAAAGCCAAAGAAGGTGTGTGGCAGGTGTTGTGAAGGGAAGCAACCTAGTAAATCTTACGAAACCACAAGTCACGTGGAGGTAACCTCTACTTTGTTTCGTTCATTGATGATTTTGCAAAGAAAATGTGGATTTACTTAATGCAAAAGAAAAGTGAAGTGTTTTGGAATTTTTAATGAATTCATACAGCTAGTTGAGAAAAAATTTGGAAATGCCGTTAAGATGTTGAGAACTGGTAGTGGAGGGGAGTATACATCCTTAGAATTTGACAAATTTTATGAGATGAAAGGAATAATGAATCTTGTTGTGGCTCCATATACCCCTCAACACAATAGAACAGCTGAAAGGAGAAATAGAACTCTCTTGAATATGGTAACGTGTGTGTTAAGAGAGTAGCATCTACTACATGAATTTTGGGCAGAGGCAGTGTCTACAGCTACATATATCTTTAACAGATGTCCAACTAAGAGACCTGATGGCATAACACCTGAAGAAGCATGGGATGGTGTCAAACCTAATGTGAAACACTTGAGAATTTTTGGCTCTCTCTGCTACAGACATGTGCCTGGGTAGAATAGGAGGAAACTTGATGCAAGGTCTCAATCAATTCATTGCACAAGTGCTTATAAACTCTTCGATCCTGTTCAAAGAAGAGTTGTTATAAGAAATGATGTGATTGTAGATGAAGAAAAGGAGTGGAATTGGAGCAATGTGGCTACAAATGAAATTGTTGAGACGGTTGAAATAGAACTTGAAAGTGACCAAGCAGAAGACAAAATTGAATTAGTTGGTGAGGAACCAATTGGAGGTGATGAAGGGAGGAATGAAGCTGGACGTTGACAACTGCAATAGACTTGGCCAAAGGGCGTAGCAAACACAGAGACCATTTCCTTAGGGATCAAGTCAATAAAGGGAAGTTGATGATTGAACATTGCAAGTTAGAAGACCAGCTTGCAGACATGCTGACTAAACATCGAAGACGACTAAATTTGAAGAGATGAGGAAGCGAGTTGGAATGTGTAGTTTAGCTAGTTTGAATTAAGAGGATATATTGAAGTGTAATTCAACTAACTAAACCATAAAACAATAAGTGCTAGTTGTGATAATAAGTGTTGATTAACTCATTTGAGAGTTAGTGTTAATTCAGTTAGTTAGTCAAGTAGAATACTATAAATGTAATAGTTACCGTGTAATCTAAAAATTGGAATAAACTCAAATTCAATTCCAAGTTATATTACCTTCTCTCAATTCTGTTACTCTTCTTATTCCCAACTACTTCTGTATTTTCAAAATTGTGCCAATTCCTCCAAGAGTATATACATTTGAACCACGGTTGGAATTGAAGAAGTTATTCAAGGTTTTGTTCTCAAATTTATTGTCAAACATAAATCATTCTCTACTCAACTTATTTTTATTCAAAATCAGTTTTTTATAATCAATTCATTTGAAGTTGATTTTCATATCGTAGAACCAACACATATCAAGCTTTCTCCATGTCGCGGTTCAAGCCCAAAGCTGCAAGTCAATTACTGACTTCAAACTTCGTCCTAAAAGCTTATAATTTTGTTGCTGAGATGTTTATTCAATGGAGTTATAAGGTTTAACCAAATAAATTATTACCATTAAAGACGGATTTCTTACAAAGACTAGAACGAGAGGCTAATATCAAATATTTTTAAAGGAAGAAATCAAGCTTCATTCTTCTTCACAATGCAATGAAAGATAACAATGTCACATGTATAATTTCCTTCATATTTTTAAAAAGGACCTCCATACCAATATAGTTCATTCATGAATGAATCACAATTTCCTTCATCCTCAAGAAGGAAATATATTTGTACAAGGGTTAAGCTTTCATGGAACTATCCCAAATCTACTATTTGTGTTTCAAAAAAAAATAAAAGAGTAAAAAGCTGAGAACATTAAGAATCCTAAACTATCATAGTGTATGAAAGGCCAAATCCATTATCTCTTAAATGTTATAACTGCAGCAATTGTGGAATGAGCTTGAAAAGAAAAGACAGCTCCAGCTGAGAAAACTGAGGCTTTGAGTTCATCTGCACCTTCCCAATCCCTTCAGTCAAACCCTCTTCTCCACCAACTTTTGCTGGCTTCATCATATCAGCAACTGCCTCTGTTATTTCTTGGACAAAATCTACTATAACCCCATCGATCCCCATTAAGTGTTGCATGTAAACAGCTTCTGGAACATTGCTGTAGTACAAAGAAAATAAACAAAATCAGTTGCCATTTCAACAATTTTGGAAAAAACAAAACATTGGAGCTGTGTTTTAAAAACCGAACAAACCAAACGGTTAAGTGGTTGAACCATGACCCTACCAATTCAATGTCATGTTTGGTTTTCAAAATATTGTATTCGACCTAAAAGAAAATCAGAAGTGGATAACACATACTTTAATTTTCCATATGTCAGGAGACAAAGCTTTGACTCTTTAATCTTGGTAACTGCTGCAGGATTTCTAAATACCCCTTTAATCTCAGAAACAATTCCTTCCAATCCATTCTCCAAACAGAGCTTCAAGGCCTCCTCTAAAGTGTTTCTTCTCACATCTTCGTACACTTCACATCCTCCATTAGTCAAGAAAAACACCTGGGACAAAAATCGACCACCCCATGTTAGAATCTTCAGTTTTAAGAAACAAATAGCAAAAAAAACATGATCCTCATAAATTTTCTTTTGAACAGTAGGAGAAAGAACTTACAGGGTAGGTACTTTGCAATGTACGAATAAGCACTGCTGCATCAGGCTGAAAAGTTGAGAATATAATAGGTCTATCCTTGGCATAATCAAACACAACTTTCAAGATGGTCTGAAGGACATGAATGAGATAAGATTGCTCATAGAGAATATGGTCATCAAATTTCAACTCAATGTTAAAACCCAAAGAGGGTTCAACGTTGACAAATGCGTCTTGAAGGGTACAAAGTGGGTCATCTTGTTCAACGTCCCAATTATATATTTTGCCATCCTTTGTTTTTCTGAGCAAAACTTTTCCCTCTTTTCCAGCCTCTACTTGAGGCCCATAGGAAAGGAACTCAGACAAACACAGCTCAGTGATTCTTTTCCCAAACACAGAACCCTGCAAAACCCCAATACACCCTTAGAATAATATAATAATATATTAGGTTTAATAATAAAAAAATAGGTTTAATTACTGTCTCTCAACTATTTTGAAATTACTAATTACTAATTACTAAAAGTTTAGAATTGGTCCGATAATTTGTAACTGAATTGACAATTTCAAATCTCGATTATTCCTTCCGTTACAAAATATAAGTAAAAATAGGTCTTTGATGTATCTGGTTCAAAATTTAGACCATTTGATTATATTTTGTAATGGGGGAGTACAATTACAAATTATTTCAAAGTCTATACACATAATTACAACTGGTTTGTTTACATTTGTCAAATGTTAATAGTGACTCGGTATTGATTCAGCCAAAAACAGCAAAACTAATATGAATGTTTGAACGTTGACCAGGTCAATTTGTCATTGTTTTTTGTTGAACCACACCCCCTAATTAGATCACTCTTAAAATCACACGTAGAGAACCATAAACCTTTAATTATGATGTACGATAAGCAAACAATTATCAAAGGGTTTGACCACATAAACTATTTCAGGTCATGCACCACTCTAATTTAAGGACTAAATATAGTAATATCATGGTTCTAATTACACAAAATTATTTGAAATATCGAATAATTACAAGAAACTAATAATAGGGAGAAAAGGGAGCTTACATTATCTTCGGAGAAGATGAAGTCGTCGTGGAAAATGACTGGGCAGTCATCTTTTGTCACCTACAAAAAACCACACCCGCAGTTTTGCTTTAACTTTTTTGTTCGGCCTCATTCACCTTCAACTTTTTAATCCAAATCAATTTTTTATATATTTTTTTACAAAAAAAATCCCCCGCAACAAAAACGGAAGAACAAAAAAAAGAAACAAGTAGCCAATCAGTTCCGATTCTCAACAAACCAAACCAGAAAATACTACAAACTTTTTTCGCTTACCGAAAACAAAACCCCAAGAACTACACCTTATTTACCGAAACGCCATAGGGGCAAAAACGGAAACCAATAAATAGCAAAAAGAAAGAAAAACGTGTCCAGCTTTTATATACGCGCCGACATCACAAAAGGAACAAGGGTCTACTATTTTCTTTCGGAAAGATTTCCTTTTTTTTTTTTAGAAATTCAGAAATAGTAAGAAGTGAAATTTGGGAGAAAAAAGAAAGAAAAAATGGCTACCTGAACGTCAAATTCAATGAAATCGAGAGGAGATTTAGCAGCGGCGTTGAAAGACATGATAGAGTTCTCTTTGATGGCTCTCATTCTCCGATCCGAAGACTGCAATACATTCATGCCGTTTCCTCTATGTCCGATCACTACAAATTTTGGCATCTTGAACCCTCCACCACTCATCTCCAACCCTGCAACACATTAAAATTAATAATCATCATTAATATAATAAATAATTTTGAGTTTATGATTCATGAAATTAATTGATTAATTGGGAGGAACGTTACCGTTAGGACAACGGTTAGAGTAGGCGGTGAGAGAAGCATTCTCAGGAACAAGATCAAGAGAAGGGACGTCAGAGACGTGAACGGCTTTGAGAGCCATTGGTGTCTTACGACAGACAGAGAAAGAGAAAGAACGAAAAGGGATTTTTGAGAGGAAGGTGTGTAGATTATGATGATGATGATGATGATGATGATGATGGTGCGAGAAAGCCATGGATTTAGAGGCTATTTATTTGTAATGTGGAACCATCCATCTAATGAAAACTGAAGGGTAATGTTAATAACGGGATCTCCGCAACGAATATTCCATCTGCATGTTATATCCTTTTGGATATTCCATCTCCCCTAACTAATTCTTTTTGGCTAAATTATAGTTTTTTTCCTATTATTTTCAAAATTTTAGATATTTGGTCTTTTTATTTTAAAATTCAGATATTTGGTCCCCCAATTTTAAAAAATTAAAGTCATTTAGTCCCAAGAGGAGTTTTCAGTATTTTATGGCTAATAATCAAAGACATTTGGTCTCTCAACTTTAAAAAATCAAAGACATTTGGTCCCCCAATTTTAAAAAATCAAAGACATTTGGTCTCTCTTTGGACTAAATGTATTTGATTTTTTAAAATTGGGAGACCAAATGTCTGAGTGTTAAAATAAAGAGACCAAATATCTGAATTTTTAAAAATAAGGGGACTAAAACTATAATTTAGCCTTTTTTTTCCTTGATTAACTTTTTTGACTCATTTCATTCTTATTTTTTTTTAAGATATTTACTAGTCTATTATTGTCAAAAAAAGATAATTACTAGTCTATTCAAAATATGAGTAAGTAAAAACAATTAATCCTATCGTGTATGGATAATTCTCACTATTAGCAAGTCTAAAATAGAAGGAAGAATGAAGACTTATCTAGAAGACCCTCGTTGTTGTTGACCCTAAATATATCGTATACCAACGTGTGAGGAATAATAGATTTGATCAAGAGATTATTAATAAAAAATAAGATTATCAAGAATTCATGGAAATTACTAAAATAGTTCTTATTCAGTCAAAAAACTTCAAATATTTACCTTTTAAAAAAAGCTAATTTAGTCTTTTTCAAAAATAAAGCTAATTTAAAAAAAAGAAAACATATGTGTGGTTGGTGTTAGTGAGAGAGTTTGACTAAACAGCTTGAGTGGACCGCTAGCTAATGTTTTTTTTTTAAAGCAAAGGAAATATATTAAAAAAGAGAGAAAAGGCGTACACAAACTAAAAAGACCAAGGGGGGCCAAACCAAAACCCAAGGCCAACGAAAAACTAACAAAGCAACAAATAGTAAAACAGACCCACAGAACAGGCCTCCAAAACAGGCCACAAATGGCTAAAAAGAAACAACAACTTAGTAAGTGACAGAAATTGAACTAGCTTTAGATCGAAGGTTGTAGCCAACAGCCTTTTTTTGCTTCTTCTTTTGTTTCTTGGAAATAACCGGCTCCGAGTACCTCTCAGCAGAGTCAGGAACCACCGGATCGCCGATATCATGAGGCGACTCACCCCACAGCCTACTTAAAATTTGCATATCAGCTCTAACTGCAGGATTCATGGCCTCATCATCGATAATCAAAACTTTGGTATTTGGAAAGAACGAAGATGTTTGAGAGTTAGGGATAACCTCATCATCTGCGAGATCCGCCCAATTGTCCTTAAAAGCAGACGGCTCCACTGAATAGGAGGCATCAGACTCAAGCCTAGTCGTGGGGGAATGGCTCCCAGCCATCTCTTCACCAAGAATATGGCCCCCAGCCATCTCTTCAATTGTAATAGTAGTGTTTTCAAAACCCATGCACCGATTGGGCTCAATGCCATCCATCACCAAAGCCAGACTATTGTCTTGTATTGGACCAGCGTCAGGCTCTACCGGTTTCTCCAATGACTTCCTATCATTCCGAGAAGGCTTGTGGGGTTTGCCCGGCTCCCCAGTTCTCTTACAATTCTGGGGAGAATGACCAATACAACGACAAGAATTGCAGAAAGGAGGAACACTCTCATATTCCACCCTGATGAGAAAGGCATAATCCTCTCTTTCTACTAACAGTTGATCATGCAACTTCTCCGAGAAGTCAACATCAATAAGAACTCTAGCAAAATGACCAAAAGTCCTCTTCTTAGTGGCTTCATCCAAAGCAATAGGGGCACCTAGGCTCCCACTGATTTCAAACAAAATCTTTGACCTCCAATATTCCCGGGAAAGACCATGAAGCCTAACCCAACACTGAGCATTGGTTTGCTTTGCAGAAATAGGGTCAAAATCTGGTCTCCAAGCATACAAGCGCAGAACACCCGGCTGAAGAGATCGCGAACCAAGCGACCAAACACGCCTAAAGTCCTCATTAGATACAAAAGAGAATTCAAAAAACCCCTTACCCAGAGAGACCAAAGACCAGTCAGAAGAAATCTTCCACAATTTAGACAACTTCTCCTTTAATTCTTTAATCTGATATGGTTTATCCCCTTTAGACAAAAATATTCTACCATGTAGTAGATTTACACATTCAGCAATACTAGCCTGATATTCATCTTCAGAGATCTTAACAGCAATAACATCTCCTTTTAAACAAGGTTTCTGCTGCTTACTGTAATCAAAATCGGCAAACGGCCTAGGGGCTTGAGGTAAACCTGTCAGCGCCTCAGAGAAAGATTTTCTTTTAACACCACTGGCAGATGGGATGTCCACAGCAGCTTGCTGTACACCCAATCCACCGGATACCGAACCCAACGAGAACTGCAGATCAGCTTCGGGAAAGAGATCGCAAGAAGGACCTCTGCGGGGAGGTGACGGCGCGGCGTAAGCCACCTGCAAGGTACCAGACGGATCCATGATCGGAGACGACGGCGCGGCGCAGGGCTGAGAAGGCGGCTCGGCGCAGAGAGCAGTCTGAGAGGGCGGCGCGGCGCAAGGAACGACCTGCGGAAAATCATACAGAGCCACGATCGGAGAAGATGGCGCGGCGAAGGGGGCAGCAACAGAGTCCCAAGGAAGGATCTGCATCAAGTCATCTGAAAGGCCAGCCATGGTGGCCACGGCGGCGCCTTCAAAAGCGCAGATCCTGCCAACAGAAAACCACAGAACAGAGAAGGGGATGCGGGGCGAAGGGGGGAGGCAGCATGAGAAGGGTGGCTGGAGGGGAGGGAGAGGGCGGGTGGGGACGAGATTGGCGCCTAGAGGCAGCGACGCCTAGAGGCAGCGGCGCCTAGGGAGAACCCTAGCAGAGCGCCCATCTCCAAAGTCCGCTTTTTTTCCCGACCGCTAGCTAATGAAAGAGAAGTGGAAACACAGAAATGTATGTACTATGAATTTACCTTTTCTTTGGCTGATGATTTGCATATGATACAGCCACAACTTTCTTGGAATTGTAAGTCAGGTTTGCTTCGTTAGTTTGCCTGATAGCCGGACTTTAATCCTTTAACTACAAAGCTTACAAATTCACAATATTGTATTAAACTTGGATGAGATGGAAGAGGTCTCTTCCAGCTTAACCAAGGTCCTAGGTTCGAATCCAGCCTTTGGCACGCAGTAGTGTTAAATCTCTTAAGGGAGAGCTTTGCCGCCCATTATGATCCTACCCGGCTCGAGGGATTAGTCTCTGCAGTTGCGCGCAGATGATACCCGATTTATACACAAAAAAAGACTTACATGTCTTGCTTAAGAACATAGGCGTCCCAAAATTTTATTTGCTATTGCTAGTAGTGTTGGCACACCTATTTGTTTGGATGATACAACAAGCAAAAATCTTTTTGACAAAGCATTTATGCGAATACTAATGGACATTGATTTGGAATCAAAACTGAGAAATCAAATTCGAGTTGAGATGGTTGGGTTATGCATTCTTTCTGGGCATTGAGTATTAGAATTTGCCTTCATTTTGTATCATTTGCATGAATATTGGTCATACCACTAGCAATTGTAATAAAGGTTACTCATAAGGAGAATTTTAAGCATAAAGCTCGGGTTATAAGTGTTTCAGTGAATAAAGAAACTT